>JALJCO010004710.1:0-361665 GCA_023101725.1 Atherinomorus stipes | reverse complement strand
CTGGTCCTCCGCGCCCCGCCCTGACTCTCGGGCTTTTTGAGACTTGCTGGGCTGGTCGCCGTGGAGATGCCTGTGGTTTTTGTCATGGTCGTGATGCTGGTGGTGATGGTGATGATGGTGGTGACTGTCATGCTCATGGTGGTGGCCGGGCTGCTCGTGATGCTGAACCGTGACGCTCCTGATGCGGTCGAGACCAACGTTCTGCAGGAGGCGCTTCAACCCGGCCAGAGAGATGCTTCCGTTTTCTCCGTATCTGCTCGATTCCACAAAACAGGAGGATTAAACCTGCAACATGGTCTCAACGACCAGTAAAACCTCCTGTCAACGCAGCAACGTGACCTCATCCATCCTCTCTGAGTCGCTCCCCGTGTCTCACCTGTGGAACAGGGCCTCCAGGTGCTGCCTCCGGCTCTGCTCGGCCCTCTGCGGGTCCACCACCGCCGACAGGTAAGCCGTCCCGCCGTTGGCCTGCGCGGTGGACGGGCTGCAGTCTGAACCGGCCCAGACGTCGCTCACGGCGAAGAGAAGCATCACAGCCAGGACGGCTGCACCCGCCTCCTCATTCATCATCTCTGCAGCACAAACACGGACGTTCAATCACAAACACACGATGCTGACGTCTCTGAGAGCTGAAACAAACAAATCCTGCTCAGTTTAAACCCTGTAGAGACAAAACTGAACTCTAACAGTCACGCTTCTGTGATAATAGTCATGAAAACGGCCCTATAACCTCAGAGAAAGCCAGCACATAAAAAGGAGTAAACAGCCTTGTAATAACGTACGAATGAGACAAATTCCAGCAGTGAATCTAATTTTCCACATCAGCTGGAGTTTACAGCTGCTGCACGCTGAACAAAACAGAGCTGCAAATATGAAGCCAACGCACCTGGAACGTTGGAAAAGATCAGATATATAAACAAATACTTCAAAATACACTGCTATTTAAGGGCTGCATCCCATTTCTGCACCTGTGCATGCAGGTTAGCTGCAGAACAAAAGCAGAGCATCCTCTAACAGGAATGCAGCCGTCTTCATTACTGCAGAGCTGTTCCTGTTGCAGCTGCAAGAACCATCAACGTCCTGCATACATGCAGCCCTGCAGGAAGCTGTTAATTATGTCATTTTCAGAATAATTACACACACAAAATGCTAAGTGATATTAAATAACTTATTAAAATTCAGAAATTAATTTGAATGTGCCAGCATTGATTTACAGAAATTAGTTGATTGAGTTCATTTTCTTTTTTAAATGGGCAGTGGGGGAGCTGTAGAGCAATAAAATACATAAACTCCAGTTGCAGAATGCTGGTGAATCTGGTTCCCGTGGTGCTAAATGTTAAGTAATCCTCAAATTTCCTAGAACAGATCATGAAATCATCTACTTCATGATAGATCTTTATTGCATTAGTTCATTTCACCAGTTCCAGATTAAATTACAGCCTTGTTTTCAGAGGAACTAAGACAGATGACTGAAACTGAGAGGAATGTAGTTTTCCTCTCAGCTGTGTGTTGTTTTTACTTCACGACCACACTGGAAATAAAATGTTGTGATACTAAAAGTTGTACAAACTAATTCACTGAATGCACATTAGCTGTATTCTGCACAAAAAACATAACCTCCAAGTATCTTTTAATTGTTAAAAAGCAGCATTTCAACACAAACTGGAGCAGAAAAACATTACAGCAGTATAATTACTGTAGAAGATTAACTTAAAACACCTCGTGTAACTAGAGTAGATGTCCCTAAATTCAAGGTATTAACACATTACACAATAGAAGACAAGATTAGCAAACATATGTCAAGCCAAGTTCATTCAGGATGTAGATTACTATAAAAAAAACAGCCCTTATTCAAGCAATCCTATTAAAGAGTGCTCTGATCACAGCAGCCACTGAGCTCAGAGCCGTTTATAAAGGGACAGATGGAGCTGTTGAAAAGGTGACATCAGTGGAAAAACTGTGTCCAGCTCTATTTTATGTTAAGCCGAATTAAAGACAGGTTTCTAACGAATTTATTAAGCGCTTAAATCATACGGTTTCCCACCTGAAAGGAAAAGAAAAATCATTATTTTAGGTTTTTAAATCGGATTACGGCGCAGGCTTCGCGGAAACGATGCGGCGTTAGCTAACATTTACAATATTAACCATGAATAGTTTCATTTAGTTTAAATGGTTACCTGTTAGTACTCAGTAATAAGTGCTGTTTACACCCACTCGGCTGCGGGACGGCGAGTTCGCCGGTTCGGCCACCTTGCTAGCGTAGCCGCAGTGGCTTCACCACATTAGTCAGTGATGCTGACAGACAGCATCTACCAGGTGGCCGCGGCCCAGCCTCCGGCCTCGTGCTACCGCCCAGCCTCGGCCTCCGTCCGCCGGTGGAATAAAACCATGAAACTAATCACATCCATTCCCGTCCGTACGAGCGGCCACGCGTGTCCGTGATTGAAAGTGAACACACTCCGGAGGTAAACAGTAACACGTTGGGTTTGTGCGCTCCGCACCAGCCCGGTGCCGTGTGCACAAAGACGGCAAACCCGGAAACTGAACCCTGGAGCCGCTGCCGCCGCCGTGCGGAGCGGACCGGAGCGGACATGCAGCGGCGGCAGTCGGACATAAATCAGACAAAAACTCTTTTAGTTGTATTTAAGTGACTTACAGTGAATCCGTGGGCTTATTTTTGTTCTCTGGGAGAGATGTGAGTCCTCCTGTCGGTGTAGCGCGGTTTTCTTCTGTCTGGTCACCGCGGCAGATGGATGTAGTCTGTGGCGCCTTCAGGGACTTCCGGATTTTTGAGATTTATGCACACCAAACAGCCAGAGGGAGGGAAACGACAGAAGACCACGTGGAAAAGCTGCATACCTTTTCGGCCAAAAAGAAAGGAATAGCTGCTTTTGAACGAGATTATATATTAGTTTTGTGTTACAGGACAAGACGATCAAATGAACAGACGTTAAATTATGTAAACGAAAAATCCGAAAGCTGTGAACACAATCACGAATCAACAACGCTGGATCGATGGACAGATGAGAGGGAGGATGATGAATGGATAGATTCAAGATGGAGAAAAGATAATGATGGATGATAGATATGTAAGACAGGGAAGAAGGATGGATGGATGAGGGGGGAGATTGATGGAAGAATACTGAATGAATGGATGGAGGGAGAGATGGATGAGTACATAATTGGATGGATAAATTGATGATGGATTATTAGCAGATAAGCGATAATGGATGAGTCGATGGATGGATCGATAAAGGGAGAGAGGGAGGAATGGATGAGTGATAAAGGAGATAAATGAATGGATTGATGGATGACAAGATGGAGAGAAGGAGGGAGGAATGGATGAGTGATAAAGGAGATAAATGAATGGATGGATGAGAATATGAATGGATGGATAGATGAGAAGATGGAGGGAAGGAGGAAGGAATGGGTGGGTGATAGATAAAGTAGATAGATGGATGGATGAGTATGGAAAATGGATGGATGGATAGATGATAGATAAAGGGAGGGATGGATGGGCGATAGATGAAGTAGATGAATGGATGGATAAAGGGAGGAATGGATGAGTGATAGATGGTTGATGAAGTAGATAAATGGATGGATGGGTGGATAAAGGGATGGAGGGAGGGATGGATGGGTTATAGATGAAGTAGATACATGGATTGGTTGGATGAGTAGATAAATGGATGGATAGATAAAGGGAGGGAGGAATGGGTGATAGATGGTTGATGGATGAAGTAGATGAATGGGTGGTTGGATGGAGGGAGGTAAGGATGGATGGATGATGGTTGATTGAATAAATGGATGGATTATAGATGGTTGATTGGATGAATAAATTGATGGATGCATGAATGAATGGATGGATAGATAGATAAAGGGATGGAAGGATGATGGCAGACTGAATAAATGAATAGATAGAGGGATGGATGTAAACTAAATCTTTAAAGCTCATAATAAATTATCTTTTCATATCCAGCAGACGTAGATTCTCTTATTTCATTGAATTAATTGATTCATTAATTTAGATTTCTGACATTAAACTTTCACATCAGCAGGACATTTTAAAAGCTGTTGTCTCTGACGGGACGTTCCTGGTCCTGATGTCTCCGAATTCCTGGCTACATCCTGCAGACGAGCACCTGAAGGCATCGTGGCAGGACCTGGAGCTGCAGAGGAGGACAGCAGCATGTGACGGGGCTTTAGGAGCATGTGACGGCTGTCATGCTCACATCTAATGGCGAGGGGGGGGGGTATATTACGACTCGTTTTGTTTTTCACAGAAAGCGTCCGAGGAGCTGGAACAAAAGATTTAACCAGACTGTTTTCTGTTCTAAACAAAGCCATCCTTTGTGTTCCTGAATAATTGCGGTTTAATAAATAATGCTCTGATGCTGACGTCAGCTTCCTGAGGAAATCATCCATGTCTGAAACAGACACATGAACTCACCGCAGACGGGCGGCTGCATCTAACTGCATCTTCTAACAATTCTTTGTTGTTTCATATCAAAACTTTTCATTTTTAAGTAAATGATACAGTTTAAATGGGGCAGTTTTGATCCCTGTCAGCAGTTTTTAGTCTGCATGTTGCCATGTTCATGTTCTAGTGATGGATCCGTCCTCTGATTGACATGAGGACCATCCCGTGTCAGAGATGCAGAACAACGACTTCATGTTTTTGTTAAAGATGGACGACTGCAGCTCCCCATCACCTGAACGCTGCAGCGACGGTTCAATCCTCCTCCTCACGTATCCAGGTGGATCTTCTAGATCTCAGAGTTCCTGGTTTTCCATCAGAGCTTCCTGGAGGTTCTAGAACGGAGGCAGAACCTCCAGTTATCAGACCCCTCTCTGTGGAACCAGGTTCTGGTCTGGTTTCAGGAAGCAGAACCAGGTTCTGGTCTGGTTTCAGGAAGCAGAACCAGGTTCTGGTCTGGTTTCAGGAAGCAGACCCCCTCTCTACCTTCAGATCATCTTCAGGTCTGGTCTTGGTGACCCTGATCGTCCCTTTAGTCCTGCTGCTACAGGCTGCTGGAGGACGTCCCATGATGCACTGGGCTCCTCTCTGCTCTCTTTACTCGTCTCTCAGGTTTTCCTTCTGGTTCTGGTCCTGGTGGAGGTTTTCCTTCTGGTCCTGATGGATGTTTTCCTTCTGGTTCTGGTTCTGGTGGTGGTCTTCCTTTCTGGCTCTGGTCCTGGTTCTGGAGAAGGTCTACCTTCCTGGTTCTGGTGGAGGTCTTCCTTCCTGGTTCTGGTTCTGGTGGAGGTCTTCCCGCTCCTGGTTCTGGTCCTGGTGGAGGTCTTCCTTTCTTGTTCTGGTTCTGGTGGAGGTCTTCCTTCCTTGTTCTGGATCTGGTTTTGGTGAAGGTCTTCCTTCCTGGTTCTGGTTCTGGTCCTGGTTCTGGAGGAGGTTTTGCCTCCTGGTTCTGGTTCTGGTGGAGGTCTTCCTTCCTGGTTCTAGTTCTGGTCCTGTTCCTGGTTCTGGTTCTGGTTCTGGTTCTGGTCCTAGTTCTGGTCCTGGTGGAGGTCTTCCTTCCTTGTTCTGGTTCTGATTTTGGTGGAGGTCTTCCTTCCTGGTCCTGGTTCTAGTTCTGGTCCTGGTTCTGATGGAGGTCTTCCTTCCTGGTTCTGGTTCTGGCCCTGGTTCTGATGGAGGTCTTCCTTCCTGGTTCTGGTTCTGGCCCTGGTTCTGATGGAGGTCTTCCTTCCTGGTTCTGGTCCTGGTCCTGGTTCTGGTTCTGGTCCTGGTTCTGGTTCTGGCCCTGGTTCTGATGGAGGTCTTCCTTCCTGGTTCTGGTCCTGGTCCTGGTTCTGGTTCTGGTCCTGGTTCTGGTTCTGGCCCTGGTTCTGGTGGGAGGTCTTCCTTCCTGGTTCTGGTCCTGGTCCTGGTTCTGGTTCTGGTCCTGGTTCTGGTTCTGGCCCTGGTTCTGGTGGAGGTCTTCCTTCCTGGTTCTGGTTCTAGTTCTGGTCCTGGTCCTGGTCCTGGTCCTGGTCCTGGTTCTGGTCCTGGTTCTGGTCTTCCTCTCCTCTGTCTCGTGCAGGTCTGGATCTGAAGCATTCTGCTGGTTTTGTTGGGAAATGATTTTTCATGAACTGGTTCTTGCAAACTGGACTGTTGTGGATCAGGTATCTGTTTAACTGGTTTATAACTGGACTGTTGTGGATCAGGTATCTGTTTAACTGGTTTATAACTGGACTGTTGTGGATCAGGTATCTGTTTAACTGGTTTATAACTGGACTGCAGTCCAGTTAACTGGGTCTGGACCGGACATCACCTCGTTGTGAATTCTTGGCTTTTGCTGGTTTTCTCATATTTGTTGTCCTTATTTGAACGTTTTGCACGTTTACGTGCTTTTCCTGGTTTTTCTCTGTTATCTGCTTCTGTTTTCATGTTCTTGTATTTTTCTGGTCTGTTTGTCGTCCTCTCTGCTCGCCACACACACCTGTATTTAATCAGCTGATTTCCACGCCTGCTCCTGTTTGTCTTCCCTCCTGTTGCTTTGCTTCGCTCTCTGTCATATTTGCAACATGTTTGTGGTGATGCTGCTTTCTTGTTTAGTCTTGCATCAGACTGGAACTTAAGTTTTTCTAAACTTCCTGATGGAACGCCTTCATGACTCACTGAAGCTGTGTCACTCCTTCCCTGCACAACGCATCACATACCTTACACAATGCAAACACACACACATGTGACAGCACCTGCATCATGCAGGAAGGTTAAAGTTCCCTGAGATCAGCCTCAAACCGTTTAGAAGCTGATTCCATGTAAAACGAGCCGAACATTCATAAACGTCATAGTTTTCCTTTTCAGTTTGGTCTCTGGAGACAAACGGTAGCAAAAAAAGCCCGAGATATTTGCTTCATGAGGTTTTTTTAACGTTGCACGAGCAGATAAAGAGGAAACAGTCCAGGAATAAGCTTATATGAACATGAGTGACACAAGCATAAAGATTTAACGTCAATGATTAACTGCAGAGCTACATGATAGAGTATATCTAATGCAAATAAATAACATTCCCACAGTCCAGCACAGATATGAAAACAGCCACAACTTAACAACATGCCTTGATTTTTTTATGTACTGGCATGTTATTTAGACAAAATAGTCTTTTAGCTAAAAATTTCTTGATAAAACTTGAAAAAGGACAAAAAAGAATGATTCCAATTTCCAGAAATGTTTTAGAGATACATACGATAATAGAAGTTTCAGGATTTTAGATATTTTCAGTTTGAAATAAGCAACACAATTGTCAATTCAATCCACTTTATTTATAAAGCACATTTCAGTCAGAACATGTCTCCAAAGTGCTGCACATAAAAAATACCCAGCAATAAAAATAGAATAAGATAAGAAAGCAAGTGTTGCTCTGTATAGCTCCACCAGCTCTCATTTAAAACCGTAAAAATACGTTCAAATAAAATAAAATACACACATATAGTAAAATACACTAAAAATATGTAAAACACAATAAAATAAATCAGCTAAAACCATAAAAATAAACAGAATAAAATAAAATAAATAATTAAAAGACACAACTCACGCTGTGTTAAAAGCCAGATAATAAAACCTTTCTCCACAGTGGGGGCAGTTCGAACATGGAGCGGCAGAACGTTCCACAGTCTTGGGCCGACGGAACGCCCTGCCCCCCCGGTTTTAAGTCTCGTCTTTGGGACCATGAGCTGGTTCTGGTCCCCCGACCTCAGAGCGCGCCGGAGTATAAATTTGGAGGCAATCAGAAATGTATCGTGGAGCCAGTTCATTTAAAGCTTTAAAAACAAACAATAAGAGTTTAAAATGGATCCTAAAACGTACATGCAGCTGCAGAGATGCTAAAATAGGGCTGATGTGTTCACGTTTACTGGTTCTGGACTAGCTGCAAACGGGAAAGTGCGGTACCTGAATAAAGAGCATTGCAGTCGTACAAGCGAGAAGAAATGAAAGCGTGCACAACTTGTTCAAAAAGATTAAAAGATAAAAAAGATTTCACTTTCGATAAAAGGCGAAGATGATGAAAACTGGGTTTTAAAACGGCATTAACCTGTTTATCAAGTTTAAATTTGCTGTCCAAGGTGACGCAGAGGCTGGTGACTTTGGGACGCACGTGGTTTTGGAGGGGTCCCGACTCAACGCGGGTGTAACCAAACATCACGATCTCAGTCTTTCCCGCGTTAAGCATTAAAAAGTTTTGGGCTAACCGAGCCAAGACAGGGGCGTCAGGGGGCAGTGGCCAGTTTTGGTTACCGGCATATAAACCGATAACTGTGGATGATTGTGGATTATTATTATTATTTTAATTTAATTTTAAACAAGTTTAAAGTTACACAAAATTATGTTGAACTGTGCAAAATACATGCTGTGGTTCATAAGAAGCCACAGTAACAGATAAGAGTTTTTTCCCGGGTTTTGCATCCTTTAGCTGTTTTTTATCTCTATTTATTAATGAATGTCTCTTTCTTATTCCACTGCATTTATCTGCACTGCAGTCTTTTCATGGCAGCTCATGTTTCCATCTTCCTGACCTGCTGTTCCCTCTGATGCAACAAAAACACCTGTCTGATATTTTTCTCATACAGTCAGCTTTTATTAAAAAAAACCCAGAACATGTAGCTTGCACGGGGCTCTCTCTGAGGTGGACTTATTTTTCTGTGTGAAACGTCGCTGGTTCACGGCTCACGGAGAACATGGATCAGCTGGTAGAAACTCCAGGAACAGATAAGATAACGGCCCACCGAGCTGAGAGCTGATCCCAGATGGATCCAAGCTCACAGCTGCCTCCCGTATCTGTCAACAAACCTCCCTGAACACAAACAGCGAGGAGGCTCAGGAGAACACCTGATCTTTGTTTTTCTGTCTTAAAACAAGCAGAAACAAACTGGAGCCGACTGGACTGTTGGATGTGGCCCAGGAAGAAAAGAAAAGCTCCTTATTTCTTCTGAGGATGCAGCTAAGTTGTTTTCTTAAGTGTCGCTGTTGTGCAAGAGAATCAGGTGTTTATCAGCTCCACCTCTGATGAGGTGTAACATCATTTATCAGTCTAAAGCGAATAAAACTGAAATATCATTCAGTTTAGCAGCTGCTATTTGTAGCATTTTATCCATTAATGATCAGAATGGAAACGTTTTTGTGCCTTTTAATATTTCACACTGTGATACAGGTTTAAAAGTCCCCAAATTTCCCTGTTTCCACATACGGAGTCACAGGTGATGGTACGTCAGACTGAAAACACAAACGTGAGGCGGAAAGAAGTATAGAGCCGCAAAGCAAAGGTCGCCATGTATAACACGTTTCTTTAAGGAAATGAGGAAGTTTATGGCGGAAGACTGCTGGGTGGTTTTACGGTCAATTCTGGGAACAGCCGCTCATTCTGTCACAGCTTTGAACACTGCGGATGGAACAATGATTCGCTAATCGATGGATTGTTACAGGAACATGAGCTTCATGAATAAAAATCAGGGAAAAAACATCCGATCTTTCTCATTTATGACGTCTCTCATGCTGCTGGAGTCCAAAACGTCAGATCTTCATCATGAACTGCCCACAAACGGTGTGAAAACTGCTGATGATGACGGATCTGGGTTTGATGCTTATACAAGGACAAAATGCTAAAAACATCTTTCCTGGTTCTGGTCCTGATGGCGGTTTTCCTCCCTGGTTCTGGTCCTGATGGAGGTTTTCCTTCCTGGTTCTGGTCCTGATGGCGGTTTTCCTCCCTGGTTCTGGTCCTGATAGAGGTTTTCTTCCCTCCGGTTCTGGTCCTGATGGAGGTTTTCTTTCCTAGTTCTGGTCCTGATGGAGGTTTTCTTTCCTAGTTCTGGTCCTGATGGAGGTTTTCCTTCCTGGTTCTGGTCCTGATGGAGGTTTTCTTTCCTAGTTCTGGTCCTGATGGAGGTTTTCCTTCCTGGTTCTGGTCCTGTTAGAGGTTTTTTTCCTGGTTTTGGTCCTGATGGAGGTTGTCTTCCTGGTTCTGGTCCTGATGGAGGTTTTCTTCCTGGTTCTGGTCCTGATGGAGGTTTTCTTCCTGGTCCTGGTCCTGATGGAGGTTTTCCTTCCTGGTTGTGGTCCTGATGGAGGTTTTCTTCCTGGTTGTGGTCCTGATGGAGGTTTTCCTTCCTGGTTCTGGTCCTGATGGAGGTTTTCCTTCCTGGTTGTGGTCCTGATGGAGGTTTTCCTTCCTGGTTCTGGTTCTGGTGGAGGTTTTCCTTCCTGGTTCTGGTCCTGATTGAGGTTTTCTTCCTGTTTCTGGTCCTGATGGAGGTTTTCTTCCTGGTTCTGGTCCTGATGGAGGTTTTCCTTCCTGGTTCTGGTCCTGATGGAGGTTTTCTTTCCTGGTTCTGGTCCTGATGGAGGTTTTTCTTCCTGGCCCTGGTCCTGATGGAGGTTTTCCTTCCTGGTTCTGGTCCTGATGGAGGTTTTCTTTCCTGGTTCTGGTCCTGATGGAGGTTTTCTTCCTGGTCCTGGTCCTGATGGAGGTCTTCCTCCCTGGTTCTGGTCCTGTTAGAGGTTGTCTTCCTGGTTCTGGTCCTGATGGAGGTTTTCCTTCCTGGTTCTGGTCCTGATGGAGGTTTTCTTTCCTGGTTCTGGTCCTGATGGAGGTTTTCTTCCTGGTCCTGGTCCTGATGGAGGTCTTCCTCCCTGGTTCTGGTCCTGTTAGAGGTTGTCTTCCTGGTTCTGGTCCTGATGGAGGTTTTCCTTCCTGGTTCTGGTCCTGATGGAGGTTTTCTTCCTGGTTCTGGTCCTGATGGAGGTTTTCCTTCCTGGTTCTGGTCCTGATAGAGGTCTTCCTCCCTGGTTCTGGTCCTGATGGAGGTTTTTCTTCATGGTTCTGGTCCTGATGGAGGTTTTTCTTCATGGTTCTGGTCCTGATGGAGGTTTTCTTTCTGGTTCTGGTCCTGATGGAGGTTTTCTTCCTGGTTCTGGTCCTGATAGAGGTTTTCCTTCCCGGTTCTGGTCCTGATAGAGGTTTTCTTTCTGGTTCTGGTCCTGATAGAGGTTTTCCCCCCTGGTTCTGGTCCTGATGGAGGTTGTCTTCCTGGTTCTGGTCCTGATGGAGGTTTTCCTCCCTGGTTCTGGTCCTGATGGAGGTTTTCTTCCTGGTTCTGGTCCTGATGGAGGTTTTCCTTCCTGGTTCTGGTCCTGATGGAGGTTTTCTTCCTGGTTCTGGTTCTGATAGAGGTTTTCCTCCCTGGTTCTGGTCCTGATGGAGGTTTTCCTTCCTGGTTCTGGTCCTGATGGAGGTTTTCTTCCTGGTTCTGGTCCTGATAGAGGTTGTCTTCTCCACTGTCTCCTGGTGCTTCTCAGGATGGAGGACTGAGAACAGAGAGACGATCGGATGCTTTCTCGTATCTGTAGGTTTGGTTTTGTTTTATGTGATAACAGCTGTTATAAACTGACCAGTGTGGAACCTATAATGGTTTGTTTGGTCTATAACTGGATTTCAGTGAATTGTGCTGAACTGGACTGGTCTGTAAATGTGCCTCGGGATGAGTCAGTTGTGAATTAATGCTGTAAAAATAAAGCTGAACTGAATTAGATACTTCAGTTTTTTCCTTTAAAGAAAAAAAACTCACTCAGAACGTTTCTGTTTATGGAGTAAAACTGCACATCACAGACTGGAGAAGTCTGAAAACTTCCTCCTCAGTAAACTCCTGGATTCAGAGGTAAACATGTAAAGATCTTCGTCTTCCTCTGAGCTCCTCTCTCCCTCCTACAACTACAATATTAGTTTTAGCCTCAGCCGAAGCTGCTGTGTGGGTGTGTTTCTGTTTTTGGATGGTGTGAGACGCAGTTACTCTGCAGACTGAAGGATCTTCATACGCAGTGTTGTTCAGACTCAGTTTTATCACAGTAAAACTGCATCGTCCTCCTAACGGGTTATGTTAAAGTAGAACTGAAACAGAATATATTTTAGTTAAACTTTATCATCTAGAAGTTGTTGATGAGCTAATTATGACGGTTTATGTGTTTCAGCAGCAGGAAGTTTCCATGCATCCTGTTTTTACTGCTTTTCCTGTGTAGACATCATGAGTGTGTGAGTGTGTGTGTGTTGGCGGAGAGTTAGGCTGAGGGGTTTGCTGCGAGGACGACAGGCTTTCATTTGCTGTTAATGTGCAGCAGAAGGCTTTAAAATCACGGGACAAGTCCAACCACTGAGGAATTCCCTCTGATTTCCTCCTCGCTGACACTTTCGTGGAAACCGGCCTCTCTCACATTTAAAGCTGCAGGTTTTCAGATGGCTCTGAAGTTCAGCTTCATCATGTCAGACAGGAAATGTGGAGGTTTTCCCAACGGCAAGCTAATCTTCCTGATTTAATACATTCTAACAGCTCATGTGATTTAATTTAAGACTTCTATCAGTCCACTATATCAGGTCCACCTTCTAGCACCAGGTTGGACTGCTTTTATCTCCAGAACTGCCTTAAAGGTGCAGTGTGTAACAAAACCAAAGTTCAATGACAGAAAAATGTCATATATAATTCAAAACTGTGTTTTTACTGATGTGGAATCGCTTCACTAGAACAGCTGTTACGTGTTTATTTTCTTAGAATGAGTCATTTAGATCCACATACATGGAGGCTGCCATATTTGTGCCACCATTTTTACTACAGTGTCCCTAAATGGACAAAACAAAGTGAGAACCCTCTGAACTTTAAAACTGTTGCACCAGCTTTGTTTAATGGGAGTCAGAGCACTGATAAGTAATGTTAAGGATAAGTAATACCTTAAAAGGCATGAGAAGTAGTTACTCATAGTACAGTCAGAGCTACTCACAGATGACAACATCTTTATGTCTGGGAGAATTTTGGCCACTAACGGCCACCGTACATTCACAACAGTGCTGGAATATGAAGTCATTGCTATACCCATCTTTACCACTAGATGTCAGTAATTACTACACACTGTACCTTTAATTCTGGGGCCATATTGATCAAACTTCTTAGAATTAGTCCCAAGATCACGCTTACAGAGAGCGTGGACTTGCCGTAAATGGAATTTTAGATGATGTCTCCAATAAGTCCATTATATTATTGAATTTACATACTGTATTATTGCTGGACCAGACAAGAGGGAAAAGAAAAGGGGACAGAGAAAAGAGAGAAAGAAAGAGAGGAAAGAGAGCTGACAGGAAAAAGAGAGAGCTGCTGCACCTGTTAGAAAACAAAATACCTGCAACATCTTCAAAAAACAAAGCTGACAATCATTAAGACCTCTGATAGACAAACAAGCTGGAACAGACAACAATAATCACAAAACCAGACACTAATCGCACAGAGGAAGGAACAGCTGTAGTTAGTGGTGATGTCACCACATGACATCACAGTGATATCATCATCTTGCAGGTTAGTAAGTGTGGGAACAAGATGTTAGATGGAAAAATGAGGAGTGATTGTGTGAATGTGACCAAACTCCCCATGTGCTTCGTTTTGCACTTCATTTTTGGCCGTTATTAGGGCATCATCCTGGTACTTTCAGTGCACTGAATTTTCACTTAAATGACAGCATGAACGCACGACACACTCAAAAAGAGTGTTTGAAGTGCTCAAGTGTGCGGTTTGAGACACAGCCATAGACTTGAGGAAGCTGATAAATAGCTTTTATTCTTAAGTTGAAGAGTCGGAGTAAATTCCACAAATTGTCAAAAATATCGGTACGAGACAGGAACATTTCTGTACCTGTAGGTGCATTTTTTTTACAAATGTTCTCTCAAAAGTACAACATTGGTATTTATGAGGCCAGAAGTACCTATATAGTATGAAAAGGGGTCCAAAGTAATATACATACATAATAAAGTACAAATTTGTACCATTTCAATCCTAAGGGTACCTGCAGCGTTAAAAAATGTATATAGCTTGTACAATAACTAAAGTTAGCAGTACTTTAAACGGTAGTATAATTATAGTTATTATATTATGATTTTCATAATATATCATAGTAATAATACTACTCAAAATAATCACAGTAAGCATAGTAATAATTATATGTATATTTATGTGTTTAGCCTAATATTTATACAATAATTATTAATTTATTATTAGCATCTTTGATTTTTGTCATAATCTCTATTTTATTTGCTTTTATTCATCATTTTTAATTGGTCTAATTGTACTTAATTAACTCATACAGCTTGATCAGGTACAAAAATGGACCAGGACCGAAGGTACAGAAATGTCTTTCAAACAGGAACACCCCCAGTGACAAGCTTTGTACCCTTTTAACTACAAACTGGTACCTCTATTTTTGAGTGTGTAGGACTAAAATGGCTCTAAAAGGCTTAATGAACACGGGCCATGGTGGCTTAAGGCACATTCACACCAATCTTTTTAATTGAAATCAGGGTCTGTTTGCTCACAACGTCTGCTTCATTTGGGGAATTTAAATCTGCAAACGGACTCTGATTCGGAGCAAACAAGCGGACTCAGTCCACCTACTGTACAAACACAGGTCTCGCCCCCTTTCAAGTGGACCAAATGCAGTAAAATACAATGAACTCATGGTCATGTTCCAGAAAGCAGTTGGAGATGATGTCATCTTTGTGACATGGTGCATCATCCTGCTGGAAGCAGCATCAGAAGATGCTCCACTGTGGTCATAAAGGGAGGACATGGTCAGCAACAATACTCAGGCTGTGGTGGTTAAACCGCCACGTTGGTACGAAGGGGCCAAAAGTGGACCACGAAAACCTCCCCCACACCATTACACCAGCAGCAGCCTGAAGGCAGGATGGATCCATGCTTTCATGATGTTTCCAGCAGATTCTGAGTCGAGCATCTGAATGTGGAGCTGAGATGGAGACTCATCAGACCAGCAACGTTTCCCCATCTTCTATTTTCCAGTTCTGGTGAGTGTGTGTGAATTGTAGCCTCAGTTTCCTGTTCTTAGCTCACAGGAGTGGCACCCGATCTGGTCTTCTGCTGCATTCTGGTCCAGACACCTGCTGCTCACTGGAGATTTTCTCTTCTTCAGACCTGGAAAATGGGAAAATCCCAGTAAAGTCACTTAAATCCCCTTTCTTCCTCATTATGATGCTCAGTTTAAACTTCAGCAAGTCGTCTTCACCATGTCTACGTGGCTAGATGCTGACATGTGATTGGCTGATTAGATATCAGGAAGTTAAACAGGTGGATCTAACTCTCCGTTATCTAACAGAGAATCTGATATTTTTCCTTCAACAACTAAAAGGTTTTTATACATTTCATGTCTCATGTCTCTGGAGCTGATCAAAGTTTTCATAAATGTGTAAAACTTCAGAAAGTTGAAGCTGTGAGGTCATAAATGCTCCTACTTCATGTTTCCTGAACACGGTTTGCTGGAGTTTTACTGCAAATGTCCACTAGAGGGCGACGCTGCACCATAAATCAGGTTTGTAGATAGAACTTGCATGTTGCTTTTCTACTGATGACTGCAGACAAACTGCAGCTTTCACTTGAATGTTTTTGCATGTTTCAGTGATCTCTGTCATCTGTATGTGTGGAAAAAGTATTTCACTTTAGAAAAGGATCAAAACAGCTAAATGGACTGTACTTATATAGCGCTTTTCCAGTCATACTAACCGCTCAAAGCGCTTTACACTACATATCACATTCACCCTTCAGCTGCAGACAAAAAGTCTTAAATGTTGAAATAATCAGACGTTCTGCAGAAAAACTGATGCGATTTATTAATGTTGATTTAGATGCATCCATGTTTGAGCTGCGTTTTTACTATTAAAGCTGTTTTATTTAGTTAATGGTGACTTCATGTGTTTGGTGTTTTCAAACAGCCTCCAGATGAATGTGAATATTTCTTCAATGAACCTTGATAAGACAAAAACTAAAGCACATTTTTGAAGTTGCAGGTCACAAGAAGAAGAAAAAGCAAGTATGTGTTGGTTCAGGACGATCTGGAGGAGTTGAATGTTCTCAGTGTTTGTCTGCTCTGTTGTCACATCACGCAAGATCTGGACAGTCCAGATGGTGGTCTGGATGGTCCAGATGGACACCATGTCCCAGTAAGGCTCCACATCAGCAGGTGTAGTGATGTTCTGGGCTGGAATAATAGGGATAGAACCCTTTAGGGTGGTCTCTGATAAAACGGTTCAGTTTCTAGTGGACGAGTCATTTAACATTATAGAAAGGGAGAAAAACTCCTCGTGGGACCACCATCATCCCCTGACATCCGGAGCTTTGTTAGCTCCAGCACCAGTCCAGTGGAAAAGGCCCCAGTGAGATCCAGACTGAAACCATCCACAGACCTCCAGGTTCAGCAATCACAGATGGTTTCCATGGTAACGTGGAATGTTTTGTTTGTTTGTGTGTAAACATTTTCAGTTCTTTACAACTTGTTTGTTTTAAAACTGTTATGCGGAATAATCTGGAACACTTACAGACTATAAAATAAAACCCAGATTATTATATAACCTAATAGTTTTAACAATTAAAAGAATCATATTCACCGTTATTTGCATTAATGTAAAAAATGAACAGAAACATCAAACATTGCCCAAAAACTACAAAAAATGTTGCTGCAGGGGTCTATTGCACGAAACAAGGAGAAGGGATTAAGCCGGGATTTGTTGATTATCCTGGATTAACTTATCCGTGATCTGTTTGCTCTGAAGTGGAATACATATATAGACACATATACATATACACACATACAGACACACTCACACCATTACAACACCATCATTCCCATATTTCAATTAATTTGGCTGCATGTGACTCCAGAAATGTTGCTAGGCAACACCAAACGGGTCCAAAATTCTATAATGACATCATATGGGCGGAGTCTGCTTTGATGGAACACGGGTCGTTTGTGTCCATGACAACATTTCAACTACAAAGGCAGGAGATTCTTTCAGATCTCAGAGCTAAGGTATTTATCTCAGTGTTGAGTTCCCGTCCGTAGAGAGCGCATCACTAACAGTCGATTATCACACATTGGAGAATTACTGTAGAAATACATTTTTCACAATGGCAACCGGATATCAGACGTACAAGACAAAGAAAGGCAAATATTCATCTTTCCTGCCTGAATTTGACGAACCGATGGACCAGTTCCAAGATGGTTTCGTGGACTCCATTCCACCAGAGTTCCAGGAATATGAAGAATGTTACTATGACCATCCATACAGCGATGAAAGTGATCTTGACAACCAGATCACGGAGGTGTACGAGAACCATAACGAGGTAAGTTCACCTTTTAGAAATTCTGGATGGGCCGTAGGCTTCCAACCTGAAGACACCATGGATTTCCCTGAAGACATGGCTGAAATCCACACAACAGAACGTGCTGCATACCTGTCTGATTCTGACAGTGACACGCTGGCTGAAAATCCACCAGTAAAGCCACTATTTCAGAGAGGATTTTCTCTGAAAACCCAGGAGCTTCCAAGTTTCCAGCCTAGCTGGAGGATTCACCGTGAACCTACGGTCAAAACGGAACAAGAAAAGGCCGAAGAGAATCGGCCTTTCCCGTGCCAGGACAAAGATGACTGCATCTCTACTACAATAATTAGTGATCTTCCAACGCTGGAGAAGACAACAAGAGAAGCAGTCAAGCCTCAAATCAAGAAACGCCGTCGTAGGAAAGCCAAGAAGCCTTCAGGTATGGAGTCTAATGTCAATGTCCATGAATTTATGGACAAGAAAGAACCAGAGAATCCAGAGGCCTCAAACCAACCAGCTCCGAACACAGAAACACCTGTTGGATCTGTGGTTCCTGCCACAGGAACAGATTCAGAGCATTCAGAGGCCTCCAACAGTCCTGACAGAGCATCAGAAGTGGATTCATCTGAAAATGCTGCAGAAATGTCTGCAGAAATCCAGGAAACACAGGCTGAAACATCCCTGTCTCAGCCTGATCCTGAATGCAACATGTCGGCTGAAATTTCAGCAGAATCTGTGATTCCAGACACTGAGAAAGAACCAGAGAATCCAGAGACCTCCAACAGTCCTAAAGACAAACCAGAAGTGGACTTTTGTGAAAATGCTGAACAAATTTCCTCTGAAAACCAGAATGCAGAGGCTGCAGCAGCCCCTCCAGCTACCGCGCTGCCTCCACTGAGGCAACCTCAGACCCCAGCCCTAGTGAGGCCAGCACAGCCGACAGAGACCCCCAACAAGCCAGCATCAGAGTCCAGCATTTCAGTTGGTCTCCCTGCATCGGTGGTCCCAACCACAGCAGAAAGACCTGTACCTGGACTTATCCCTTATTCCCGTATTCCCCTATTTGAACAGTCTGTTGCAGATGCATATCTGCAGCAGATTGCAGAGGTTTCATCTGGAAACCAGAATCCAGAGGCAGCAGCCCATCCAGCTATCGAGCTGCCTCCATTGCCTCCACTGAGGCAACCTCGAACCCCAGCCCCAGTCAAACAATCACAAGGGACAAAGACCCCCAACAAGCCACCATCTGAGTCCAGCGTTCCAGTTGGTCTCCCTGCACCAGTGGTCCGAACCAGAGCAGCAAGACTCCAGCCTGGACGGATCCCTTACCACCTGCAGTTCCCGTTTGAACAGTCTGCAGGTCCACATCCAGGTCTGGAACCTCTGCCCTCCAATTCAGCTGCAGAGGAGTCTGCTGAACCAACCCGGATCAGCCCCACCCAGGTTCTGCTGATGATCCCGGAGCAGCAGTTCCATCAAACCTTGTCTGGTAAGGACATAAAGATTTCATCCCTTCAGCAGCAGAATCAGCAGCTGCTGGATGAGGTGAAGAAGATGAAAGACCAGATTTATCTGAACACCGTCAAGCGGTCAGTGGCTTCCCAGAAGAAGACAAACCTGAACAAAGACATCTTAGAAGAGAAGATGAAACGAGACACAGCTGAGACTTCCTTGGCTCGGCTACAGGAAGAATCAGCCCAAGTCCAGACCCAGCTGACTCAAGCTCGAGCTCAGCTTCAAGACCTACAAAGAGATGCTGAGAAAAAACCTGCTCTTATAACAGAGGCAGAGAAGCTCAGAGAGGAGATGAGACGACATGAATCTGCAGCTGAGAAGGAGACGGCTGTTCTGTACGCAGAGATAACTAAACAGAATCAGCAGCATGCAGACGTCTCCGGTAGACTCAGCGGACTGGAAGCAACTCTCAGAGCAGAGAGAACCAGGACAACCAGAGCTGAGACCTGCCTGGCCCAGCAAGAAGAGGAAACAGCAGAACTGAAAGCTGCACTGGAGAGAGTCCAGCAGGACTTTGCGGACCAACAGCTCCAGTGGCAGCAGGAAGAAGATCGTCTCCTCACCGAGCAGAAAGAAGCTGAAGACAACATGAGAACAGCTGCGATGGAGAAACAAAGATATGCGGAGAACCAGAGGAGCCAGTGGGAGAACGAGAAGTCCTCCCTTCTGGAAATGATAGCCACCCTGACAGAGCATTCAGAGGCCATTTCTGAGCTCCCGGTGGAACCTGAGGTTCCTGCCACAACTACAGATATAAAGACCTCAGAGACTTCCAACAGTCCTGAACAAACATCAGAAGTGGATTCATCTGAAAATGCTGCAGGAATTTCTGCAGAAGCCCAGGAAACGCAGGCTGAAACATCCCCATCTCAGCCTCATCCTGGATGCCACATACCGGCTCAAATTCCAGCAGAGCCTCAAATCAAGAAACGCCGTCGTAGGAAAGCCAAGAAGCTTTCGTGTATGGAGAATAGCATCAATGTCCATGAATCTTTGGACAAGAAAGAACCAGAGAGTCCAGAGACCTCAAACCAACCAACCACAAACAAGGAAACACCTGCTGAACCTGTGGTTCCTGCCACAGCAACAGATTCAGAGCCTTCAGAGACCTCCAACAGTCCTGATAAAGCAGCAGATGTGGATTCATTTGAAAATGTTGCAGAAATGTCTGCAGAAATCCAGGAAACACAGGCTGAAACATCCCCATCTCAGCCTGATCCTGAATGCGACATGTCGGCTGAAATTACAGCAGACCCTCAAAACAAGAAACGCCGTCGTAGGAAAGCCAAAAAGCTTCGAAATATGGAGAATAGCGTCAATGTCCATGAATCTTTGGACAACAAAGATCCAGAGAGTCCAGAGATCCTCAAACCAACCAACCACATGCAAGGAAACACCTGCTGAACCCGTGGTTCCTGCCACAGTAACAGATGCAGATCCTTCAGAAACCTCCAACAGTCCTGAAGACAAACCAGAAGTGGACTTTTGTGAAAATGCTGAACACATTTCCTCTGAAAACCAGAATTCAGAGGCTGCAGCCCCTCCAGCTATCACGCTGCCTCCACTGAGGCAGCCTCTGACCCCAGCCCCAGTGAAACCAGCACAGCCAACAGAGACCCCCAAACAGTCCAACATTGCAGTTGGCCTCCCTGTACCAGTGGCCCCAACCACGGCAGAAAGACCCCAGCCTGAACTGATCCCTCACCCCCCATATGTCCCACCTGAACTGTCTGCTGCAAATCCACATCCAGGTCTGGAACCCCGTCTCTCTGCTGAACGAACCAGGATCAACCCCACCCAGAGTTTAGTGGTGAACCTGAAGCAGCAGCTCCATCACACCTTAGCTAAGACCCAACAGCTTCGGTCAGTCCAGCAGCAGAATCAGCAGCTGCTGGATGAGGTGAAGGACCTGTCAGACCGGATTCATCTGAAAATCACCAAGCGGTCAGTGGCTTCCCAGAAGGAGAAAAGCCTGAACAAAGATACCTTAGAAGAGACGCTAAAACCAGACACAGCTGAGACTTCCTTCACTCCGCTACAGGAAGAATCAGCCCAAGTCCAGACCAAGCTGGCTCAAGCTGAGATAGAGAAACCCACATACCCGGAGAACCAGAGGAGCCAGTGGGAGAACGAGAAGTCCTCCCTTCTGGAAATGATTGCCACCCTGACAGAGGAGATGGCCAAGGACGAAGCTGAAGAACAAGAGTTTGCAGACAGTCTGATAGCCAGGATAGAAATCCTGGAGAAGATCGCGGCAGAAAAATCAAACAAGAGATCTATCAGAGGGTAAATCCACCAGGGCCCCAAAATATCTAAAACAGCTCACATCAACACAAGTTCTGAGAACTGAAACTAAATCTGACAGTTTCTCATTCAACACCCCCAATTCTCCTCCTCCCCATCTTTACCCTTCATCTTTGACCCCCCCCTTTTTATTCCAGTGTGCAATTTTGTTCCATTTGGTTGCAAAATATGTTACATACACATCTAATTACACCTCTAAAAATACAAGCTGCTCATTTATTTATAAAACTTATGTTATTTTCTCATTTTTGACAATAACTACACTTTCAGATTACATAGTTCTTTAATGCACCTTTAGGAGTGCAAAGGGTTGTTTTGTGAAGTTTCTACCTTATAGAGACCAGGACTGGACCGCTGGGAGCTGTCTGGACTATAGAGACCAGGACAGGACCGCTGGGTAGCTGTCTGGCTATAGAGACCAGGACAGGACCTCTGGGAGCTGTCTGGACTATAGAGACCAGGGTCACTCCCCTGGGGGCTCTCTGGACTATAGAGCCCAGATCTGGACCCTCTGGGGGCTTTTTGGAATATAAGACCAAGACTGGACCTCTGGGAGCTGTCTGGACTATAGAGACCAGGACAGGACCTCTGGGAGCTGTCTGGACTATAGAGACCAGGACGACTGGACCTGTGGGAGCTGTCCGGTCTTTGTAAGGTATAAACTGCACTGCTGAGGGTACAACAGCTTTGTCCTTATGGGTACCACCCCAGTAATGACCCTTTGTAGCCGTTTGGGTTCTTTATTCTCTTAGTGTAGTTATTGTCAAACATGGTGAAATGTGAGTCTGGCTCCTCGTGTCAGACTGATCCACTGAAATTATCCGTTTGGAAGAGTTTTATATGTAAATGAATAACTTATTAACATAAATATAGTATTTTTCTATTACTCAATTTTACAGTACGATTATTAATTTACGCCCCAAATCAAAGTATTTTTAACCAAAACTCAGCCTTTAAAGTTCAGCCGGCCTTTTCCCTTTACTCGCCTCTCTTTCTTCTTTCCCTTTCTATTCTTTCCCCCCTCTATAATATTTTAGTATTGCAACACACTGGGGGGGTCACATTGTTCTGAATGTGGTACCGTGCTCTCACAGATGATTAAATTCAGCATTTCTGGCTGAAACAGATAAAGTGGCAACAAGTGAACACCATGTAGGTCTGAGGGCAGCTCACCGACTAAAAGAACCAAAGAACCAGATGGTCGGAGGTGAATGAACCCTGCTGCAGACCTGCAGTGATGGAAAGTTCAGGATTTTGTACAGCAAAAGTCAAAGCACCCTGTTCCTGACTGAGACGCACATTTTGATATAATTTTGTGGGGGTTGAGCTGAAGCTGTGGGCAGCAAAGCGCCAAAATTTTAAGGATGGAACCTGGAAAAGTTTCATATCGTGGAATGAACTCAGATACAAGGACAATAATCAACATCAACATTAATCAACATTGATCCAGATCTTATAGCATCCAGTTCAGACTAAAATGGATGAGTGACATTTCCAACAGATACCCTGTGCATTAAAATGTGACTCCAAATGGTCCTGACTAAGCATCCATCTGGGTCGTTGGAAGTGACTCATTGATAATCAGCGAACAAGATGAAAGTTTCTTCTCCGCTTGTTTGAACGTGACCAACAGATACTTCTAGACAAGGGGTCAGTTTGAGCTGACTTTCATTCCACACATAAAGAACATCACAAAGATGGGGTTTAATCATTCACAAAACATCGCCAGAGTCCGCCCCAGTCTCTCTCTGGCCAACTCAGAGATGCTGTCCCGCTTTCTGGTCCCCAAAAAGTCTTACAAAATTCAGCAGCACATGTCCTGAGAAAGACCAAGAGATGGGTCCATTTTACAATTTTAGGATCACTTAATGGGCTCCCTGTGTGTTTTAGGATCCATTTTATGGTCTTAATGGTCCAGGGTGGCCAGGCTCTCCCTTAGAGATAGGGTGAGAAGCTCGGTCATCCAGGAGGGACTCAAACCCCCCCTGCCTCCCCGGGCTGGCCGCCGGGGGTTATGTGGGGGTTTGTTGGTTCCTCGTTTCCCCCCCACCCCCCCCCACCCCCTCTCCCCTGCCCCTCGCGCTCCGCTCTGATCTCCTCTCATATCCCTGTGCTCCCCTGTTCAACCAAATCTCCGCCACCCAACCACAAAAAAGAAATCACCTTATTTTTGTTTTTTTTTTTTACCCAAGGGAGGGAGATATTTTTATTAATAAATTTCTTTCTGTTTTTTTTTTCCCCCTCTTTCTCTTTAGTCCTAATATATTAACTCACCACCCCTTGTGAAAAAAATAAAAGGAGGCGGGGTCGATTATGGGGTAATCATCCTCATCTTTTTTTTTTGGAGTTAAAAAAAAAGTGGACCCCTCCCCCCCCCCCCCACCCAACCCCCCTGGTGGAAACGGGGCTAAAGTAGAGCTGCTGCTCCTCCACATCCAGAGGAGCCAGATGAGGTGGCTCGGGCATCTGATCAGGACGCCTCCCTGGTGAGGTATCCCAGGCACCTCCCACTGGGACGAGACCCCGGGGAAGACCCAGGACACGCTGGAGGGACTACATCTCCTGGCTGGCCTGAGAGCGCCTTTGGACCCCCAGGATGAGCTGGTGGATGTGGCTGGGGAGAGGGAAGTCTGGGCTTCCCTGCTTAGGTAGTTGCCCCCGCAACCCGACCCCGGATAAGCGGGAGAAGACGGTATTGATTGTCTTTTTATTACCATTTGGACATTTTATTCTGCTTTCAGACTTGCATTGTGGAATATTTGTAGGAAAGTCCATCCACTCTTCAACTGGACTTGTCTTTTGAAGCATGTCACTTCCACACAGACTTTTTGCGTCCCAGTCATGTTCAGACATCTGGAAATGTTGCGGAGAGGTAGACTGTCATACGTACAGTGACAGCCACCCTTTCATCCCTGTCCGGAACAGTTTTTTGTGCCCTCAGCCAAAACAATGTGCCGCAACACGCTCTTATAACATGGAGGCTAGCCGGTACATGTCTGCAACATCTCTGAGGTAAAAGCACAACATTTGTCTGAATCCAAATGGTGTAAAAGACAAAGTCTGCACTATTACCGCTTTCCAGACCAAGTCTGAAAGGGGCTGTAGTGTTTTGCTCAACGCTCTCGCTGTTGATTATTCCTGGGTCATTGGGTCCCTCCAGTGTTTCTTGTGTGGGGGTCGTCTGTATCTGGGTGGTGATTGGCTGACTGGCTGGGTGCAGTACTGCTGGTTCCTTTGTGGAGGTTGGTGTTCCAGCCATACCTCCCCTGGGTACCTCAGGCCTGTGCCCCTGTGGTTGCTGCTGGTATGCCGCCCCCAGTGCAGACGACTCCTCTAATGGGCCTCCTCACTCGCTCCATCAGCACTCAGCCTCATGTGCTCTGATCTGAGTTGGGGGGTTGTAAATGTTGGTGTGTGTAAATGGTAAATGGACTGTAGTTACACAGCACTTTTCCAGTCATACTGACTGGACCACTCAAAGTGCTTTCCACTACATGTCACATTCACCCATACACACACACATTCACACCCCGATAGGCACACTGGGAGGCAACATGGGGTTCAGTGTCTTGGCCAAGGAGACTTTTTCCCCTTTTCCACCGTCACTTTTCTGCTCACCTCACCTCACCTCACCTCAGTTATTGGGCTTTTCTACTGGGGGTTTTCCGAGCTGAGGCGAAACAGTTTCTGTACCTGCTCTGGCGAGGTTCTGAGCGTGCTGAAGCGAGCTAGGTTTGACGTCATCTCACTGCATGCCGCCTATTGGCCAAGGGGTTAGCCAATCAGATGTCAGGGTCAGAGAGTGACAACATTCAATGAGCGACAGTTCAAACTCCCTACTAATAAGTAGCGGTAACGCAACTCATGAATTGTTAGTCAGCCGCCGGTAAAATCAGGAACAGAGGAAAAAGACGAGGTGAAGTAAGATGGAATGAACGAGTATATCATTACTTGCACAGCTGGTAGGAACACTTGTGGCGTGATTGGTAGCAAGTTTGCCCTGTAACCTGAAGGTCGCAGGTTTAAGGCCCTTTTCAGGCGAATATTTTTTTTCTCCATGTTGAGATAGATAGATAGATAGATAGATAGATAGATAGATAGATAGATAGATCGATAGATAGATTTCAGATTCGCAACAAGATTGTGGAGAAAAAAAAGAAAATTGTTTGCAATAAAACTGCCTTGAACCCAGGACTTTCAGGTTACAAGGGAAGCTTGCTACCAACTGCACCAATTGGACACTCCTGTTGGCAGTACAACTGATGATATGATCTGCTCCTTCCATCTTAGTTTTCCTCATCTTCTTCTCCTGTTGCTGTTTTTACTGGTGGTTGGCTAGCAATTAATGAGGTGCGTTACCACCACCTACTGGTAGGGAGTGTTAACTGTTGCTGCTGTCATTTACGTTGCACAATCTAGTACATCGCAGCAGCTTCACTCTTACCCCGCCCACTTGTGGTTGGGGTAAGGGATTGTAATTGAAAAGCTACCAAGCCAAGTTGAATTGAGTTAAGTTGAGCTGACCTGTGCTAATGGAAAAGGCCCCTTTGGCATGTAGTCTAGGGAAGCCTTCCCCCAACCCTCTGGTGGAAAGACGACTGCTCTTCCATCTGAGCTACCCCACCCCAAAGGTGCATTACTGCCCCCTACAGGTGACCTGCGTGACAACTTTTCACTTAAAAGGGAAATCTCGCCAAATTTGATCTTGTCACACCCCTCGAGGTCAAGTCACAGTTTTGACACTACTTTTGTATTTATCTTATTTATTTATTTTTGTGGTTAGACATCTTTTTGAAGAACAGCAAAATAATTGGGGAGTGGGTAGCCTAGTGGCAGCGTCGTGGGCCTTGGCGCGGAGCACCTGGGTTCGAGTCCCCGACACGACCCCTAGGTGAACCACTGTGGACCCCTGAGCAAGGTCCGTAAAGCTCCCCGGGTGCTTTAAGTAGCAGCAAACTGCTCTCTGGTACTACTGTACAGAGATGGGTAAAATGCAGAGCCCTAATTTCCCTTCGGGGATCTAACCAATATAACAGAAAAAACAGTGCAATAAACATTAAACAGTGTATATGTGAATTAAAAAGTTTAGAGAAAGTCAAATTCAGTTCTCCTGAAAAGGTTGTAGTAGATTCATGACATCATTCAAAAAGCCAAATGTCCCTAACTTTTTACGAATATTATATACGAAATGAAATGAATGAAAAAGTCCATGAAAAATACTTTATTTGTACCAGAACATCCTCCATACATACATATATATATATATATATATATACTGTATATAGAAAGAGATTTGTTCAGGAAAACATCCTGAAAGATGGTGATTACTTAAACGTTTGGTTAGATTAAATTAAAGAAAAACAACAGTAGAACTCAGGGCTATGTTTACTAATGAAAGTAAGAACATCTCAACGTGAACAATGAAGGGATCGCAGGGGATACTGGAGCTGCAGAAGTCACATCTTACCAGTAAATCCAGTAAATTCACCCAGTTCAGGTTTATGTGCCAAACACAGAACAAAATCAGCAGTTTTGTCTGCATCAATCAGAGTGCTGCCCTAAATCTCCACAAGGGGGCGACTCTCCACATCACATCCGTACAGGAGCATGTCCGCATCTGTCAGTCTTTAACCAGAAAAATGAGGATCTGATCATCTCTGTCTAAATGAATGCAGCTCTGTTTTTTAGTTACAGCAGATTTGTCACTGTAACATCCACAGCAGGAAAAATAAAGATTTAAATAAATGCATCGGTGACAGAATAAACATGAAGCCAAGAGAGAAAACTTTATGAAAACATGGGATAAAAACTGTGTGTGAGTCCTTTTATTCCTCCCGGTTGGTGTGGATGCAGGATGACCCAGTTCCAGTTCAAACCGGAGCCGGAGCGTGGACAGCCTCCGCTCTGAGGGAGACGTTTACAGTCTGAGACTTTCATCAACTTTAACTTTAATTTGATGGATGTGATGAAATTTGTATGACGGGAGATGATGACACGTTTTCTGCTTCTGATGTTGGATTCTGCGTTTTTCTGCCATTTAACCTGACGGCCACGTGAACCTTGTGTTCTGGTTCATCTCACGGCTGCTTTGCATGGATAATGAACAGAAGATCCTGACGGGACTTCAAACCACGACCTCATGACTTCTGCTGAGATCAAAGACGCCACGAGTGGGTTTTTCCCGTCACTGATGTGATGACCATCATAAATTCATGGACCATCCCTGCTTCAATCAACACTGTTGACACTAAGATTTAGTTATTTATTCATAAGTTTTTGTTGATCTGCTCAGATTTCACATCAGTTTTTGTCTTGAAACAGGGGGGCAAAAATTTTGTGTTTTAAATTTTTCTGTTTAAGGTTCTCATGCAGTCTTTGAGTTTGAATGTAATTGCTTCGTTTTAGTTTTTTCTTTTTTAGCACATAAAATTCATATTCTTTTAAAGAATAGAAAACAAACACAATAAAACTAAAAGACAAACAAACCTCAGCAAGAATAAAATAATAGACTTTGAAATACTATGCAGAAATACAAGAACATGTGCGAGGGAGAGGTAGTAGGAAATATGCTCATAAAAACACCCAAGAAAAAAGAAAACTACACAATTACATGAAAAATGCAAATTACAAAATATATTTTAACAAACATGCATACAACTATTATTGTTTATTAGTCAGGGTATTCTGCTGGAGTTTGCTTCGGGATGCCACGATTATTTACTTTCACAATTAAGCACCGTATTTAATGACTCAATTATTTAATTGTGAAGATTTCTCAACATTGTCACTTTACATCAAACATCATGTCTGAACCATGACGACAAAGTTATTTAATACATGGTATGGATCATGGAAAAGGAGGATAATGTCAATGTCAATGTCAATGTCAGGTTTTATTTATATAGCACATTTTTAAAAGGCCAGTGGCCAACCAAAGTGCTTTACAGAATAAAAGACAGCAATGAATAAAGTAAATGCAACACAATAAAAACAGTAAAAATAAACCAATAAAAGTAAATTAAAAAAAGTATAAAAATAAAAACAGTGACTCTACTCAGCTGTAGGTGGATTCTGTTCACCACTGTGATAACAGTACCTACATGCCTAGAATCTGCTCCTCTGACCAAGATGATACCAAATTCAGATTTTGAATACCGCATGAGTAATAACCTTGTTGTTTATGCATTAATGTGCAAAAAGAAAAAGAAATTGAGTTAATTCAACCTCTGCGTTAAGGCACCAATTTTGGCATATCTAATTAAAATTTAAAGCCCTGTGAGGAGTAGTTATGGAATTTTACACATTTATGTAGATGTTATGATCCTCCTGGACCTTTCGGCAGCCTTTGACACTGTTAATCACCAGATCCTTCTTTCTCGGTTACGTCACTGTGTTAGAGTCAGAGGCGCTGCTCTGAAATGGTTCCAGTCCTATCTCACTGATTGGTCTTATCGGGTCCAACTTGAGCTGTATTCATCTGCGGCTGCTCCACTTATCTGTGGTGTCCCGCAGGGTTCCATTCTTGGTCCCCTTCTTTTTTTCTCTTTATTTGTTGCCATTGGGGTAAATTTTTCTTAAACATGGTATCTGTTACCACTGGTTTGCAGACAATCTGCAAATATATGTGCGCTTGAAACCTAAGGATGGTTCAATAGTCCGTCTGCTAAATTGTCTTGCTGAGTTAAAAACAACTGGATGGCATTAAACTTCTTGCACTTAAATGAGGGTAAAACTGAAATTATCATTTTTGGGGATAATTGTACAAAGAAGATCTGTAATCGTGACATAGTTTGAGTTAAATTTGCTTCCTGTGTTATTTCCTTCTTTTCCTTGAGTTGCTTTTACTTCCTTCTTGTCTGACCTGTTTGCTTCATTATCTTCCTCCTGCCCTTCATCATGCCATCACCGCGAGAAGCTCTGCAGTTCTCTGATCTCTGCTGCTCCAGGTTTCGGCTTCGACAGCTTCTCAGCCCCCAATGCACCGTTTTGTTTGTTAGATGTTGAAGTGTTTTTAGTTTCCCGTCTTCTTCCCTGCAGCTTTATAGATCCTGTTCTGATCTCCATCCTGACATCAGTTAGAAAAGTTGCATGAATTTTATCTTAACAGCTTAATCCCACAGGACTCTTTATTTAGACAACCACCGCTGTTAACAGGAATGATTGGAGCTGGATTTCTTTTATCATTTCTGTACATGAAGCTGTTTTCACCTGATGTATTGATCTTCAGACTGATTTAAACACAGTTGCTCTTCCTCGTCCTGTTCCTGTTTGTGTCCTCTCTGAAGCTTTGACAGATTCAGAATAATCTCCATCCCCAGCATCCTCATCCTCCAGCTGGAACCGTAATAGCCATAATTATCTCCGGTGAGTGGATTTTAGATCATTTAAACTTGTCATGAATCAGTTAAATCCTCCTGATTTTACCTGATTGCATCACCAAAGCATCATTTTAGGGATTTCTAGTTTTTTACTTACAAAAAGAAGTTATTCAGGGAGCGAAAAATGAAACAGGAAGCGTTTTTCTAGTTTTTTTTTTCTCTCGTCAGATTGTTGCACATGGTGGGAGTTGGGGGAGGAGGGGGTGGCAGTGAAAATAAATGGCTCCACGGCAAAGATTTTACTAAGTAGATTGAGAAGAAATCCACCTTCTGTTATTTATCTGCAATCTCCGTCTCAGTGGGGCTGAGCTTTTAAGATAAGTGGCACATATTGTTTGCAGAGTCGCTGAGAGCTTTGCTCCTCAAGCGTCTCCTGCTGGTCACGTCTCCGCCCTGCAGGAGCTTTCAGGTTTTATTCAGAAACCGTGGCTCACTTCGGACTGGGTTGCATTTTCTTACATAAAATAAGTTCTCCAATAGGTTTCTGGCTCGGAGGAGCACAGAGGAAGCATTTAGCTGAGGTTGTAGAGACGTGAAGGGAGAAAATGTCCCTCCTCATCCTGAAAATCATCCTGATTATCATTCTGCTCCCATTCAGCTCCGGTACAGGAGCCATGCTGATTTCCATACGCAGAGAAGCTTTTTTAAACAGGCTTTCCTCTTTCTTGTAAAGAAAGAAAAATGTAATCTGTTCTGAGCATGCTCAGTGAGCATTCTACCCCGGTTCAGCTTCTTACTGGGCTCGTTGCAGGTAAACAGACATTAATACAAGACAAGAAATCAGGTTTCCAGATATTTCAATGAACCTTTATGCTGGGAAAAATATTTCTAAAAATATTTGAAGGAATCATCAGCAATCAGTGGATTAAGAGTTAAATAAGACCACAATCATTTGGTAATTAAAAGAGCCATGGAGTGATGCAGGGTCACCGTACAGCATCCGGTATGCAGTTTGTCCACCATCATGTTTGTATGTTTTCTGTCTGTTGTTTCATATTTGGATCAATCGTTTTCATAACGTATGATCTCTGTGATGCACTCTCTCACACGGGAGAAAGACGCAAAAGTGGCGTCTCGTCTTCATCTTTTTGTCCGTGTTCACACGAGCGTCGTCATGCAGAAATCTGCGTGCATACGAGGACGCAACAGTGTGTGGAAGTGGATTGGATATGGATGCCAGGCCGTTAGGTGGTGCTGTGATAGAAGTCCACCATGTCTGCGCATGTGCGGAAAATCTACCTTAGATCCGCTGATTTATGTAGCCCGACGTTGTTGTTTTTCCTGTTTGTGTGACATCAACGTGCATGCAACATGAGCAGGTCCACCATCATTTTTGTGTTTTGGGCCGTGCAGACGAGAACGCAACAGCGTCGCGTCTTCAGGAGTTCCACTTTGGAATGAGTCTTCAGATTTTTGCGTCTTCAGCCCAGAATAACGCCGTTGCCATGTCAACGAAAGGCACTTCCGATTAAATATTTTGCCATTTTTATCCGCAATCATTGTGTGAACAGCACCTTCTTTTGATAACTAACAGACAAAATGACAAACAAACAAACAAACAAAGGCTGGTAATTATTACATTACCTTCTTGGTGGATGTAATAAAGTTATGAGCACAGGTATTGTTATATATAATGTTCATATTTCCATCTGAACAGATGACAGGGATCACCTCCTCTGGATCTCTTGTCTTGCAGGTTTTAGATGTTTTCCTGCTGCAACACAAATTCTGCACAAGCCCTTTAAAACAGCGGTTCTCAGCCTTTTTCATGATGGGGCCAATTTTTCAGTCTAAACTGGTCCAGGGTCTATTTACATTTTAACACTGTATTAGTGTAATTTATCTAATTTTAGGTTTATTTATTTAATAACTAAACCAAATCCGCCTGCCTTTAACAGACAAAACCTAGTAAAATGTGGCTGATAAACATGAATAACATAATATAAAAATATATTATGAGATCGTTGCAAACACATTTCTATCACATGTGTAATTCATAGAATAAAATCAGACTCCTACAACAACAAATCAGAAATAGGCTATAAACACAAAATCTACAGCATTTGACTACAAAAAAAGGGACAACAGAAAAAACTGATCGAAATTTATTTTTAAAAAAGAGACAAAATGGTGCAGTAGTAGATCACATTGAAAATAAAAAGGTTCAATTTAAATAACCTGTAAAAACCTTTATTTTATTTGTTTAGACAGGCCAAAGCACAGAATTTCATTAAAAAATGTATTTACTTAAAGGGATATTCTGTAAGTTCTCCTGTTATTTATTCACAAAAATCGATTATTTCATTCAAAAGTGTTTTACCATGAATCAGTAATCACTCCCATCAACAAACTGAAGTGCTTCTCTAAGCTCTGAATTTGCAGTTTGTATCATTCATATATACGTTGAATGGGTCGGCTCGGTGGGGGCTGCCATGTCGTATCGCCATGTTTTTGCGTTCGGGAGAAGTGTGACAGCAGGAAAACACAGAAACTCACCGGACACACCGGAGTTTTCAGCTCAGTTCGAGGTAACGCCTTTGAAAAGTCACCGCGCTGCAGTGGGGAGAAACCAGCGTCTCACTGATGCTGCGTTCACGTGCAGTCGGGCAGACGGCCGTTGATAACAAACCAGATGTAATTTTAATCACAGAAGCCGAGAGAAAGACGGTAAAACATGGGTCAGGGAAAACAATACGACATCGCCATGACAACAAATCAGATGTGGACTGAAGTCTCTGTAACTGACAGACCATGTCTTCACATAGAGGCTGTTCGGTTTCAAAAAGTACGAGGGAGCTGCTGCGATATAGAATTGTTGCACAATGTCCCTTTAAACTTTTATAATATTTTAAAGAACTTCCAAACACAACGGACATTTTATGCATCAATAGCTGATTTTCTCTCTTCTTTTTCTTAAAAATCCTTTCTTTCCAGCAAGTGTTAGATGTTTGCTTTCTCGATGAAGCTTGCAGATGCTTCAGGGCTTCCGTTAGCGTTAGCTTTAGCGTTAGCATTAGCGTTAGCTGGTGCTCCATCCAGACTTCTCAGCTCTGCTTTGTTATCTCCGCAAACTAATCTGTGTTTAATAATTGGAGTGGATTTTTGACGTTAGCTACAGGCTAGCGGCTAGGTGAGTGTCTTCTTCTGCTTGTTTGTTGAACTCTGACAAATTAGCGCCACCAGGTGGGGGGAGGCTACATTACAACTCATCCAATCCTAACGGTGAAAATATACGTACCTCGCAGCCCATATGTGGAAAAGGTAAGTTTTTTCGCGGCCCTCCAGGTGGCGCCTGAGGCCTGAGCTTGAAACCAGGTGTGTTGCAGCAGGAAACATCTAAAACCTGCAGGACACTGGGCCAAAACGGCGCTGATTCCTGGGATAAAGCATCGTTCCGCTGCACAGCTCAGTCACTGAACCTTTCAGCCGAGATTTCTCAGTCTGGACCTCAGATTCAGGAGGACGCCATCATCTCCTCAGCACCGTGTGCTGCTCATCAAACCGACAGCAGCAGTTTGCGTCCAGCAGGACGTTTTCACCGAACTCTGCCGTGGAAACAGCAGTGCAGCTGTTCCTGCATCTCAGCACCTGGGCTGAAACCCAGCTGAGCTGACACCGGCACTGTTTGTTCAGACTTTAAAAGGAAGTGCACTCATTATGCATGTGAGAGACAGCACAATGGCTTTTAGCACAAACTGTCCGCCCCCGCTCGCCTTTCCTGATATTTTTTCCTCCCGCGTTCCAGAGAAATGCACTCGATATGTAAAAGAGTCTGACACTCAAACAATTATTCAACTCAGTGAGTCAGAGGAGAGCGGTGAAATGTCGAGGTATTAAATGTCAAATTCGCTACGTTCACACGCTGGCTCTGATTTTAGGTGCTGATGTGAAGAAATTCATTAGAGAGGAGTTCGTTTCTGTCTTCGTGTGATGAGGAGAGCCGGTTGGAGGTTATTCTGCAGGATAAATAAACACAAACACCACTTTCCATCGGCTTTAACAGGCGAGGACGTAACAGCTGATGCTTGTTTGACTTTTTACATCAGCTTCCTCTTCAAGCTGCAAATTTAGCAGCAAAAATCAGCATCCATGCTCCAAGTCCAGAGGTTTCCTCCTGAGGAGACATGTTTCACAGATGGAGTCAGACTCATCTCCCAGTAAAGCAGAAAAAGCAGATTTGTTTGGGTTAACGTTGGGAGAGGATCCATTTGAGGGCAAGTTGTCATGTTTTCCTGATACTGACCTCAAAGCTTGAACGCCTGAAGCCAGGCGGACGGAGTAAAAGGAAAGGTTCTGCAGAAACCTATTGCATCACTTTATGGTAAAAAAAAAACTTTGCTCAAAAGACCCTCCAGCATGAATATGATACTCATCTTCTGCCCCCTGGTGGACACTTTTTGAGCTCCAGTAATTCTGACCTATCACACAGTAATAAACAGTAAAAATATACAAATTATTGTTGCTTTGTTTCGTTTACATTCTGCTAAAAGGTCTGATAAATACCGTAGATAAAAAAAAAATTCTGCCCGTCATTTCTTGGGTTGAGCTTTTAAGGAATTAAACTAGAACTTTTCTCTTTTCATGGCAGTTTAAAGGCATATGCCCCCCCCCCCCCTGGGTGAAACTGAGCCTCCCCCACGGCACAGTCCCCTGAGTTGAACAAGTGGGCAGAAGCGTTTTCTAGTCGACCCAGTCGTTCTCTGAATCTGGCAGCACTGACTTTAGCTTAGCTTAGCATAGTTGCTGTAATCGGGTGGTTCCAACTAGCACCACTTGGCGAAAATGAACTAATTAACTCGAGATTTTTTCCAGTTACGTTTCGTGACCCGAACATTCTGATTGAGTACAAACGAGAAGCTGATTTCACATCAAATGACTGACTAGGCGGCGTTCAATAGAGGAACTTTATACTATGGAAGTGCAGGTGAATCACAGGGAAGCACCGCATATAGTAGCAAAGGCAGCACGCCTGCGCAGCATCCCCAACTCCCGTTAACAGGGTTGCCACTGGATGCTGCGCAGGCGTGCTGCCTTACAATCCGCGGTGCTTCGCCTATGATTCACCTTTATTATTGTTCTTATTATTATTATTATCCATTGATCATTTCAAATCACTGCTGAAAACTCATTTGTTTTCGCTGGCTTTCTAACCAGTTTAAGAGTGTCACATCTATCTATATCTATATTTTTATATTTTTTTGGTATTTTTGGTTTTATCTTTTATGTGATTGTGTTTTTTATTATGCTTTTATTTCTGATTTATTCTTTTATTCTGTACAGCACTTTGGTCAACTCAGGTTGTTTTTAAATGTGCTCTATAAATAAATTTGACTCTTGACTTTGATTATTATTATTGTTATTATTATTATTATTATTATTATTATTATTATTATTATTATTATTATTATTATTTCTGGGATAAAAGTCAGAATTACTTTTTTCAAGAACATAATATATATTGTATATAATTTTTTTCTCAGATTTTTTTCAAAATTTCTGAACATTAAAATGAATCAATATTGGCAGATTTTTTTTGTCAGCATTCAACGTGGGTAAAAAAAAAAAAAAGTCAATATTTTGGGGTTGAAATTAGATTTCTGACTTTAATTTAAGAATTCAGACTGTCTGATCTCCAGAACATATAAAAAAAATATATCAGATTTTTTTTCAATTTTCATCAGATTTTTGATATTTCTTCAGTGGCCCTAATCCCCTTCCATAGATAAAAGCTCTTCCATTAGTGTTTGTAAAGAAAAGCAAAGATTAAAGTACAGAAACATACATGTAATAATTTTGCACAGGTGTGTGTATAAGCAGCATTTTGCACCTGTGAGTGTTGAAGTGGGAGAATTAAAGCAGCAGCTCTGAGATAGAAACTGGTTTTTAATCTGTTGGTTTTGGCTTTGATGACCCTCGAGCGCCTTCATGGAGGCAAAAGATCAAACAGATGGTGACCAGGATGGGAGGAGTCTCTGAGGATGCTCCGGGCTCCTCTGAGGCAGCCAGCATTGTAAATGTCCTCAGGAGAGGAGCGAGGTCATCCAGAGTTAACAGCACCGCCTCATGATGCAGCGAAGAAACGACACCAGCAGCCTCTCAGGACGGATGACGGCTCCGTGAACCAGTCATGCTGGTACGAGTTTGGATGTGACACATCTCCATAAGCACGTCTGTCATGCTTTCTTTACGTTAACCTGCTTGTTTTTAATGACTGGTTGTAACTCAGAGATGAAAACTGGAAATCTGCTCCAACAGCCGGTGTTCCCACTGCAGCGTTAACATTTCCTCCAGCTTTGCAGCAGCTCGTGCCATCGCTGGTTGGGATGAATCTCCTGGTTTGCTGGTATTGATCACTGATCGATGCTCTGACAGCTCTGAGGCCAATTCATCTTCATTAACCCAGCAAGGTGAGCAGGTGCATGTGAGCAACACGAAGCCGTAAAGTTTGATGACCTACTTTTACATGAACAGGAACCTAAACATTCACCTCGTGCTTTTATGGGAAGGACAAAAACTCGGAGGCTGTTTGTGCGTCTGACCCATCGGCGTCGGAGGATTTCAGGGTTGGACCGGGATCCTGTAGTCGAAACATTTGAAACCAAGCAGGTGCAGGTGTGAAGCAGGTGTGTGCAGATGTGTGCAGGTGTGAAGCAGGTGTGTGCAGGTGTGTGCAGGTGTGTGCAGGTGTGTGCAGGTGTGTGCAGGTGCGTGCAGGTGTATGCAGGTGCGTGCAGGTGCGTGCAGGTGTGTACAGGTGTGAAGCAGGTGTGTGCAGGTGCGTGCAGGTGTGTGCAGGTGTGTGCAGGTGTGTGCAGGTGCGTTCAGGTGCGTGCAGGTGTGTGCAGATGTGTGCAGGTGTGTGCAGGTGTAAAGCAGGTGTGTGCAGATGTGTGCAGGTGTGTGCAGGTGCGTGCAGGTGTATGCAGGTGCGTTCAGGTGCGTGCAGGTGTGTGCAGGTGTGTGCAGGTGTGAAGCAGGTGTGTGCAGATGTGTGCAGGTGCGTGCACAGGTGTGTGCAAGTGTGTGCAGGTGCGTGCAGGTGTGTGCAGGTGTGTGCAGGTGCGTGCAGGTGTGTGCAGGTGTGTGCACAGGTGTGTGCAGATGTGTGTAGGTGTGAAGCAGGTGTGTGCAGATGTGTGCAGGTGTGAAGCAGGTGTGTGCAGGTGCGTGCAGGTGTGTGCAGGTGCGTGCAGGTGTGTGCAGATGTTTGCAGGTGTGTGCAGGTGTGTGCAGGTGTGTGCACAGGTGTGTGCAGGTGCGTGCAGGTGTGTGCAGGTGTGTGCAGGTGTGTGCAGGTGTGTGCAGGTGCGTGCAGGTGTGTGCAGGTGTGTGCAGGTGCGTGCAGGTGTGTGCAGGTGTGTGCAGGTGTGTGCAGGTGTGTGCACAGGTGTGTGCAGATGTGTGTAGGTGTGAAGCAGGTGTGAAGCAGGTGTGTGCAGGTGTGTGCACAGGAGTGTGCAGATGTGTGTAGGTGTGAAGCAGGTGTGAAGCAGGTGTGTGCAGATGTGTGCAGGTGTGTGCAGGTGTGTGCAGGTGTGTGCAGACGTGTGCAGGTGTGTGCAGGTGTGCTTTCTTTCATCTTCTCGGACTTTGTTTCTGTTGTTTATCTGTACTGAAGTTAAAGGTTGGACTTGACAGACGTGGAGTCCAGTTTCTGGTGGTGGGGGGGGGGGGACCAAACTCAGGGATCGATTTGTGTTTATTTTTGTTTCATATAGCACTTATGAAAAATGCCTGAAAAATAGGAAGAACCTGAGTGCAAAAAAATGTTGGGTGGATGTATTAATGACAGGTAAATAATATGGAAATGATCAAGAATTAATTTTTATGCAATAGTTAATGGCAGATTTACAATGAAATATTTGGAAATATGTTATTTGTATTTTTAAAATATATATTTGATCATTTTTTAATAGATTTCTTTTCTCAGTTGATAGAAACTCTGCTGTTCTGTGCAGCAGCATCATTTTATGTGATAATTTATGCCTCATTTCTTGATGGTGTTTTCAATGATTTTTTTTTCCTATTTTTACCAAATTTGCTACACAAAAAATAAATGTGTACCTTATTTTGACTGTATATTCTATATGAGATTAAATTATAAGTACAGTGTGTTTATTCAGTTGAGAAAATAGAAAAGGGTTCATTAGGGTTTCTGTTGTGTTGATTACAAGATATTTTACACAGTTTTAGCATTTTTCACTGTATATTTGATATTTTAGTGAACTGATTACTTTTCCTAAGATGAAAAAAGAAACTTCACATTTATTTGGCCACAGTTTTGCTTTCTGTTGTTTCAGTAAAGGCTGAATTAGTTTAAATTCTTAAAAATGATTAATGAAAATCACCCTACTCTGCTTTTCTTTTGTTCCACAGTCTCGTTTCCTCAGCAGCTCTAATTAAACACCTGAAGAGTCGTGTGTAATCAGAGTCTTATTCAGTGAAATAAATAAATAAAGTCCAGTAGAAATTGCAGTGAATAGTAAAGCAGCTCCATCTCACTCCCGGTGTTCGTCCTGCCTGCTGATGGATGATAAACGAGTGTTTTTTGGGGGTGAATGGATGAACAGCTGCTGAGCGGCCAAACACTCCTGAGCTGATGTGACAGTTTCCTCCCTGTTTTCCTGCCAGCGGTCACCCGGCGACGCTGCGTCCTTGAGCGGCTGATGAGCGGAGGCGCAGCAGCTGTCATTATCGTTTGGACGACTGAAGTGAACAGACTTCCATCAACCCCCCCGGTGGCCATCAGAAGCTGAGAGGCACAGACACGGCCTGATGAAAGCTGACCGCTGGGCTTTTTTGTGTACGTTTATTTAATCAGGGCAAAGCTGCAGCTTAATGAGACACTTCCAGCCTCCATCCTGGTCCTGCAGCGCCTCACCGCAGCAGAGATGTGATGTAATGTGAAGTGACATGTTATCCATCGCCACAGGTTGTGTTTTTATTACCTCTGTCCTGTCTTCAGGGACGACCTGCTGCGACGTTTCTGCCTTTACGTGTCATTACACGTTTCTTTTAGGGACGAGTGTTGTATCTAATCTGCCATCCTATCAATCCTGAGACAGGGCTGATAGAAACCACCTGTGAGAGAGGTCCCTGAAGGCACCTTTAACCTGCCAGCTGTCTGATCCGAGTGTCCCAGCTCGTCCGGCTCAACCAGCCCTGCTTGGTGAAGTGTTTTTCTTCTGTCCCCATGGGGCCTCATATCATCTCAGATGAAGTACAGAAGCAGGGTCACACCGTCTTCCCCCCTTCGCTGTAGGGAGTTCTGTCATGTTGTTGTATCCGGGTGTCAAACTCATGTCCCATCAAAGGCGCTGGGAGTAATCGAGCCATCCCAGTCACCGCTTCCTCCTAATGAGGACTCTGTGGCTTGTTATGGGAAAGAAAACTTCAGAACTCTGTTTCTTCTGAGTCTCTCATAGGAGTCCTGCTTCCTTCTGATGAAGATGTGCTGGAGCAGGAAAACATCTTAAACCCACAGGACCGTGGCCCTCGTGGACCAAAGTACCCCTCTGAATCGAAACACTCAGTTTGTTGCAGTCTGCAGCTTCACCACTAGATGTTACTGATGGCTCTGCATCATTCCATTAAAGCTTTTATTTTGTGTAATTAGGAAAGCATCAATACCACAACCAAGTACAGGTACTTGAATTTAAGTACTTCCTGATACTGAGTGCTGATATGAGCAGCAAAAATGAATCCTGTTACAGTCCACTGGTAAGGAGTGTGGAGCAGGCCATCGGATAATTGTATGATATTATAATAATAGTACATTTTATTTAAAAGCCTACAGTGGCCCATAGGTGCAAATGTGCTTCATTTACAAAAACAACTGCAAGAAGAAAATGCTGCATAAACAAAAACAACTGCAACAAGAAAATGCTGCAAAAATGAAAATTGCGATAAGAAAATGCTGCAAAAATGAAAACTGCAACAAGAAAATGCAGCAAAAATTAAAACTACAAGAAAAGATTTAAAATGCTGCATAAACAAAAACAACTGCAACAAGAAAATGCTGCAAAAATGAAAATTGCAATAAGAAAATGCTGCAAAAATGAAAACTGCAACAAGAAAATGCTGCAAAAATCATAACTGCAACAAGAAAATGCTGCAAAAATCAAAACTGCAACAAGAAAATTCTGTTTAAACGGAAACAACTGCAACAAGAAAACAACTGCAAAAATGAAAACTGCGATAAGAAAATGCTGCAAAAATAAAAACTGTAACAAGAAAATGCTGCATAAACAAAAACCACTGCAACAATAAAATGCTGCAAAAATCAAAACAATTGCAACAAGGAAATGTTACCAAAAGATGTAGCATCTTCTAAAATAAACCAGGTCCACGCCGTTTAATCTGCTATTTTCTCGTTGCTTTTTATTGAACCATTGCAACCGGCAACACGCTTGCACACGACACTCTCTGTAGTTTTTCCTTCTGCTCAGGTAGTACACAGTAACTTAAACAACTGTCTAATGTAGCCCCCCCTCTGCTGGACTCTTAAGGTTCTGAAATATAACATTGCCAGCCTGATAATAATAGCAAGAATTTATAAGGAACCAACACATACTTTTTTATACATCGGGATATCTGGGATACCACAAAAATGAAAAAACTTGGTTTGATAACTGTTTTAGTTTGTTTTTTAGTATTTACTTTTTTGTTTTTTGTTGCATTTTCCAGTTGCAGTTCTTTTTAATTATGCAGCGTTTTCTTACCATAGTGGTAAGACAAGCCAGAGGGACAGAGAGCTGGCAGGTGTTGGTTCTAATGGCCCATTTATGCTCCACGCAGAAGAGGGATATGCAGACGGATGGACAGTTTCATGTAAAGCACTTCGTGTTGCCCCTTGGCAGGAAAAGCGCTTTATGAATAGTTCTGTTTGATTTGATAATTAATACCAAAGTGTTGACTCTCCTATTGCATTGGATGTAAATTAATTCACTTTAATCATTTTCTCCTCTTTATTTAAAGGAGCTGTATCATGTTTTTCACATGTCCCCAAAGTCAACTCCAGGCGTATATTTGCTAAATATGTTAGTTTTTGTGTCTAATTTCCAACATGGAAGTAAAATGGCTGTCTGAACCACCAACTGTAGTGTGGGTGCAGAATGGTCACAGATTTTGGTGTACCACCAGCCTCATACCCCACGTGGATAGCGATTTGTATACACTGATGATGATCGGACTCTGATTTACAGAATAAATGGATTAGCCTGTTATGGCGCCGCATGCGCTTGACCCAGAATCTGATATAGAGTTTAATGTACATGTGATACCGCAGAGACCCCTGATAAGTAAGTAAACAAGACATAGGCTAACGGTTAGCATGGAGCTGGGATAGGTTGCTGTCTGTCATTACATCAAGGTTTAGAAGTAATCCCAAAGAAAAAACATTTCACTGCCTGAGATTCATATGAAGTTCACACACAAAGTTGAGGATCTTTTTTTGTGCTCCAGAAAACATCTAACCACTTCTAGCGAGTAGCTTCAGCTTTTGATCCAACAAATAAAAGTAAAACGTCTGTTAGCTGATGAATGCCTGCCTCAGAGAAGCTGTTGCCTTCCTCCTCAGAGAGAGTGGAGAACTTTGGATTCTTGGAGGAGGTGGCTTACCTCCCATGTGATGTCACATAGGAGGTTGAAAATCTTTGCCAGGCGTTTTAGATGGTTGGGAGGGGCTACAATGTTGAGATTTGTTCAGAAAGAATACTTAGACATGCCTGAATGATGGAAAACAGCGCTTTCAGGATGTTTTGATGAAGGACTAAAATTATGTCATGGCTAAAAGCTTTAAAAAGTGAAAAGGCTGGAGATCATTTGTGAGTCCAGAGTTGGCCCACTATTGGTACATTACATACTGGAGAAATAATAAGTAGAATACCAGGGAGAAGATGAGGCTTGTTTCATCCCAAAGCGGCTGGTTAGAGCGGAGGGGTCAGACGTTGGGCTGAAAAGCTGCTTTTTTATTTTCCTTATCATGGAGCTGCAGCTTCTCTGAGCCTCTGATGCAGCTCTCCAACCATGTTATTACCTTTCTTTATCTGTGTCTCTGATCCATGATTACTCTCTCGCCCATTTGTTTCTTATAGGTCAAGATTGACTTGACTTCATAACATGTCAGGGGGGTCAGATCAATTTTAGTTGCTGGGCTAAGCTCGCCCTCTGATCCGTGGCTCAGCGGAATCGATCGCCAACAGGAGGAGGAATCAGAAGGAGCTGCTGGGAGAAGGAGGTGGAGTGATATGACGACCCCCCCCCCACACACACACACCACCTCCCTGAAAAAGCTGCGTGGCCCTTGTGTGATGAGAGCGCTATCAATAGCCTTCCAGCTGTATTGATGGATTAAAGTTGCAGGTCTCCAAGAGATCCACTTCATTAACAGATCGACAGTCAGATCGATGATCAATGAAGTGAAGAGACGAGTACTGTACGGCCACAGCGAGGGAGAGCAGGGGATGATGGGAAACATCAATCAGAAGAATCACAACCTGAAGAAAAGCCCCCAAAAATGAACTGCATTAAAACAATGAAATATTTCTCCCTTTAATAATCATCATTCATCATTTGTTGTGTGTGTGTTGTGTGGATATATGCATTATTTATTGGTGGGCTGGTGAGTGTGTTTTAGTGCATTAGATATATTTTTTTTTGGTGAAGAGGATAATATCGACGACAAAAAAAAATTTTACTATTCTTGTTACCTCATTTTTTTATTTCTGTGGAGGCACCTCACTTTCTTCTTTACTTTTTTTTTTTTTTTTTATTTTTTTTTTTTTTTTGTGTGTATATGTGTGTGTATATATGTATATGTATGTTTCTATGTATATATATATATATATATTTTTTTATTTTTTTTTTTTTAATCTCTTTATTTTTTTTTTTTTTTTTTTTTTTTTTTTTTTTTTTTTTTTTTTTTTTTTTTTAAAATCCCAGGAAGAATATCTATATCTTTCCCCACCTATTGGGATTCTTAATTAATTAAAACTAAACTAAACTAGAGATTATTTCCTAATGAAATATTCTGTGTGAAACAGAAGGCTTCACTGTGTTTTCACCTTTGCCTCATTTAAGATGTAGAAAGTTCAGAAGAGGAAAATTCAATATGTTCTCTGCTCTGCTGCACAGCCTGCTCTCTCAGAAATACGGGAAATAAAGCAAGTAATGTGTTAGAACTGCTCATTGTTCCACAGAAAACTGCAGCATCCTCCATCAGTTCCATCCCGTAAAACTGCAGCATCCTCCGTCAGTTCCATCCTGTAAAACTGCAGCATCCTCCGTCAGTTCCATCCTGTAAAACTGCAGCATCCTCCGTCAGTTCCATCCTGTAAAACTGCAGCATCCTCCATCAGTTCCATCCCGTAAAACTGCAGCATCCTCCGTCAGTTCCATCCTGTAAAACTGCAGCATCCTCCGTCAGTTCTATCCTGTAAAACTGCAGCATCCTCCGTCAGTTCCATCCTGTAAAACTGCAGCATCCTCCGTCAGTTCCATCCTGTAAAACTGCAGCATCCTCCGTCAGTTCCATCCTGTAAAACTGCAGCATCCTCCGTCAGTTCCATCCCGTAAAACTGCAGCATCCTCCGTCAGTTCCATCCCGTAAAACTGCAGCATCCTCCGTCAGTTCCATCCTGTAAAACTGCAGCATCCTCCGTCAGTTCCATCCTGTAAAACTGCAGCATCCTCCGTCAGTTCCATCCTGTAAAACTGCAGCATCCTCCGTCAGTTCCATCCTGTAAAACTGCAGCATCCTCCGTCAGTTCCATCCCGTAAAACTGCAGCATCCTCCATCAGTTTCATCCTGTAAAACTGCAGCATCCTCCGTCAGTTCCATCCCGTAAAACTGCAGCATCCTCCGTCAGTTTCATCCCGTAAAACTGCAGCATCCTCCGTCAGTTCCATCCTGTAAAACTGCAGCATCCTCCGTCAGTTCTATCCCGTAAAACTGCAGCATCCTCCGTCAGTTCCATCCTGTAAAACTGCAGCATCCTCCGTCAGTTCTATCCCGTAAAACTGCAGCATCCTCCGTCAGTTCCATCCTGTAAAACTGCAGCATCCTCCGTCAGTTCCATCCTGTAAAACTGCAGCATCCTCCGTCAGTTCCATCCCGTAAAACTGCAGCATCCTCCGTCAGTTTCATCCTGTAAAACTGCAGCATCCTCCGTCAGTTCCATCCCGTAAAACTGCAGCATCCTCCGTCAGTTTCATCCCGTAAAACTGCAGCATCCTCCATCAGTTCCATCCTGTAAAACTGCAGCATCCTCCGTCAGTTCCATCCCGTAAAACTGCAGCATCCTCCGTCAGTTCCATCCTGTAAAACTGCAGCATCCTCCGTCAGTTCTATCCCGTAAAACTGCAGCATCCTCCGTCAGTTCTATCCTGTAAAACTGCAGCATCCTCCGTCAGTTCCATCCCGTAAAACTGCAACATCCTCTGTCAGTTTCATCCTGTAAAACTGCAGCATCCTCCGTCAGTTCCATCCCGTAAAACTGCAGCATCCTCCGTCAGTTTCATCCCGTAAAACTGCAGCATCCTCCATCAGTTTCATCCCGTAAAACTGCAGCATCCTCCGTCAGTTCCATCCTGTAAAACTGCAGCATCCTCCATCAGTTCCGTCCCGTAAAACTGCAGCATCCTCCGTCAGTTCCATCCTGTAAAACTGCAGCATCCTCCGTCAGTTCCATCCTGTAAAACTGCAGCATCCTCCATCAGTTCCGTCCCGTAAAACTGCAGCATCCTCCATCAGTTTCATCCTGTAAAACTGCAGCATCCTCCGTCAGTTCCATCCTGTAAAACTGCAGCATCCTCCGTCAGTTCCATCCCGTAAAACTGCAGCATCCTCCGTCAGTTCCATCCCGTAAAACTGCAGCATCCTCCGTCAGTTCCATCCTGTAAAACTGCAGCATCCTCCGTCAGTTCCATCCTGTAAAACTGCAGCATCCTCCGTCAGTTCCATCCTGTAAAACTGCAGCATCCTCCGTCAGTTCCATCCTGTAAAACTGCAGCATCCTCCGTCAGTTCCATCCCGTAAAACTGCAGCATCCTCCGTCAGTTCCATCCCGTAAAACTGCAGCATCCTCCGTCAGTTCCATCCCGTAAAACTGCAGCATCCTCCATCAGTTTCATCCTGTAAAACTGCAGCATCCTCCGTCAGTTCCATCCCGTAAAACTGCAGCATCCTCCATCAGTTCCATCCTGTAAAACTGCAGCATCCTCCGTCAGTTTCATCCCGTAAAACTGCAGCATCCTCCGTCAGTTCCATCCCATAAAACTGCAGCAACCTCCATCAGTTTCATCCGGTAAAACTGCAGCATCCTCCATCAGTTCCATCCCGTAAAACTGCAGCATCCTCCATCAGTTCCATCCTGTGAAGTCTCTCAGACTTCCTCATCCTGATGATCATTCAGTAATTTACTACCGATGTTTGCATGAAATTAGTCGTAGCAGTTCTCTAAACCTAAACTTAAATCCAAATAACAAATGTCCTGACCAACCATCAGTCTGCTGCTGCTCAAAGCTCACTGGTTTCCAGTTTGAAGACTGAGAACTGATCAGGTCTGCAGATCCCCAGTTTGCATCTGTGGAGCAGGCAGGAGCAGAAACAAACAGCACTTTGAGTCACCTCTGACTGAAAGAAGTTGGTCATGTTGCCTTCTGGGAGGCCAAATCATTTTCCCACGAGAAAAACAAACAGATAAATATTTCTTTATTCCGTCTACCATCAGCCTTTTCAGTGCTTTTAAATGGCAGTGCTCAGAGACCTGTTGTAGGGGAGTTTTTTTTTTTTTTTTTTATCTACCGACCAACTTTGATGCTATTTTGCTAATGACAAACTGCTTCACTGATGGCTGGACTCTGGGTTTTATCCTGTTTTATTCTGTGTTTTATGTAAATGATGTGAAATGTCTCTTTGCTGTGAATCATGTCTGCAAACAGAATTCCCTCACGGTGATAAAGTCGTCTGAATCTGAATTTGAAGTGCCTTGGATGCTGATTTTAGAGATTACATCGCGGGTGGCGAGTTGTCTCTGGTGGCATGTTCTCCATCTTCTTGTTTCCTAACCAGGCCGGGGAGATGTTATTCAAACTTCCACACGAGCTTTAAATTATCCAGTGAAACAGAACAAGATTAATTCATTCAATTTAATTAAGATTTGTATTTCATTAAACCGCTTGCTGCCTTCTCATTAATGATTTTTGGGTCAAAGAGTGTAAAGAAATCAATCTGTACATGAAAGAAGTGACTGGTGCATGCTGGGATACCAACCAGCAGCAGGGAACCTTCACACCTCTTCGTTTTAGAGGGAGACGGATCTTTTCTTCCTGGATCTCTGCCATCACTTGGGTTATTCCACTCTGGGTTCAGCGTTTTATACAACCTCAAACTTTCAAGCTTCTGGCTCAGGTTCAATCCATCTAAGTTTTATTATATTTGGACACTTTTCTGGATGTTATTGGAAATGACGGAGCCCAAGGCCGCCAGGGTGGCGTCATGCCTCATATGCCCTGCAAAATGTGAACTTTTAATCAGTTCATTCTTCTTTTTATGTGGATTTTGTCTGTGTTTTTCTGTTATTTCTTTTTATGTGATTTTTTTTTATATATTAATATCATTGTTTATGTTGCCAAAACACCTGGATTTATTAGCAATTATGTGAAAACTAAGTACAGTAAATTCAGTAAACTAAAAATATATATAGCAATATATATAGCAAACAGAAAAAATAGAATTAAAATAAAATATTATTAAATATTAAATAGGTTAATAACAAAATGCAATAAAGTAATAAATGAATTCAAAGTCAAATAAACATAATTTAATGAACAAACAAACAAACAATAAATAAATAATTATAAAGGGTTCTTTTAAATAAGACAAAAAACAGGTTGTTGATCATTTGCAACAATAGAAATTAAGGGATTAGTAGAATATTGTAGAATAGGAAAAAAATTAATATTTAATTATTATTTGAAATTATTCATACTCTCCAATTAAAGAAAAAAAATCATTTGTCAGTAAAATTATTTGAAATTGACAAAAGTGATGATAAATAAAGATTCTATGAAAATCGTGACATTGATTTTGAATTTTGATTCAACAAAAATATTAAAAACAAACATTAAAACATTGAAATTAAACAATTAAACAGGCATGATGGGGCTCTGAAACTTAAATTTTGTTGAGCAATCCTTTGAGGAAATCACTGCAATCAGGTGTTTCCTCCAATGTTCATAAAGACTTCTGCACCTGTTGACAGGTATGTTTCATCTGCTGTTCATGGGAGAGGGGCACTAATGGGTCTGGTATATTATTTCTTAATTACCATTTTCAACCACAATACAAATGCAATAAATGATTTCACTAAATTATAATTTTGTAAATTTTTATTTAATATTAGTTTCTTGTTATTTGAATTATTGTTTTCAATTTAGCCTTTTCTTTAATTGGAGAGTATGATTAACTTTGAGGATGACTGTATTTTGATAACATATAATGAATTATTAAATATTGATTATTAATAATTAATTTTTAATCAGATAAATCATATTTCATTAATCCAATAATAGGTCAGTAGAACGGTATTTCTTCTAAATAATGTGTTTCTCTATATTTTAATGTAATTCTCTGCTCTGACCTGAAGCCAAGAAGAAAAAAAGAAGTTTAAATTAAAGTCTGGTGAAATTGACGATGCTCACGTGTCCAGCAGCTGTAATTTAATCTACAGCACAGTCTGGGAGTATAATGGGATGAAGTGGAAGTCTTTGAACTGGTAATTGGTGGAGGAAGCGGCTGCAGATGTCATCTCACCTGCAGCTGCAGGTGGTCGTGTTTCAGCTTCAGGCTCCCAGATTTCCTCCCGTTTCCTTCCATCCATCCGGAGCCGAGAATAATCAGCGCCATTAAAGCCTGATTGTTGGAGGGAAGTTTAATTCGTTCGTCATCTCACGCTTTAAAAATCAGCATCAGGATGAAATGAAAGGTAAAGTCAAGCGAGCCGAACGACGCCGTGGCTCACCTTGATTTCATTTCTCAGATGAGATCCGTCGGCCATTGTGATGGAGCAGCTCCGGTGGAAATGGAAATGTGCTTTCTTTTGAACAAATTCACACTTTCAACTTTCAATTAGCACGGCGGCAGTGACAGACGGGAAATGTGATTTTCTCTTCCAGCTCTGATGTGAGTAAAGGAGGAGCGAGGCGTGGGAGAATCATCTGGATGAAAAGCCTGAGGCGGACTCAGAGGGGTTGACGCTCGTGTGGAAAGGTTTTAGTCTCCGGTTGAAGTTACAGCAGGAGCTGCTGCAGGTGCAACATCTTTCATTTACATCTGTTTTCATGCTCTTTATATCCTCAAACCAGGTTTAAGCGACTCCTGAGTCCACCTATCGTTGGTCTGATGTCAAAAACCTACAAATCAAAGCTTTATTTTACTTTGCAAACCTTTAGTTTGAGGTTAGGTGATCTCTGTTGTCATGGTTACATTATTAAAATGATGTCTAAGCAAACACTGGACATGATTCACCAATATATTCTTATCAATCTTTAAATTTGTTCCCAAGTTGTACTCATTTGTTAGTTTTTGATGGAAACTTTTCATCACAGGGAGTTCGATCCTCCTGAATCGATACTTTGATATCAGCCAGGCAAAATGTTGTCTTGCTATTTACCGCTTGTCCATCGACCCAACGCCACGTCCACTGTTTCTATTGACCGTATGCTGCGTCCCGCTTCTCCACCGAACCTGCGATACATCCCCAGTCTCCATCAACCTTACGCTGCTTCTACATCGACCCCACGCGGTGTCCCGATCGACATTTTGTGGTGTCCCACTTCTCCATTGACCCTACAACACATCACATGTCTCATCGACCCTACGCAGCATCCTGCGTGTCCATCGGCCCTACAACATGTCCCGTGTCTCCATTGACCCTATGCTGCATCCCAAATCTCCATTGACTCTAGGCCATGTCCCATGTCCCCATCAACCCAACAACACGTCCCACATGTCCATCAGCCCTACACCACGTCTTCATCAACCATACGCTGCATCCCATGTCTCCATCGACTCTACGCCACATGTCCATCAACCCTATGACACGTCCCACATTTCCATCAACCCCACGCCACGTCTTCATCAACCATACGCTGCGTCCCATGTCTCCATCGACTCTACGCCACATGTCCATCAACCCTATGACACGTCCCACATCCTCCATCAACCCCACGCCACGTCTTCATTGACCATATGTTGCGTCCCATGTCTCCATCGACTCTACGCCACATGTCCATCAACCCTGTGACATGTCCCATGTCCCCATCGACTCTACACCACATGTCCATTGACCCTATGACACGTCCCGCTTCCCCTACGACCCTACCTTGCATTCCACATCTCCATTGACCTTATACTGTGTCCCCAAGTCCATTGACCCTACGCGGTGTCCCGCGTCTCTGTCAATCCTACGCGGTATCCCCTTCTCCATCGACCTTACGACAGGTCCCGGGTCTCCATCGACCCTATGACACGTTCCACTTCCCCAACAACCCTACCTTGTGTCCCACATCTCCATTGACCCTATACCAGGGGTCTCCAAGTCCGGTCCTCGAGAGCTACTATCCTGTAATTCTTAGAGCATACTCTCTCCAACACACCTGAATGAAATGGCTAATTCCCCCCTGCATGTCATTCAGCTTTGCAGAGGTCTGGTAACGAGCCATTTGATTGGTTCAGGTGTGCTGAAGAAGTGATGCTGCCAAAATGTGCAGGATAGTAGCTCTCGAGGACCAAAGTGGAGACCCCTGCCCTATACTGAGTCCTGCAAGTCCATCAACCCTACGTGGTGTCCCGCATCTCTGTCAACCCTACACTATGTCCAGGTGGCCAGACTTTCCCGTGGGGGTGTGCCATTTCATATTGTTTATATCATATCGTGAGTGTACTGGGATATTTTTTGATGTAGAAAATGTAGTATGACATCATGATCTGTGCATAACAGTTAAGCTCCACTGAGTGAGTGAACATGGGAACATGGCAGATTATTGTAGATCAGCGGATATCGGCTTCAAACTATCTAGATACAGTGTTTATTAAGAAATTCTTTACACACAGAGCATCTGTACAGTTTTCAGCACAGATACTTGGAAACTGGTGGTATTAGAAAACCATCATAAAAAAAAAATCAAAATCAAACGATATGAAAAAAATATGGTGATAATCCTTTTTTGCCGTATCACTCAGCCCTACTTTCCCACCACACACTCAGTGTGGTTTTTAGCCAAAGAGACAATCCAGGAGGGTGAAAAGCTCGCAGGGTTTGTTTTCAGCTAATGTTCAGATAGCCCATGTGTGGTTGGCTGCTGGGTTGTCATCTCTGGCTTCCTGAGGCTTTTACTTTATGCTGTGAGATTCTGGCCTGGGCCTTCCTCTGGTATCTTCAGGATGAGTGTGTGGTCGTCCCTGCCATGGACTGGCGAGCTTCCTCACTCCAAGATGGCTGCTCGTTTCCCATATCTTGGGGTCCTTTCTCTCTGTTTTTGATCCTTGGAGGGATGGGATGCATTTGCACCACTGCACGGAGGGGAAAACACACTGTATATTATATACAATATACAGTATATATGTACATGCACCCACACATTTCTGATGTATTCCTCATAAAAGAAAAAACTTAAATGTACAAACTACATTTATCATTTAAATTGGAGGAAAAGAGCGAGTGGAAAACTGAAAGCCCGGACTGAAGCAGATCTGAACACTGTTCCTCTCCACCGAGCTTCATTTCTCCAAAAGCCCCATAAGTCACTTTGAGTTCCCGACACATAAAACCTGATTTATTCTCAACCCGTTCATGAACTTTTATGACAATGAAGTTTTATGTCGGGACTCAGTTTATGGTCTTTGCACTGAAGATGGGTCAGCTTATAATGATGTTATAGCAGTCATTAATTATGTAAAACCAGCCCCCCACGCCCCCCAGCTCCCCCTTTGGCCCAACACTGCCGCTCAGTAGATGGAGGACAGTTCTCCATAAACCTCTGCAGCTCTTCACTTCTGCATCTTTCAGCAACGTTGATAGAAAAATCTTCACTTCATCTCTACCTCGTCACCATTTCTGTTTCCTCGGGTTCAGACTGAAGCTCGCAGGATGAGCTGAAGAAGCGAGCGCTGATGCGGTGAATGTTGGGGCAACACACCTGCCGTGCCGTATCAGCCAATACCGATACCAGCAAAGAACGCAAATATCGGCCAGCTGATGTATCGGCCTATCCTGACACATCTGCTCTCATCATACCTGCATGGAAGATGATGGAACACAATGGTGAGAAATGACGATTTCAGGTTTAGACATTTCTATGTGGAAATGTCAGTGAAGACAGAATCATGTCCCTTCAAACTGTGGTCCAAGTTAGAATTTTCCATCATCATTTAGTTATTTATAGATAACATCAGGATGTTTGAGCTGCTGCTGTGAGGTGGTGCAGTCTTTTCTAATGACAGCTTTAAAGGAATAGTACACCCACAGAGTGATTTAACTTTATTTTCCACTTCCCCTCATGGTAAGCAAGACTCTGGAGCACTTTTTTAATATCTGAAATGCAACCGGCGATCAGGAAGGCTTCTTGTTTTCTCCCAACTTTCATATAATGGAGTTTGCCGAGACCTGAGCCAAAAAGGTCCATAAAAGTCCACAAAAACTTGTCAATTTTCCTCCATACTGCTCGTCCAATGTAATCCAAGTGTCCTGAGTGAGTAGCATCCAGAATTTACTCAAAACAATGTCATTTAGTAGATTTTTAGAGCTAAACAGTACTAAATCGCATCTCTAGCGAGCACGTCGATGCATGTTCATGAAACTACAAAAGCCACGGCAGACGAGATCGCGCGTTCTCTTTTTCTTTCTTTCTTTGTTTTAAATCAATATCCAACCCCTCTTGGACCCTCTTGTGTTTGTCCCGGTTCGTCCTCAGCTCTGGTGCTCTTAGCACAATGTAAACAGCAAATTTCTTCTTCTACGCTTGCATTATCGGCAGAGTAGGCGCTGAACGGCGAGGCTTCCGTAGTTTCGTGAAAACACATTTGCGTGCTTCGTGAAAGTAAGATGTACTACTGTGTAGGCTCTAAAAATCTACTAAATGTTGTCGTTTCAAGTAAATTCTGGATGCCACCCACTCAGGACACTTTGATTACATTAGACGAGCAGTATGGAGGAATATTGAATATTTTTGTGGACTTTTATGGACCTTTTTGGCTCTGGCCCCGGCGAACTCCATTATATAAAAGCTGGGGTTAAAAGAGAAGCCTTCCTCATCGCCAGCTGCATTTGAGATATTAAAAAAGTGCTCCAGAGTCTTGATCACCATGAGGGTAAGTGGAAAATAAAGTTACATCATTCTGTGGGTGTACTATTCCTTTAAATCAAATCAAACTTTATTTATAAAGCACTTTTCATATCATTAAAAGGTAACATAAAGTGCTTGACATAATAAAAACAAACTACTCAACGTATTGATGAAATGAAGGACTTTCGCTGCAGATAAAGCCTCATAAAGAGGCTTCCCTGTCTTCCCCATTATATGGATGCACACTGAAGGGCGACTCAACAAAATATTTTCAGAAGGAGTCAAAGTGATACAGAAATTTTACTGGTGAGTAAATGCACGTATAAACTCCTAGAAATAAGGTCCATGTCGAAAAAAAATTAAGTTATCCTTTAAACCAATGATCAAATAACCCTAAAAACAATCAAGCATAGATCTTTTTTTTTTAATATGGCAGAGAAAATAAAAATACATATAAAAAGAATTAATACAAATGAAATCTATATAAAATAAATTTAAATGAAGCAAAACCAAGTTACTTGAAAAAAGATCATCCAAAAATAAGATAAAATTCAGTTAAAAGCTAAACTAAAAAGGTCTCGAGCCTCTTCTTAAAAACATGAACGGTCTCTGCAGCTCTGAGGTTCTGGTCCACAGACGGGGACCGTGGAGGTGGAACGAGGTCTCGCCGTCTCACTTAGAGTTCCACCACACTGACTCTGTAACCTCTGTGACTGCGTTTCAGCTGCAGACAGATTAAATGGCTTGTTAAGACCTGGTTCCTAAAAGTTTGTGTGGTGATTAGTGGGGGTTAAACTCTGCACCCCCTCTCCGGCCCTGCAGGATGGTTTGGATTATCCCGGCTCCTCCTGTTAGCGGCAGCGGAGGGGGTCGGCCCTCCCTGTTGAAGAGCTGGAGCCACAGATGGTGGAAGAAATTAAAGTCTGCATGCTTCGTTCAGGATCAGAGGCCCCCCCCCCCCACCCCCCCAAAAAAACTGGCCAGGTTCCCCTCACCTTATCCAGGTCCACTTTGCTCTGTGAAAACTCTCCACCGTATCATAAGCTTCACATCAGGACCTGTTACGTTCCCGATCTTCCAGAGTTTGGGCTCCCGGTGTTTCCTGCTCTTACATTATCTTAATGAGACATCCCAGCAGCGTCGCCGCAGTGAGACGGCAGACTCCCAGAGTCTGCCAATCCACAACAAACGCAGTAAGCCAATTAGAGATAACTATCATGGAACCTAATTGAATTAGTATTGCTTATTTGCCATCCATCTCTTTCCATTTAGACTGCAGCCCACTCAGCCTCCCATCCACACTCCACCACTGCAGCCGGGCAGCAGAGTGTCTGCAGGGGGGAGTGTGTGATGTGCAGGCCCAAACAACAAGAAACGGGAGATGCTGGAAGATTTACTGTCCCAGACATGTTTGTGCTAAAATGATGGCAGTAATGAGGTCTGCAAAGAGAACAGAAATACAGTCTGTGTTCGTCTGAGAAGCAGAAAACTGTTAAACTCTGTAAACAAGCTGCTGAAGTAAATTTCAGAGGAGTTTTCACTGATTTTTGAATAATCGCTCATCAGTTAAAGGGGAAGTTAGTTTTTTTTCAATCTGGACCTATTTTCTAGCATGAAATCCGTTCATTTACTCACCCAGACAGTTTTGGTGCAACTTGAATTCCTTCAGGAGATATTTAGATCCACTCCAGATCAGCGTATGTACGATATAATGTAATGCGGGAAACCTCGCGCAGCCTCTAAATAAGGAATTATCTGCCACAAACTCCTTCATCTCATCAATGTTTTGTAAGGACGAATCCCGAGTTATCATCATTTGTTCATTAGTATTTGAAAACGAATGCCCATTTTTTGTTAGAAGTCCAAAAACTATACTTTTTAGCCTGGCTGGCCCCCCTGACATAGCTCTGAGACTCCCCCGGGGGCTTGCCACCCAGTTTGGGAACCACTGTTTTAATGTAACATGTTTTTTTCACTGATAGAAAATAATGCATTTCTGAATAATAATCAAATTGACTTTCCTTTGGGTGTCACCCTTAAAATTGCTGTTTGGCTTGCAACTCACTGACACGTTTTTGTTTTGGCCCTTTGAGACAAAAAGTTTGGGCACCCCTGATCTAAGTGCCAAGGCTTCATGACCTCATCACTGTGAAGCAGCTCCTTGGAGTTTAATAAATATGTTCTCGCCCTTGAGTTGCTGTTTTTATCTGTCAGTTTTCAAGTGTCCACCTCAGTGTTTTAAATGGAAAAGGTAGAAGGAAAAAAAAACAACAAATTTAACTTTTCTGGGGTTTGGGGGGTATAATGTGATCTGTTGTGCACTGATGAGGTCATGTGAATGTCCAGAGTGAGTGTCAGAGTCCCTGCAAATGGATGGTCAGCTTAGCTTCGTCGTTCAGAAATGGTTAAATCAGACAGCAGTTTATCATACTACATAGTTCATATTCTCCAATTAGAGCACACAATCAAGAAACAGTCCCCCCCCCCCCCCCCCCCGCTCCCCCCAACTGATACACCAGCTGAGTCGGGCCAGCGTGTCTGTCAACATTCATGAACATGGTTGTATTCAGGCCAGGGTTTTCAAACAAATGAATTTGAAAATTAACTTCTGCAGCAACACTGAAGGAGGCAACCACAACGTTGTCATTACCTGTAAGTTTATTTATTTTCTAAATGCTGTCTTGTCTGATGAATGTATGTTCAGTGTCTAAAGTGCCCGAAAGATGACAAATAGCATCTGACTGCTAGCTACTAGCAGGTTTCTATAAATAAGGCTATAGCCAATTAAAAATGAAGTCAACTTGGTCTCCGGGCAGATCATATCATTACTGTACCCAACCTTTTTACTGAGCAGGGAAATCTGGCGTGATGTTTTTTCTTTGGAGAATTGACATAAGCAGCAAAATCAACTGCATGAACTAGTTGCATACCGCTATGTCATCACATCTTTAACTATCTCGTATAAAGTCGTGGCCACGCCTTATTCGTGGGCAAGCTCCTGTGTGTAGCATATTAAACAAGCATGAAACATGGACATTTAATTTCATTCATCCGTCACTGTTTACTATCCATGTGAGTTATGAGGCCGGTGTTACACCAAAATCTGTGACCTTTCAGAAACTGTGCCAACATCATGAAATGGGCGTAAAAACATGTCAAGAGCTTTGGTGGTTCAGTGCAGTCAGCTGTTCTACCTCCGTGTTGGTCATAAAAAACTAATACACACCAGATTAGTTTCTATGGTGGCACGGGGAACATACAGTATAGCTTATATAAGCCTGCAGTTGACTTTTGGAACGTTTGAAAAGCATGATGCAGTTCCTTTAACCCAAACTGTCTCACCAGATAAAACCACACCACCCATCCTGAGTTAACCTTATACTCACAGAACTAAATAATACATCATGTCTCAGTATGTGACGCATTTCCTGCTGGTTCCGTTTCTCCAGGTGACCACTGGGTTTCTGACATTTTGCTGTGGGTGCTGATCCAGAAAGTTCAGGACAGACCGGCGGCCCCTCACTGACTCTGTCCTCCCTCTCACTCCTGTTCTTCACCTTCTCCTCCTCTGCCTCAACCTGGCTAAAGAAAGGATGGAAAAAGACTTTGGGGTGAGTTTTTATTCTTTTCTTCTTGTTAACATAATGAATCAACCAGGTCCAGAACTGATGGATGCTCTGAAACAAGGCACACATCTGTAGACATAACATGTGGACAAAAATCTAAATAACTTTTATTGTGTGTATTGTCCTTTAAAGGTACAATATATAAGAATAACTGACATCTAGTGATAAAGATGTGTATTTCATTTCAAATGACGTCATATTCCAGCTCTGTTGTGAATGTACGGTGGCTGTCAGTGGCCAAAATTCTCCCAGACATAAAGATGTTTTCATCTGTGAGTGGATCCAGTGGTTATCCCGGTACTATAAGTAACTACTTTTAATGTCTTTTAAGGCATTACTGATCCCTAACAGTTGCTCTGACTCCTATCAAACAAAGCTGCTACAGCAGTATTAAAGTTTAGAGGGTTCTCACTTCACTCACACTGTTTTGTCCATTATGGGACACCATAGTAAAAATGGCGGAACAAATATGGCAGCCTCCGTGTATGTGGACCTCCAGATATAATTGACTCATTCTTAGAAAATAAACACATTACAGCTATTCTAGTGCAGTGATTACACATCAATACAAAGACATTTCTGGATTATATGTTATATTTTTACACACTGTACCTTTAAACACAAGCTGCCTCTAACATATTTTTAGGCCTTAAAATCCATCTATCAGCCCAGTTAATGATAAATAATAAATCAACCTGATGAAAGTTTTTACTTTCTGTGTGAAATTTTGTCCATAAATGTGTTTTTTACTCAGCCTTCCTGCTGTGATGTGACAAAGTTAACTGGAGAATCATTTTTTTCTGAGCATGGAGATGGACGGAGTTGAACAGGTGACGTCCCAGTATTACCAGTAAGAACGATAATTCCAGTGTTAACACCGTTGCTTTTATCATCGCAAACTTTCAAACCTCCATGTTCAGGCTGAACATATTCGGCCTTTGTTTTCATACTGTCGGTGTCTTATGAAAGTAATCCTCTTAGTTCCAGACCTGCAACCGATCTGAATATGGAGGAGCAGCAGGTAAGCTGCTGGTTGTACTGGGATTGCTGGGAGATGGGGGACATATGGTGGGAGGAATAATCTGCCCACTGTTGGGCTGCAGTTTAAAGCCCGAGAACAAAGCTGAAGCTTAATGAGAAATGAGGGACGAAGTCTGAAACACTTATTTTTCTCCAGCATCACTAACACGAAGGGAAAACTCGTTTTAAATGTTCAGCTCTCGTTTCAGCTGTAAAAGTTTCGCTTGTAACGAACATCGATGTGTGAATCCGGAGATGGCTGATCGGCAGCAGTGATGACATCGTCAAGAGTTCATGTGCTTTAGCGCTTATTTAAAGAAATCGTTATTTTCTGTCAGCGGTTACAGGAGATGCTGTAAATTCCCACATTTCTTCACAAATAAGTCCATATCTTCCCTGAATGAGTCCCCTGCTACTGATGATCTGGAAACATTTATTCTGAGCCATAAAAGTTTCAAAACAAAAAGGAAAGGATGGTTTATTTCTGGAAATCTGGTCCCCTTTCATAGATTATTCACCAAGACTCGATGAGGGGAACGAAACCCTGCAGCTGAGCCAAACAAACATCATTTATTCAATCATTAAAAGCTAATTAATATTCATTAACGAAGCAGAGTGGCTTTGCACAAATGAAAATGAAAAATAGATCTGAAGGACAATTCAAGGGGTTCATGAGAAGAAGATGAATATGATTTAAACTAGGGATGCATGACATTGGAATTTTGGCCGATATCCAATATGCCGATATCTTAAAACTCGTGGCCAATAACTGATATCGATACCGATATTAAAGCTGAAAAAAATAAGCAGTCATTGCAAACAGCAGTTTTGTTATACGTTTCCGAAAATGTGAAAAATAGGGGTGGGAAAAATTATCCATACACTAAAATATCATGATATTTTCATATGCCAATATCAAATCGATATTTAAAAATGTGGTATCAATCTATTTTACTTACAAAATCTGGTGAGATTTCATCGTTCTGTTACAAAATCACAATATTTCGTGAATTCTCATGAAATTTTGTAAAAGAATAATGACATATCGAGAGATTTCGTTAGTAAAATAGATCGATACCGCATTTTTAAATGTCAACATGATATCAGCATATGAAAATATCACAACATTTTTGTGAATTCTTATGAGATTTTGTAACAGACTGATGACAAAATGTTACAAAACCTGTGCAACGCATCCAGTGGTGAAATTTCCTCGCTCCTAAATATTCCACAGTCAGTTGTCATTTATATAAATATGTAGAAATCTCTCATATTTTAGAGGCGCTTCAGCACCTACAGTCGACCTCAAAATTATTCATACCCTCCAATTAAAGATGGAAAAAAAATCAGCTGTCAGTGAAATAAGATGAAATTGACAAAAGTAATAATAAATAAAAATTCTATAAAAATCATGACACTGATTTTAAATTGCGGTTTGACAAAAATGTAAAAAACAAACACACAAAAAATAAAACAAAAACAAGCATGATGGGGGGTCCGAAGCTATTTTTTAAAAAATGATTTTCAACCAGAATTCAAAAGCAATATTTTATTTCACTAAATCATAATTTTATAAATTTTTATTTATTATTACTTTCTTTAGTTTCCTGTTACTTGAATTACTATTGTGAATTTAGCCTTTTCTGTAATTGGAGGTACGAATAATTTTGAGGACGACTGCATGTTGTAGATTCTCTGTCAGGAGGTCAAAGTTCAGCTCAGATTTTTTCAGCAGAAGGAGCTGTTTCATTCTCAGGAATGTTCTTACACACAAACCTGTGTGTAAATGATTTGTTGAAGCTGGTAGTTCAACTCCGGGAGGCCGGTGTGGGTGTAGAGCTGCAGAAGAAAGAAGCAGTGATGACTTTTCTCTCACAGGGAGACTCCAGGACCATGAAAGATTGAGGCATCCATCTTGTCACCCAGTAAGTACATCCTCTTCATCACCTCCTGCAGGGCAGCTGCCTTGCTCAGGAGTACACGGTCACTATAATGAGGGTTAACTTCCAACCTCCAGGCCTCTGTCTGGAAGTGTGTCAGTCTGACGTGAAATAAATCAGCCTGACCTCTTTATCTGCGCTCCGGTCTCTCCTTGCACACCTTCTGGAAGGTCTTTAACCTCGACCAGGAAGCTAATCAGCAGAGTTGTGAGTGATTTAGAGCAGGTTTGCTCCTCGCTGCCGTCTGGCAGGCGGTGATAGCGCCCGGGAGAGCAGTTAGAGCCGGCGGCGTGGAGCCGAGCATGTCCAACAGCACCGCAGAGGTGCTGCTGCTGCTGCTGCTGCCTCCACCGTGTCACGCTCCTGCAGCTGGATGACAGGCAGCGGGCCAAATGAGTCGACTGGTCGGTCTTGGTGGGGAGCCAGCGGCGGCCAGGACGGAGCTGCGAGCCAATCTGAGCTGTGTAAATATTAATCCAGTCAACACGGAGGGTTTAATGAGTCGTGCTGGGTCCCGTTCATTCAGCCAGCTCGGGTATCGACCGCATCACGATGACACGGTGGTGGTGAAACACCAAAGCAGAGGTTCTCAACCTTTTTCATGATGGGGACCAATTTTCCAGGGTCCATTCACATTTTAACACTATATTTGTAATTTATCTCATTTTAGGTTTATTTATTTAATAACTAAACCAAATCCACCTGCCTAAGAGACCGAACCTTGTAAAAATGTGGCGTGATAAACATGAATAACATAATAAAATATATTATAAGACCGTCACAAACACATTTATATCACATGAATTCATGGAATAAAATCAGACTCCTACAAGAACAAATCAGAATTAGGCTATAAACACAAAATCTCCAACATTTTAATACAAAAAGAGGTACAACAGAAAAAAAAGTGATGAAAAATGATTTAAAAAGAGATAAAATGGTGCAATAACAGATCACATTGAAAATAAAAAGGCTCAATTTAAATGATCTGTAAAATCCTGGATTTTATTTGTTTAGACAAAAAAATTTAAAGCACAAAATTTCCTTCAATAATTTATTTATTCAAACTTTTCTTAGAATTTTTAAAGAACTTCCAAACAAAACAGACATTTTCTGCATCAACAGCTGATTTTCACTCATTTTTTTCTTAAAAATACTTTCTTTCCAGCAAGTGTTAGATGTTTGCTTAGCTTCCGTTAGCGTTAGCATCAGCATCAGCATTAGCATTAACGTTAGCTGGTGCTCCATCCAGAGTTCTCAGCTCTGCTTTGTTAACTCCACTCACGAATCCGTGTTTGATAGATTGGAGTGGATTTTTGCCTCTTTAACCCTCTGACTGGGGGTATAAATGTTCGTTTTACACTACTTTTGTTTTTACCTTTAAATTTCACTTTTAAAAGTAGTTTACCTGCCTTGTTTGGTATCTTTTTTTTTCAGCACAACCTCACCAGTGTGATTTTACAGTGTCTTTTTCATTTTAATACACTGTTTTAACACAGTTGGCCTAAAACCATTAGAAAAAACATGAAATCCGAGTAGAAAAAACTTTGATTTTTCATTGTGAAAACCACAAACTTGTTTCACGAACCATTTTTATAACTTAGAATGCAAGTAGTTAGTTTTAAAAATATTTGGAAAAATTGGCCATCAAAAGAGAGATAAAATAAGAATTACATCAAAATGCAGCAAAGTCTAAGGCGTTTTTTTTTTTTTCAGTTATTTACAAAACAATCAATAATCACCATGAGATGCCAAAAAGATTAATTGATCCAATCCAAAAAGACGGTTCTTGTCCATCACAAGACAGACAGGACGCTACAAGTCTGATATTTCCACGGTGTGTTCGTCATCCTGTCCACCAGGAGGCAGCCCTGACATCTGATTTTGGTGAATTTTTGGTAACTTCCACCACCTCCTCTCTTCCTCAGCAACAAAATGCATCATGTTGTCACATAATTCTCATATTGGTTGATTTGTTGCATTTTTTGACCAACTGTAAAGAGGTTGTTAGGTTTTTGTGACACTTTTTTATTCTAGCTTATGGGCATTTTCCATTGAATTTGCTGTTTTTCCTGTTATTTTCCTTCACCAAACGCGCATTAAACATGTATGTAATATCAGTTGGAAAACTAGGTTTTACATTTTATATCTTAACTCCAGTTATATTTGGTCAATTAACACGATTTAAAAACTGGCTTATAGTTTGAAGTCCAGAGAAGTTGGAATGGTGACACTGTGTCGCTGCGTTTAGCTGCTACGTCATCTTAAATCGGGCATGCGATCTTGACGCGCCGGTGCGTCCAACGTCCCTAGAGGTTTACTGTCGTTTTGGGACCATTTTTGTCTTCATTATTTAGTTTAAATAATTCTTCACAACGTTAGCTACAGGCTAGCAGCTAGCTGAGTGTCTTCTTCTGCTTGTTTGTTGAACTCTGACAAATTAGCGCCACCAGGTGGGGGGAGGCTGCATTGCAACTCATCCAGTCATAAATAACAGTGTAAATATACGGTCCTCGCGGCCCACATGTGGAAAAGGAAAGTTTTTTCGCGGCCCTCTAGGTGGCGCTGAAAGAATCACTGCTCTGGAGGATGTTGACACTGCTTCATCATTTCTGTGTAGCAGAAACTGATCCAGATCAGATCCCAACTGGTCGTCATGGATGGAAACAGAAGATCTCGTCCAGCTGGAGGTTTCAGATTGGAGGACATCTCAGACTTCTTTTTATACTCTTGATTCTTTGTCAAGATTATAATAGAGTTTTCATTTTCAGTTTTTATTTAGTTTTTACTCTTTTTTCTATTCAGATAGTTGTAGTTAGTTTTTTTGGGCAGGTTTGCTAGTTTTTTTTTTAGTTTTTTGGGGAAATGCTTAGTTTTAGTTTAGTTTGTATTGGTTTCAGTGTTAGTTTTAGTTTTTTTAGGATTTTTTTTTGTCAATCATAGGTATTTGTCTTTAAACGTTGGTGAAAATGAACTGCATTTTGTATTTTATTGCCCTTTATCATGAGCTGAGAAAGCAGTTACTCTGTAAACTGTCTGATGTAGATGTACAGTTTTACAATGTCAGATGAGAACAGACTTAAATATCTGTTCAAGTATAAACCATTTTATTTGGCTCACTTTGTGTTAAGTGCCTGGTCTCAATGTAAGAGGACACTCTCTGTTTGATATTCTGTATGCTGATGACTGCCTACTATCTTTCTTTGTGTCTTGTAGCCCATGTGGGTGGGCACCTTCTGTGGTGCATGACACTAAATAAGTGAATTTAAATTAAAAAATAGAAATAGAAATAAATAGAAATAGATTTCATATCAACTCAAAAGGCTTGTTAAAGAAAATTTACAAGGACTAAAACTATGGATGTTTTTGCAATATTTTTTTGTTAGCTTTGTAAAGACACAATACAATTTCAGTTAGTTATCTTTAAAAAAAACTGCCGTTTTTATTTTTATTTCAGTTAACAAAAATGTTTTTTCAATTTTAGTTAAATCATTTTAGTTAACTATAATAACCGTGTCCTTTGTTTTATGAACTGCCGCCTGAATATCGCCCCCAGCTTCAGTCACTAACATCTCCACAACTCAGAGATCAAACTGAGCAAACCGTCATTTTTAAGGATGAATTTGGGAATCCAGTAATTGTGTCTCTGTCAGCAGGCCACAGGAGGATCTGCAAAGCTGCTTAATCTGTGAAACTGTAAATCAGAGGGAGAATAGCAGGCTTAATGATGCTGATGCTGCTCCGCTACAGCTCCACACGAACCAAGCAGGGATGCAGATTTGGTTCCAGTCCCATCTCAGAGATTTGGTCTGAACGTCCTGTAATCAGCTGTGTTCGGATGCAACCTTATTCCCCAAGAAGTTAGGAAGCTGCATGTAAATAAAAACAGAATGCAATGATTTCCACATCAACTCATATCTGTTTCCCAGTAGAGCACAAACAACATAACAGCTGATGAAACTGAAGCATTTTATGGTGAATCTGATGCAGCAACACGTCTGTAAAAGGTTGGAAGAAGAACAACAAAAGGCTGGAAAAGAAACAGCTGGAGGAGACTTTGACAACTAATCAGGTTGACTAGCAACAGACCAGTAACATAACCGGGTATAAAAAGAGCATTTCAGAGTCTCTCAGATGGAAAGATGGACAGAGGTTCACCAATCTGACACAAACTGGCTCTAAAAGTTGTCGAACAAGTTCAGAAAAATGTTTCTCAGACTTTGAAGATCCTCCAGAATATCATCAGAAGATGGAGAGAATCAGGAGGAATCTCTGTATGGAAGTGAAGGTGGGGGGGAACTTTTCAGGGCTACGACGCTAAGCCTCTATTTTATTCCAGAGGCCACCCCTACTTCCCCAGCCTTCAGAGCCTTAGAACATCCGTTACTAAGTTCAGGAGGTTGTAAATCAAGGTCTTACCGAAAGTAGACCTGTATATACTTTCCAGTATATAACGGTAACTATTCTCTGCTCGCAGCAGTCTCTATTTAAACATGAACCAAAAATCATACTCGCCTCTAACGGGAAATATTAAAGGAAGTATTCTCGTCTCATCAGTGTGTCCAGAGGCAGCTTTAACCCTTTACTACACTCCTATGAAGGATGAGTCAAGGACTTTGCGAGTGAATCAGGTTTTTCCTCAGGCAGTCTGAGATCTTTTATTAACGCAAGCAAGCAAAATACAAGTAAATACAAAATTACACTTAGTGTAAGTCCCGTGATATGAGAAAATGATAACTGTCTAAAAAAAAAGCAAGTTCTACAACCCTGATACTGATCTTATCTTTGAATCCGCCAAAGAGGCCCTAGTTCTACTTCTCCTTTGAGCCTCCCCAGGAAGCTCTCGAAAACTGAAGTCATGTTTTATACCTCTGTTGTAACCCCACCTTAATGTGGGACAGACAATTGACCTATGGCTAAGCCCCCTCCCCCCACTCACTCGGACAAACAAACATTCGGTGACAGGCGCTATGTGACATTTCGGGAGATGACAGCTGTCAACACGGACAACAGACGCGTGATCAGACAGAGAGATCATGACAAGATAAATTAAAAAACATAAAAACAATACAAACAAACAAAAAGAAATTGTTCAGAAGTCTTAAACTGGGAGTAGAAATCAGTCTGTGAATCTCTGAATGTGACTCGTGTCGCTCCCTCAGTTTCTTGCACAAACTACTGCACGGCTGCTGTTGTTGTGCCAAAAAGTGATCATCTGACAAAAACTGATCAAACAGCCACGGAAGCGGAGCAGTCTGGCTGCAGCTTGGAAGCCAGAGGCGTGTCGTTATCGACGTTACTACACGTCACCTGTACTACACAACAGCGTCTTATGTACCGTTAACACGTACCAAAACTAGCATGTTTAGCTAGCGTTAGCCAACTTAAACTAACGTTAGGGAAGGTAACTTCATATTTCTTTCAAGCAAAGTGACAACATGTTGCCTCAAATACGATGTTCCCTTACCTTAGAACAGATGTAGACATCCTTGTTCATTTTATCCACGTTCAGTTGATGTTGTGGTCTGCTGCATAACTTTGGCTTGATGTGACTTGGTAAAAGGCAAAAAAATACGCCCTGTCACCCAGCCACTCAGGATACCTAGTATCGGAGTTGCATGTACCCCATGCACACGTTTGACCATTTTAAACTAAAAAGAACACATAAAAACGAACAAAAACGGACTAACTTCAATGCATTTCAATGGACGTTCAAGCAGAGAATGTCCGAGTGTATGGGAAAGCTGTGCGCACTGTGATTGGCTCATCGCGTTTGGGGGCGTGGTTTAGCCATAGGTCAATTCTTAGAAAGGTAATCTTCAAGGCAATTGGATATAATACACATTAAAGACTAGTAGTTGTTACTCTGGTTTGTCCTAATAAGGATTTAACTCTTAGTTAGCTTTCAACCCTGCAGCTGACAGTCTTGCAGGAAGTGCAGGCGTGTGTGTGTAATTCTATTTATGGAAGGAGGAAGTGTAGCTGGACCAGCTGAATTACACAGAGATGTTTCTGACTTAGGCCTACATGTTTAACAATGAATGAAAAAGTTAAGAAAAGGTTAAAGTCAAGTTCACACTACACAACAGTATGCAGGGGGAAAGGCTGGATGCTGGTGATCAGCATTAAAAGCAGACATGATTCTCTGCTGGAAACCACTGCATGGACTCAGGAAGATTCCAGAAATCTCTGTGAACACAGTTCATCCTGAAATCCACAAATGCAGGTTAAAGCTCTGTCATGCAGAGAAGAAGCCACATGTGACCGGGACCCAGAAACACCGTCATCCGTCTTCTCTGGAAGAAAGCTCATTTAAAATGCTTTGAGACAAAGTGGAAAACTGATCTGTGGTCAGATGGATGGACATGGAAAGCGTGGAGGCCGTGTCCTGCAGACTGAAGAGGGAACGGACCATCCAGCTTGTTCGTGGACAGCTGAACAGCAGCTTCCACATCTGTGAAGCTCCATCAGTGCTGGACAGTACAAGAAGGTTTTAGAGCAACATCTGCTCCTAGACCTGGACCACATCCATCACAGCAGCATGGCTGTCTGTCTGCAGTCCAAAGTCCAGCTGCTGAACTGGTCTGCCTGCAGTCCAGAGTCCAGCTGCTGAACTGGTCTGTCTGAAGTCCAGAGTCCAGCTGCTGAACTGGTCTGCCTGCAGTCCAGACCTTCACCACTGCGAAACATTTTGGAGCATAATGAAAACAGAAACCCAGCAACCAGGTCCAGGACTGTTGTGGAGCTAGAATCCTGGATCAGACCAGAATGGGACAACATTCCTCTTCTAAAACTCAAGAAACTGGTCTTCTCACTTCCCAGATGTTTACAGACAGATGTTAAAAAAGGAGAAGATACATAATCACCCATAAATATATATATATATATTTACTTTGAGCCAATCACTGTAATCAGGTATTTTCTCTAATGTTCAAAAAGACGTCTACACCTGTTGACAGGTATGTTGGTCCACTGTTCATGGGAAAGATGCTTGAATGTCTCAGGTACAGTTTTGTTTATTTTTTTTATTATTATTATTTCAAACCACAATTCAAAAGCAAAACTTTTTTCACTAAATTATAATTTTGTAAATTTTGTAAATTTATTATTAGTTTATTTTGAATTATTGTAGTGAATTTAGCATTTTCTTTAACTGGAGGACAGAACAGTTTTGAGGACGACTGTGCACAGTCGCACCTGCAGTATTTCCTCTTCTCAGTGTGATTTAGCCATTTAATCATGGTATGAGGGTGAGTCACGTATTATTCTTGTTTTATTTGTAACTTCATGTTTCTTGCATTGCTATTTTGTGTACATCGTGTTTTGTGAAGTTTTAAATCCTTATTTTTTGAAGCATGTTTAAGAGATTAGAGGGATTTTTTTTAAATGTGACTTGGTTATGTGACTCATATGTATTTAATGCACCTGTGAGTGTTTTTGTCAGCAAAACTGAAGAAGACGTCGTTGGAGACAGAAAGAAAGATGTAAAATCTTTGAAGGGCAGGATGACTGCTGCTGTTGGAGTTTATCTTTTTATCCATCACATACTTGTTTATAGTTAGCTGAAGTGCGCGAGGCGTGCAAATAAACTGGTGAGTAACGCGGAGAGTTAATAATGGAGCAGATGGAAGCGTCCCTCCTTTGTGTTTGTTTAAAACAGAAATCTGAGCTCGTGTCCGGTCGGACTGTCCATCTGCACCTTCCCCTCATCAGTGTTGCTGATTCGTGGATTATTTCTAACTTTTCTCCCACGCTCTCCTCCCTGCGGACTCCTGTTGCTCCGCAGATTTTATTTGCGGCCTTTTTTAAAAAAAAATGGGAGGTCGCACTTGCAAGGTGTGCGTGCGCGCGCGCGCGCTAGGGGCGTGGATGTGGAGGGGAGTGTTGCATCCTCTCACGTGACCATCCTGTCTGTCCTGTCTGCTCTCCTCCTCAGTCCGGATCTCTTTGTTGTGATTGCAGCTGCAGCTCTCCGCGCGCCGCGTCTCGCGCTGAAGCCGCTTCGTTACCGCGCGGAAGAGCGCCCCGGTGGTACCGCGTGCCCGCCCGGGACGGAGGCGGATCTAAGGTGCGGCAGATTTCAGCTGCGGCTGGAGGGAACGACGCGGAGGACGGACGGACGTACGGCGAGGATGCTGCCGCTGCCCCCCCAGCTCCCTCCCCGGACCAACCGGACCGCCTGAACGCGGAGCCCGGCGCTCAGCTCTCCGCACGCGGCGCGTCTGCTCCCCCCTCAGCTCTCTCTCTCTCTGCGGGACACGGCGCGAGGCGGCCGGGCTGTTCTCTCCTCTCAGGCGGGATTACGAGAAAGTCTCCGGTCTCTTCTCTCCTCATCACAAGTGGTTCGCGCGCCGGTGCGCGGAGGTCGGATCGTCATCATCATGGTGCTGTCGGGTCCCGGGGGGGTTGTCCGGTACCTGGCGTCCGCCTGCCTGCTGTCTCTGCTGCTGGACCTGCCGGAGGCTCGCGCGTCCTACTCCCCTCAGAGCGGGGAGTGCAAAGGCAAAGGGAAGGACTGCACAGGTAAGCTGCTGCGTGTGCGCGTGCGTAAAACATCCAGTTTGCTAGAATCTTGGCATGTTACCGGATCAGCGCGCCGCTCCTGTGGCGCTGCAGCAGAAATCAGCATGATGAGGGGAATTTTCCCCCCCGGGACACCCGATGCCTCCTCTCATATCACTTCTCCTGCCTCCGCTGCGGCGCGCGCTTCAGTTTCTGACCTTTTCATGCGATGAGGAATCATAGGAGTCTAATTATAGCGGCTTTTATATGCAATAAAGTGTCTGCGCCCTTATTGGCCTGTTTGCGCTCCATCAGCTGACTGAAAGACGCAGAGTCTCCTTAATAATCCCGCATGTTGCTGGAAATCAGCGTCAGATCCGCAGCTCCGTCTCGGTTTAGCGTGAAGTTTTTATCGCGCTGCATCTGCACCATGTTTGGATACGATGTTATCATGGAGGCTCCTGATGGTTTCATGATCCTCTGTGGTGACTTTAAGGATCAAGAGCTTACAGGGATCAGTGGCCGATTCATCATCATTAAGGTTTTTATCAAGTAAAAACCCTGAAGTGATCCAGGCTCCGGTTTCTCTGATGAAATGCTTCATTTCATTACAGATCCATGTTTAGATGGGATTTAACTTGCATTGTTTAGAAGCAGCAGCAGTAAATACAATACAGAGCAGAAATGTGGCTGGAAATACGGATTCAGATGTGGTCGTGTTTATTTTTATGTTTTAAATGCAACGCACAGCAGGAAGTTGCACTGGGAAATCAGAGCTGAAGTCCCCCAAGATTCCGAGACAAAACCACTGAAACAAAAGCAAACAGCAGAGAATGGACGGAGCAGCCGGAGGACGGAGAGCTGCCAAGAACGACCAGGTGCTTCCTGCTCTGCTTTTAGGCTGATCTGAGCTCTGCTTGCTTCACATAAGAATAATACTCTCTATTTCTCAATGATGTGGTCTTGAGCAACAGTTCTGAGTTTAGTTTGTTTTTGGACATTGGCTGCTTCGGTTTATTTGACAGACAAATGAGCAAATAACCCGTTTTAAACAGGATTTTTAGGTTATTTGTCACAAAGATTCATAATTTCTTCCAATTTATTTTGCTAAATCTTTTGTAAATCAGCAAAAATCAGACCGACAGAAAACAGGATTCGAGCAGCAACAAGGTGATTCCCAAACAGCTGGAAACTTGGCATTTCTCTGCATGGTGCAGAAACTGGACACGTGGAGGACAGATGAAGAATCAGGGCTAAAAACTATCTACAGGATCTGATAGTGCAGGCTTTTCTGAAGTTCATTGGTAACATTTTCTGAAAATGTATGTTTTTAGACATACTGTTCAGATGAATGGTCCCAAAACTGATTTCCCTCTCACCTTTGAATCATTTTATCCAACACAGGAAGGGTTTCTGTTCCAGCTGTGAGCTTTTTAGTTGTTATGAAGCTAGTTGGTCTTTCTTTTAGCTGATCTTCATGGTAGCTAATTATTTTGTTGGTGCTGCGAACACACAGACTGCAGCCTTTCAGGACGGAGGCCTGATAGTTTTTCAGGTGGAGCTCGTTTCAGGCTGGAGGATTATTTACCTGGATGTTGCATGAATTTACCAGATGCAGAAGCCTGCACAGCTTCGGGAGATCGTCTCACCTGCCGTGACTCACATAGAAGCTTCAGTAACATCCATTCCTGATCCAGAGGGTTCAGTATGACGCTGGTCCACCTTTGCAGCTAGAACAGCTTCAGTTCTTCTGGGAAGGCTGTCCACAAGGTTTAGGAGTGTTTATGGGAATCTTTGACCATCTTCCAGAAGCACATTTGTGAGGTCACACTGATGTTGGACCAGAAGGCCTGGCTCTCAGTCTCCGCTCTGATTCATCCCAAAGGTGTTCTATGGGGTTGAGGTCAAGACTCTGTGCAGGCCAGTCCAGTTCCTCCACACCAGACTCTGCATCCAGGTCTTTCTGGACCTGCTTTGTGCACTGGTGCACAGTCATGTTGGAAGAGGAAGGGGCCAGCTCCAAACTGGTCCCACAAAGTTGGGAGCATGGAATTGTCCAGAATGTCTTGGTATGCTGAAGCATTCAGAGTTCCTTTCACTGGAACTAAAGGGCCAAGCCCAGCTCCTGAAAAACACCACCACACCATAATACCCCCTCCACCAAACTTTATACTTGGCACGATGCAGTCAGACAAGTACCGTTGTCCTGGCAACCACCAAACCCAGACTCCTCCATCAGATTGCCAGATGGAGAAGCGTGATTGGTCACTCCAGAGAACGCCTCCACTGCTCTAGAGTCCAGTGGCGGCTGCTTTCCACCACTGCATCCACGCTTTGCATTGCACTTGGTGATGTATGGATGGATGCAGCTGATCGCCATGGAAACCCATTCCATGAAGCTCTCTGTCACTGTTCTTGAGCTGATCTGAAGGCCACATGAAGTTTGGAGGTCTGTAGTGATTGACTGCAGAAAGTTTGCCACCTCTTCAGCATCACTGACCCGCTCCATTAGTTTACGTGACCGACCACTTCGTGGCTGAGTTGCTGTCGTTCCCAAACACTTCCATTTTCTGATAATACAGCTGACAGTTGACTGAGGAATATTTAGGAGTGAGGAAATGTCACCACTGGATTTGTTGCACAGGTGGCATCCTATCACAGTTCCACGCTGGAATTCACTGATTCCTGAGAGCGACACATTCTTTCACAAATGTTTGTAGAAACAGTCTGCATGCCGAGCTGCTTCATTTATACACCTGTGGACATGGAAGTGATTGGAACAGCTGATTCCCATAATGTGAATGTGTGAGCAAATACTTTTGGCAATATAGTGTATTTAAAATGTGTCTTTAATGCAAGAACTATTCGAACAATATCAGCATCAGGGACTGGTGTCCTCGAATAACACACCTGAGATCAACAGGTCCACCTCCTAGTACCGAGTTGGACACTTTTCCTTCAGAACTTTCTTCATTCTTGGTGTCATAGCTTCAATAAGCTGCAAACATTCCTCTAGAGATTTTGCTCCATAGCATCACAAGGACGCTTGAGTTGGAGATGATGTGAGCTTTGTGACATGGTGCATCATCCTGCTGGAAGTAGCATCAGGAGATGCTCTACTGTGGTCATAAAGGGATGGACATGGTCAGCAGCAATACTCAGGTACAGTAGGCTGTGGTGGTTAAACCGCCACGTTGGTACGAAGGGGCCCAAAGCGGGCCAAGAAAATCTCCCCCACACCATTATACCAGCAGTAGCCTGAAGCGTTGATCCAAGCAGGATGGATCCATGCTTTCATGATGCTTCCTGCAGATTCTGAGCCTAAAATCTGAATGTGGAGCTGAAATGGAGACTCATCAGACCAGCAACGTTTCTCCATCTTCTATTTTCCAGTTCTGATGAGTCTGTGAATTACAGCCTCAGTTTCCTGTTCTCAGCTGACAGGAGTCTGGTCTTCTGCTGCATTCTGGTCCAGACACCAGCTGCTCACTGGAGATTTTCTCTTCTTCAGACCCGGAAACCCTGGAGATGGTTGGTGGGAAAATCCCGGTAAATACTCAGACCAACAATCATTGAATCCTCCAATGGGCGAGTCTTCACCGTGAACGCAGCTTTGCTTTGTGTTAAGTTTGTCCTCTGACCCTGAACCTACCAGCTCATCTTCAGACAGGAGGATGTTTCTTGTGTATTATTCCAGCAGAGAACGACCACCTATAGTTTAGCTTTAATAATGTGACGTGATGGCTTGGATGTGAATTTTTGTGCAACTGATGTTAGCTAAATCAGTCCCCCCGAGTTCTCCTCAAATCACTCATTCATTTCTCTCTGATAGACTGTTTCTCTTCGTCTTTGTTCATATCCTGCTCAGTTTGATGCCATTGAGCCAGTTTTCTTCAGCGGTAAAACTCCAGCGTGAAGAAGCGTTCAGCTCCGTTGTTGTCGTGTCAGTGGTCAGGTGTGCTGTCCATGGTGCTGAACCCGGCATACCAGAGGTGATCTGCTCTGTAGACGACTCATCAGATGTGTTCATGAATCCCTGGTTTCTGCCACCTGGGCCTTTTCTGGATTCACAACCCCAGCTACAACAAGTCAGAACGCTGTAAATGTAACTAAAATCAAATCTCATCAACATATTTTATTCCCAGTAAAACAAACATGTCAGACGTTGACTTTTCATGGAAATATGAGCTCAGTGTGAACTCGGCTACGTTCACGCTGCAGATGAAAGTGACTCAAATCCGACATTTTTGTTTTCATGTGAGCCAGATCGGATCTTATTAGTCTGAATCGCACAATCGGATTATTTTGAGTTTGACCCAGACCACTTCCACATGTAGAGCTGAATCGGATCCAAATCCAATCTGTCAAAGCGAACTCAGTCTGAATGTTCACGTCCAACTTTTACATCGTGAAGTAAAACAAATGTGACAATTTTGCACCAAAGGAAGCAGAACGCTGTAAGATCGAGTGAAAAAGACAGAAGAATGTTTCATCATTTTTCAGGTCTGATTGCACATCATCTTTGAAACTGATAAACATGCTAACAAGTGTAGCATCTGTATTTACCTCTGTAAACACGGCGTGTAATGGCGTGTAATGTCACATCTTCCTCTGTGCACGCAGGTCACATCAGGGCCATGCACAGTTCACAAAGTGTGATGGAGAACACATTTATATAATCATGTGAACCATGCGAACTGTCAGCTTTCTGCAAACAGTTGTGCCCAATTCCAATTCCTCTTTTCATCCCTACTCCTAACCCCCTCCCCTTGGCCCTGACACCTGAAACTCCGTTTCAAGTGCTAGGGATTGAATTATTCCCCTAAGAAATGGGAGAACCCTTCAAAATCCTCATGCGTCATCAATAGTCGTCCGTGGCGCAGTAAACCGACATCACGTCTGTTTCCAGAAGAGTTCACAATGTTCGTGATGCCGTCTGCAGCAGCAATCTCCCTTTCCTGGGCGACTGGATTATTTCTTTGGCTTTAGGCCGAAAAACATAAAAATGACAGGAAAGGAATACGACTTTGACTCAAACTTAATGTTACTTTTCAGACATGATCAGTTGCACGTAATGTTATAAAACTAGCGACTTTATTTCTAATAAAACTGTCTAATACATTACAGCGACTTTAAATAGTGATTTTTCTTATTTCATTTACAAAAAATTACTCATATTTATACGTTTCTCTGGATGCTGCTGACGATTTCCTTGCCCCTTTGCTCAATTGTGGTAATACCACTCATTTTCTTCTAGTGTGCCCCTGATAAAAAATCTCCGTTTCGAGGGCCAGGTAGCCCTAACACTTCCCCCCCGTCCTCGGTCTGAACCAGAATTGGGACATCACTACCCCTTCACATGAACGCACAAAACAAAGGGCTAGGGCTAAGGGAAGGGGGAATTGGAATTCACGCTTGGATTTCTGCAAATAGTCGCATTTCTGCAAACAATCGTGTTTCTGCAAACAGATTTCTGCAAATGGTTGGATTTCTGCAGTTTGATTTGTGCATTTAAGACCTACAGAGTGATCGTTGTTTGTCACGTCAGTAACACCTCTGTAAGAAGTAGCGTGGTGTTGGCAACACCACGCTAAACAACTGGAGGAGAATTTGAAAACTAATCGGGTTCAGTGGTAACAGACCTGTTCTGTAACATGACTGGGTATAAAAGGAGCATTCAGACAGGCAGAGTCTCTCCGATGGAAAGATGGACAGAGGTTCAGCAATCTGAGACAAACTGGCTCTAAAATTTGTGGAACAACTTCAGAAAAATGTTGAACAAAAACAGTGCAGCGTGACGTTCCCGCCATCTACAGTGTATCATCTTTACCTCATTGTATTCAGTTTTTATCCACATTTAACAGCATCTCTGCTCGTTGGGAGTGAAGTTGTACCTGCCTGATTCAATCTTCCTCCATTTGTTCTTTCCTCGACTGTTCGCGTCTTTAAATCATGAAAAACTTCATGTTCTTAAAAGTAAACGTCCCGTCACTGCGGCTAAATGTGAGAGAGCCTGACGGGGATTAAAGTGGAAGCCATTTGCAGTCATGTTTGCATCCTGATGCATCATCATCTAATATTCATACATTCATTACACAGTTATACTCCTCATCCTCTTTTATGAAATATTTAAAGGAAAAGAAGAGCAGTCATGTAAATGAGTGTTAGCTGTCACTCCGGAGCGTCTGGAAAACCCGCCTCGATCATGTTTTATAAATGAGGCGCGGCGTTGCCGCCGCTTGTGTTTGCATTGAGAAATGAAACGTTATTTCTCCCCATCACAGTGAACGCAGCGCGTGCTCATCGCGGCGTAATGTCACGTCCTGCTGAAGCAAATGAAAATGTTCCGAGTCAGTAGACAAAGCAAACACCTTGATTTTCAGCAGAGGAAGTCTAATTCACAGCCGCGCCGCTCTGTGCATGACAAATACTGTACTGCCGGTGATAGCGGATGATAATTGACTGCACGGCTTTCAGAAGTGTTGTTTGTCCGCACAACAGAAGACAGGAAGGCTTTCTGAAACGACAAATGCAGCAAAATGGCATTTGGCACTTGGTTGGAAGCAGCCGGCTGCTGTGTTCAGGGTCTGAAGGGAAAATAGAGGCGTGGAGGAACATCAAGCGTCGTCCGCCGGTGTGTCGGCGCTGTGAAACGGGTCTGAGGAGACGGAGAGATGTTGCATTTCTGACGTCAGTCGCTGAGCTCCTGTTGGGAGAGATGTGAAGCCTGCAGTTTGCTGTTTTTCTCTCGCTGCCAAGTTTTCCAGTGACAGAAATTCAGATTGTGTGGACATGCAGGAGAGGAGGCATTCTTCCACTGCCTCCTGCTGAAGTCACACATCTTTTAAAAACTCCTCAAAGACAGACAGCCGCAGGAAATGGAGAAATGAGTAAAAATTCTGCTTTCAGGAGATGTTTCATCCACATTCTCTGGTTCAGTGACTTCACCTCTGCTGTTACAGGCTGAGAATATGTTCAATACATGAAGTGCAATAAGATGTAATCATGATGGGGGCAAGCGGGAACCTCCGTTGGCCAACAGTGGCCCTGTCCCCACTACCTGCACTTCCATCCTTGCGCCCCTAGAATGTGTGCTCCCATTGAGGGGTTGAAGTGCATCATTTGTCCCAGTTGTCCAGGGCGGAAGTCCGCCACGCCCCCTTTCCACCCTCAATCCACACTTAGATTAATACAGTGATGCATCAAAAGTGATACAGAAATTTTACAGGTGAGTAAATACATGTATAAACTCCTAGAAGGTCCAGTTTGGGGGAAAAAAATGAAAGTTATCCTTTAAAAAGGCCAACTTCACCGCAGAAATAAACATGTTTACAGCCTGGTTGGAAAATAAAAAAATCATTTTAGGTTTTATAGGTCAAGTTTACCTTCATGTCAACTGTAAAGGGGTTGAATTTTCTATAATTCATCCGTTTTTAGATGTTGTTTAATCTTGAAATTACACATAATTTGGGCGTCCTTTTGACAGGCAGCAGACAACAGGTCGGCCTGCTGGACGGTGGCTAGCAGTTAGCTCCTAGTTTGCTCTCAGTAAGGTCTCAGTCTGCAGCAGAGGAGCAAAATGGTGGTTTTTAGCAGCTAACAGCAAGTCCAAACATGCCTTACCTTAAGCCCACCGCTTAGTGGGCTAATCTTCGTTAGCTCTTGATAGTTTTGAGTTAGCTTGGTTAGCATTTAGCCCAGAGTACGTTCACTGTCAACCATGTGCCTGAGCCCACGCTTTGCCCATTTTAGTATTTTCCGGGAGTGACGACCCACGCGACACGGCAAGACGCTACGTCCATTTTTTTTTACAGTCTTTGGATGGGGTCAGTGTATGTTCTGTTTCTTTCTGTTAAAAGTTGAATATTAAAGGTGCCATGTCATCAAATTTCACTTTTCTGGGGTTTTGTTGGTATAATGTGATCTGTTTTTGCACTGATGAGGCCATGTGAATGTCCAGAGTGAGAATCAAAGTCCCTGTTCATGGGCGGTCAGCTTTGTGCCTTTTGTTAAAAAAAAATTATCCAATTTGACAGCAGCTTGTCATTCTTGTTAACTAATATTCTTCAATTAGAGCACACTATCAAGTGAAAAGTGTTCCCCTTCCACCCTCTGCTTCGCTCCCCCCACCCAGCTGATGCAACTGTGCGAGTTGAGCTCGTCTGACTGCTTAACATGAGTAAATTCAGGTTGGGGTTTTCGAACAAATCAATTTAAAAATAATAATAATAATGTAGCAACACTTAAGGAGGCAACCAAAATGTTGTCATTACCTGTAGGTTTATTTTCTAAATGCTGTTTTGTCTGAGAAACATTAGTTCACTGTCTGAGGTGCCCGTGATGCTAACAGATGGCAAACTCTGACCGCTAGCTACCAGCAGCTTGAGTTTCTTTAGATAAGGTTGTAACCAATCACAAATTGAGTCAGCTTGGTCTCCAGGCAGATTATATCATTGTGACTTTTACTGAGGAGGGAAATCTGCTGTAATAGTTTACGCTGCTATGTCATCACTCCTTTGAGAAAAACAAGCAAACAGCATTGATTAAATTTTCATGTTAGAATGTAAGGAAATACGAACTGGTTTGATTTGTTTTTAAAGTTAAAACGTAAAAAAAATCACAAAAATACAAAGAAAAAAATCCTGTCTTTTCTTGTTTTACCTCGTGTCCTGTTCTGAGTTAGTAAAACTGGTTAAACGGTGACTTAACATCCGGCGCTCTGCTCTACTCGAACTAAAGTCCCCGTTTCCAAACAGATCGTGTTGAATTTAACACGAATTATGTTTGTTTCTGTCGTAACTGTTTCTGATGACATCAGCGAGGCGTCGGAATGTTGACGGCCGCTTCACGGACAACCCTCGGGGGACGTTTGTGAGCTGTCCACCCTGAGGCCTTCAGGCTGAAGACGTCCCTGTCCGGAGACGGACCTTATTGACGTTCTGTCCCATCCGTCCTCGACAGAACGTTGCGAGAACAAATGAGATGGATGATTGTGCAGCTGCGAGCTTGAAGTGGCTCTAAATGTTGTGCGTGCGTCAGCTCTGTCCACCATATGCCGGTGCTGTGTAATTTTGTGGCATGCGGGGCTTTTCATTAGGGAGGCTTGTTTTTCTGAAGCCACATATGGCCAGCAGCCCACCCTCCAGCCTCCCCTCCACGTGAGGATGTGGTTTGTCTGATGCGTTAACTGTTAATGATCTTAATGCTTCCTGGATTATAACGACTGCTTCTGGCAGTTTAATGGTCACATTAGCAGCTGATTTGTGGGGATGAGTGTGTGGGGGTTCAGATGGTTTTTCTGGCTTTGATTTCTTTGTCCAGCTTATGTGGAGTAATCTGAGACTTACGAAGACTTTACTGATTTAGATGCATGCTAAGATTTAGATCTTCCAGATTTCCTTCAGCATCTCCTCAGCCTCCCTTTAGGCTGAGACATGTGGCAAACAGTACGAAACCTCTGCAGCTGGAAGGACTCATTCTGGTCCACAATGTCCACCGTCCTGCAGGTTTTAGATGTTTCCTGCTTCAGCACATGTGACTCAAATAAATGAGTCATTACCAGGATCCATTTTATTTGGAGCAAGTGTGTTGGAACCGGAGGGTGGACTTCCGAAGTCTGGGCATCTTCGCTCAACAAGCTCCCGTTTATATCCTCGAAAGATTTACAGTAGGTGCAAAACTTGGTCCAAACGAGGGACTACAGAAGAGTATTCAGGCCACTGCGGAAAAAAAGATCGATTTCTAGAATAAAGTCAGGAATTCTGACTTTATTCTCACAATTCTGACTTTTCTGGAACATGATTTTTTTTTTCAAGAATCTTTTTTTTTTGTTTAATGAAATAAAAAGTCAGAATTCTGAGAAAAAAAGTTTTGACTTTAACCTCAGAATTTTTTTCTAGAATATTAAACAAAAACAAAAAAATAGAAATAAATTGATTTTTTTTTTCCAATTTCAGAGAGAAAGTATGAATTCCAACTTTTTCCGAATTCTGACATCAAAACTTAGAACTCCGAATTGTCCTTTTTTTCCCTTTTTTTTTTTTTTAAGAATTCTGACTTTTTTCCAGATCATGATTTTTTTTTTTTTTTTTTCCAATTTCTGAAAAAAATGTCAGAATTCGGAGAATTTTTTTTAAAGAAACATTCTAGAAAAAATATCGTGCTCCGGAAAAGTTGGAGCACGATATTTTTTCTAGAATGTTTCTTTTCAAATTTCTGAAAAAAAGTCACAATTATGAGTTTTTTTTTCCTTCAATTTTGTAGAAAAAGTCTGAATTCCGACTTTTTTCTCCCCCAAATTCTGCGACCAAAGTCAGAACTCTGAATTGAAAAAAATAAAATTAAAATAAAAAAAGAATTCTGACTTTTTTCCAGGTCATGATTTTTTTTCCAGTAACCTTTTTTTCTAAAAAAAAAAAAAAAAAAAAGAATTCAGAATTCTGACTTTTTCTTTTTCTTTAATTCTGAGATCAAAGTCAGATTTCTGAATTCTTTTTTTTTTTTTTTTTTTTTCTCAGAATTTAGACTTTTTTTTCAGAAATTGAAAATTAGTTTCCTGAATTTTACTATGAAAATTCCGTATTCTGAGATCAAAGTTAGAGTTCTGACTTTTTTTTTTTCAGTCGCCCCAGTTTTCTTCCATAAGGAGCTGATGCCATTGTGGCGTCATCATCAATGAAATTAAGAATACTTTATTTATCCGCAGAGAGAAATTTTAAAATGCTAACTGTGGGATGCATGCCCTCCCCTGGTTTTGTTTTGTTTTTTCCTTTTAAGTTTGCAGAGGTCTTTGTTGTGAAGCAGGGAGGCGGGAAAGATGGTCAGAGTGGGGGCAGCGAGGCGCTTGAGGCTGGGTTTCTGATTGAGCCTCATGATTGTTAACCACACTAGCAACACTCGTATAGTCGAGGCCAAACTTGGGCCAAACATTTTTGTTATCTGGGGAGGAGGCTGCCGTACGTACAGGCTCTTATCTTCCGATTGGTTGCTTTTGCTCAGGGATGAACTGTATCGAAGCATTCTTGTTTCTTTGACTTTGAAGTTAATTTCAATAGATTTTTCCTCCTTGCTTCTTAGCTCTTCAACAGCAGGGCTGCTGCTTCTGCAATAAATCTTCAAATACGGCCGTACTGGTTGGCTGATTGTCTGGTTGGCTGATTGTCTGGTTGGCTGATTGTTGGACTGAGCAGGAACAGAAATGAAGTCAAGGAAGTGGGAAACCAGACTCCACATCGGTGTTACTCTGCTGCAGTGTCACCTGCTACATAAACGTACGCCTGCGCTTGTGTCTCAGGGGACATGACAGCAGAGATGGTTGGTGATTTATCGCCGTCAGTTGGTTGCTGTTTGTGTTTAGTTTCGTCTGAAGTCTCTTCACGCTGCCGAGCTTCGTCTGAGCTGAGTCAGGTTTTATTCCGGGACAGTCGGGAGGCAGCTCACTCACCCTTGCCAAGATAAATGAAATCATACTGTATAATTTGGCCCTCTGGTAGGCTTTTAAACACCCCCCTCCTGGGAGATCCTTTCAGAGTCTTCTGCCTCGCCTGGCGGAGCACGCTCAGTCGCTCATATGTGTTTGCCAGGAACTGGAACATGACAAATGTACTTGGGGAAAGTGTAACAGGCGTGATTAAATTTTCAGCAGCCGCGCTGACATTAACCAGGCTGCGGATGAATATTGATGTTCTGTCGATGTTGTTTACGGTTTACACCCCCAGCGTTTAGCTGGAGCTCTCACCCAGAGCCGCCGATGGTGGAAACGGCCCTCGCAGTGATGCTGCCAGGCCGGAAGCAGGTAGAGGCCGGAAGCAGGTAGAGGCCGGAAGCAGGTAGAGGCCGGAAGCAGGTAGAGGCCGGTAGAGGCCGGAAGCAGGTAGAGGCCGGAAGCAGGTAGAGGCCGGAAGCAGGTAGAGGCAGGAAGCAGGTAGAGGCCGGAAGCAGGTAGAGGCCGGAAGCAGGTAGAGGCCGGAAGCAGGTAGAGGCCGGAAGCAGGTAGAGGCCGGAAGCAGGTAGAGACCGGAAGCAGGTAGAGGCCGGAAGCAGGTAGAGACCGGAAGCAGGGAGAGGCCGGAAGCAGGTAGAGACCGGAAGCAGGTAGAGGCCGGAAGCAGGTAGAGGCCGGAAGCAGGTAGAGGCCGGAAGCAGGTAGAGGCCGGAAGCAGGTAGCGGCTGCAAGCAGGTAGAGACCGGAAGCAGATAGAACTCTAGGAAGCAGGTAGAGACCAGAAGCATGTAGAGGCCAGGAGCAGTGTAGAGGCTCGAAAGCATGTAGAAGCCAGGAGCAGTGTAGAACCCGAAAGCATGTAGAGGCCGGAAGCAGTGTTGACTCCAAACATTACTCTAGGAGCAGGTGTTAGGACTCCTAAACATTACTCTAGGAGCAGTTACTCTAAACATTACTCTAGGAGCAGTTACTCTAAACATTACTCTAGGAGCAGTGTTACTCTAAACATTACTCTAGGAGCAGTTACTCTAAACATTACTCTAGGAGCAGTGTTACTCTAAACATTACTCTAGGAGCAGTGTTACTCTAAACATTACTCTAGGAGCAGTGTTACTCTAAACATTACTCTAGGAGCAGTGTTACTCCAAACATTACTCTAGGAGCAGTGTTACTCTAAACATTACTCTAGGAGCAGTTACTCTAAACATTACTCTAGGAGCAGTTACTCTAAACATTACTCTAGGAGCAGTGTTACTCTAAACATTACTCTAGGAGCAGTGTTACTCCAAACATTACTCTAGGAGCAGTTACTCTAAACATTACTCTAGGAGCAGTGTTACTCTAAACATTACTCTAGGAGCAGTGTTTAGGTCCATCGGTGCGCTGCCATTATCAGAATAACAGACCACAACCTAAATTATTGAAATGTTTTCATTTTTCATGCATTTATTCATTTATTCCAACAATCGTTCATTAATTCACAGTCAATGGCTCATTGTTGCCTCAATGTGATTTGCAGTGTTAAAGTAGGGGGGCCATATCGAAAACCTGTAGTCGGTGCTTCGATACCGGCCAGAAAAAAATATCAGATTCAATACTTTGAGTATGGAGATACCATACCACTGTGCCGATACAAAACATGCAATTTTTCACTTCTGAGAGTTTTAGACAATGAAATGATGTGAAAGCAGTAGGGGGGGGGCAGTGATACATTGAAAGATCATGATATATTCACATGCCGATATCAATATTTAAAAATGCAGTATCGATAGATTTTTACGAATGAAATCTTGCAAAATTTCGTCATTCTGTTATGAAATCTGCGGGTTTTTTGCGAGATTTCACGAAAACCTGTGAGATTTCGTTGGTAAAATAGACCAATATTGCGTTTTTGGTTATCCATAATGGAAATTGATAATTGAAAGAAGTTTTTAATCTTCTTTCTGTTGAATTTACTCATCAATATAATTAATTTTAAAAGCATTTCTTTCCAGTACTTCTGTTCTCAAGTTTTACTTGTTCTTAATATTGCCCTTGCATTCAATATATTAATGCAAACTGTACAATCATTTAATTTTAGGTGACAAGAAGGATCAGTAACTGTATCAATATTGATAAAAAAAAAAAAAAAAACTACCATAAACTACTAGTATTGTACTGACAGGAAAAATGTTGGTATCTTCCATCCTTATCTTAAAGCAGCACAGACACATCAGAGTCTGGGAGATGTTCCTGCAGACATGACTCAATGAAACCAACTGCTTGAGCTTGTTTCGTTTGCTATCTAGTAGGTCTGCACAATATATTGCAAATTAAACTTAATTGCAATATACATGTCGCAAAGATGGCCTAGACTGCAGCATCTAACAGTGTATTTTTGCATATATTTGAACTAACTGATGTTCCAGTTGCAGCTCTGTTTTTGCGCTGTGTATCAACGGCCAACTAAATGGACTTTTCTATTAAAAACAATGTTATGGAAATTATCCATTCGTTTGTTTCCTGTTATCTCATCTGGCCACCAACTACCAGAGGTCTGAAAGACACTGCATATTCAAGTATTTTATTTATCACAAATAAATAAAATATCACTGTTTATTGTTCACCCTTCTAGTGAGGGAAGAAATGGTGGGAATTACCCCTCTTCCTCCCTCCATGTGTCCTCTTCATTTCCTCTTCTGCTCGTGTGGGATTTGGTGAATGTCAGTCAGTTGACCCCCGGTGGTCAACAGTTCTTGTGTTGCCATGGATACACATTATGACAGACGTTGAAAAGAGTCTACCATGTGAGGAGAAATCACTTAAGCAGCACAACCTCAAACCAGCATGAAAAAAATCAGGGATGCACAAAAATGAAAATTTGTAGCCGAACAGAAACTTGAATGTGGCTGAATACCACATACTGCAGCGGTTCCCAAGCTTTTTTTTTTTTTTTTTGCAGGGGTCCCTTTTTTGGGCCTTTTTTTAAAATTTTGTTTTGTAATTTCTGTGATTATTTTTCTCTCTCTTTTTTAAAAATTTTTTTATTTGTGTTTCTTTGTGCCTCATCTTTTTCTAATTCTCTAAGTTTTTCTGTCTATTTGTGGGTTTTTGTATTGTATTTGTTTATGTTTCTGAATAAAAGTGACATGTTGTTTTTTCTGTAAATGTCACATCTCTTTTTCACGTCAGACCGTTCACGATCAGTGCGGCTTACCAGGCTGACTTCATCAGTCCTATACTGGTGCAACTTTTCCATCCTTTCACTTCACCCAAAGTCATCTGTAGAAGTGGAACTATAAAAACTGTAAATGGACTCCAGCTTGTCAGCGGAACGTATGTCGTGATTTATTTTCCGTTTCTTCGGCTCAGGTTGGACTTTAAGAAGACGAATGTTCTGGAAACAAACAGCTTCCACTTCTGGATGAAACTGTTTGTTTTCCCTGTTTAACAAGCATTTAATTTGTCATAATGAAGCGGAAACAAACATGATAAACGACAAGATGTTCCTTCTGCTTTCTGTCTCCTTATATGAAAACAACCAAAATATCAATTTCTTCACAGCACGACGGCGGAAGCATTAATCATGGTTTTGGCTCAGACACTTCTCCACCTCCACAGTTTTACAATTCGGGCAATTTTAAGTGTTTCCATGCAGAACCTGCTGATTGATGACACGTCTGTTGTTTCTTAAACACAGCGACAGGCGGCAGTGGGAGTTTCTGAGATTATTCCACTCAGGATTTGTTGTTTTGGTGTTTCTGTCTGACTCATTTGTTTATAACAGAGATTCTTCAGCATTTTCCTGTGAAATTACTTTCTGACTCCATAAACTGTGTTTGAGGTTTATCCTGAACATGTAACATGTCACAGTTGCTCCTTAACCTGAAGATCCTGATTTTGAGACCCAACATTTTCATGGCAGCAGTTTAGCATCTGATTTTTCCTCATTTCTGCTTCTTATCTGTGATGAATGCTCCTCAGTGGCATTTCTGGCAATATCAGACAGAGACCAGAGGAAACGAGGCTCACGTTAATGATCCGGCTGTCCAGAGGGACCGAGATGGATGTTCAAGTCCCCATGAGGATGAGTCTTACTAATGTCTCCCTCACATCAGAGGACTTTTTAAAGATTTGGGAAAGACTCCTGGAAGACCACCATCTCACATCTAAAGACAGTTTTTAGTCTCAGACTGGAATTTTACAAAGACTGGGAATCGTGCTTGGTCAATATTCACAAGACTACAACTAGATTCATTCCGCATTTTTTTTCCCATCATGCAATTTGCTCCCATCATCATACATCTTATTTGAAAGCTTATCAAAGCGTGCAAAGACAATGTATAAAACATTAAAAACAGGAAGTTAAACACTAAAAATGCAGAAACATAATCTGCTCTCTGTAACCAACATGTCTGCAGCACCGGTGTTTTAGCGTTTACTGTCAGTAGTCTGATTGCTGCTGTGTTCTATATGACGGCGCAGGGCCGTGAATCACGTGACCGCTTTTACATTGAAGTCAACGCATGTGGCATCTCTGTATTTCTATGGCTCTTGTCAACGTGTTATGCAACTCTGAGACTTGCAGTAACATCAAACACGTTTGATGTTGCTGCATGTCCAAGACGAGGAAAAGACTGATATAGAACAGCGCAGATTACCATCTCAAACTTGACAATCGAGGCCGCGGGGGCGCACCGCGACTCCAGTAAAACTCTTGGGATTTACTACAGATCTTCAGTCTGGGACGGTGAAAATCATTAACTGGTGTAAGAAAGACGGGGGGGGGGGACTGGATCGATTGGCTGGGGAATTCTGAAATATTTTCCTCCTTTGTTTAACTTTATTTTGACGCTGCTTTCTATTCAAGAAACCACCCAGTTTCTGTTGTGTGTTAGCATGCTAATATGCTAAACTCAGTTAGCAAGCAGTATTGTAAAAGTAACTGTTTTCTTCTGTGAAAAAGTTTTACACCATCATCTAAGTCTTATTTAAGTCCTGGAAACCAAGATATGATAGTATTTCCTGATTAAATTTATTATCTGAAGTTATTTGTTAAGCTAGTTATTAGGGGTTGGAGAAAAAAAAACATCAAAGTATCTTGATTTCAAATCTTCCACTTTCTCGTAACACAACTTTATCAGTTCCTCCAGAAAGCTGCAATGTTGGATCTTCAGATATGAACAGAAATTCAACAAATTTGGGATTGATTTAATTTTTATTGTATATATTCCCCTCCCTTTGTATTTGGTTTGATAGTTACAATTGCAGTATCGCAACTTTCTGGAGGGACTGTATCTGTTTCAGCGAATAACTTAAACGATAGGCGGAGAATGGTGGACAACTTGGTCTGGTGTTAAAACAACCAACTGAAAAATCACAAGAATCTACAAAGAATCACAATTTAAATTGAATCCACACAAAAAAAAATCATAAAGGAATCGAATCTGGAAGAAAGCATATCGTCCCAGCCCGCTCAATGAGACATTCTTGGCTAATGTTTCTCCTTTTCTGCTCTGTTTTAGTGTTTCAGCATCTATTTTAATGGAGTTTGGGCAATTTAATATCTTTCTCGATTGTTACATTTATATTTCAATGTAATTTTCTTTTTTGTGGAAATGAGGCTCGGAGATTTAAAGATAAACTGACTCGACGTCAAGGTTTTATTACGAGAAACGCTGTGACAACCTGCTTACTTAAGAATAATAGAAATCCAGGACAGAATTTGAATTCTTCCTCGATGGTGTCCGTTCACTTTCCCCTGACGTGGCTCCTCTCCAGCCGATGAGGAATTAGCCACCGATATGTTATTCCAGCTGACTTTAGGGCAAAGCAATTATCTGCAGCGTCACAGGGTGACAGACGCTTTTAATTGTCTTTCATGAGGCAATAAAAGGTGTTTGTCAACTGGCTGGATGAGGACTTTCTAAATCTGCTGTGGCTCTCGGAGTTTAATTAAGCCTGGAGGATAGAGAGCGCCATAAAGTCAAGGTGCTCTTTGGCTGAAACCACGGCTGTCTGTCAGGAAGCGGCGTGCACGTGTCAAACTGTCGCTGCAGCGGTTTGTGGTCGGTCGGCATCATGAAAACAGATTTTCAGATTTTGAGTCTCAGAAGCTGCATTGCAGTGAAAATCACTTTAATTTACATACATAAAAACATACAGTCGTCCTCAATTATTTGTACCCTTATTTGTAAAGAAAAGACTACATTCACAGTAGTGTTTTAAAAAAAAAGAAACTGGAAAAAAAGAATAAATAGAAATTTACAAAATTCTAATTTATTGAAATAAAATATTGCTTTTGAATTGTGATGGGAAATAACAATTAAAAACTGTGCCAGACACATTAGAGCACCTTTTCCATGAACAGTGGACCAACTTACCTGTCAACAGGTGCTTCAGAGCCCCATCATGCTTGTTTACTCGTTTTATTTTTGAACAACAATTCAAGTCAGTGTCATGATTTTCATAGAAATTTTTATTTATTATTACTTTAGTCAATTTCATTTTGTTTAACTGACAGGTGATTTTTTTTTTTCCTTCTTTAATTGGAGGGTAGGAATGAATTTGAGGACAAATTTAAATATAGTTTACATTTTCTCAGTCACATTAATAGAGTCTTACTTTGTGATTTCTTCAGTGTAAAATTAGGAAAAATACCTGGACTATTAGAGATGCACGATATAATCGGCCCCCTATCGGTATTGGCCTTAAAACTGAGTATTGGACATCAGCCACCCCACCGATATTTAAACGATATTTATTAACCGATCAGGCTGCTGTTTCTAAAGTCTAAAAAGACCAAAAACAACTTCTTCTTCTTCAAAAACTTCTTTTTCGCAGAGTTTAAAACATCTAAAGACGGTGTCTTTTAGGATGCTCTGTGTGAACAGAGTTTATACGCTCATTTGTGCAAATAACCAAATATTCCCTGTTTTTTTGTTTTTTTTTGTTTTTTCTTTTCAGGGAGAAGAAAATCCAGGTCGTTCTAGGATATAACGTACAAACTGTGTCCTATTAGTTTTGTTTGAACAACTTTCTTTAAGTTTGAGTTGTTATACATAAACACAAGTTGAGGTATTTTTCTAATTTTGCACAAGGAATGAATATTGCATCATTTATTTTTCAGCTTTAATATCGGTATTGATATTGGTTATTGGCCACAAGTTTTAAAGAATCGACATATCAGATGTCAGCCAAAATTGCAATATCGTGCATTCCTATGGATTATGCGTATAACCAGGGGCAAAAATCCTCTGTATTGTGACTCTGCCAGGTCAATCTGAAGATGTTTTATCCTGGGATGTGAAAATCTAACCCATCACCATTTGTATATCTGTTTGTTCTTATTTCTACAGTACAACCAAAGTATGTTTTGCTTGTTTCATTTAATAATGTTGAATAAGAAGAACCAAACAGCTGTAAAAGACCCAGATGAGACAGTTTAGAGATAAAACATGAGGACTTTTTACTGAAATGTTGAAGGAAGGGCTGAACTGTGAGAAGTGGACATGGACATGTCCCAATAACTGTTTAACTATGGAATTTCTTTCCAAAGATGACCATGATGTTGATCAGAAGAGGCGGATTAAGCAAATAAGATCATGACTTGTGGGAAAATTTTCTCATTATAATCTTTCTTCAGTGTCTTAACCATGACTACGCATCAGCAGCTGTGCCCTGAAGCTGCAGCCTACTAAGAAACAGCTAGCCTTGAGCTAAATGCTAACATCAGTGAAATAGTGTTGTGAAATGTGTGGATGTTTAGAGGTTTTGGTCTGATGTATTTAGTAAAGCAACACTGCTCCGGCCTGGTTGTAACGGAAAAGTAGTTCAGTGTTGGTGCTCCTGAAATGTTGCACCTTGAGTTTTAAGCTAATGTTTGCTAAGCACATAGCTCCCTAGCTGAGTTAGCCACACTTCTGAGCTTTGGCAGGTTTTCTCACTGTGGCGCCCCCTATTGATGACTAAGCAGCATCTTCGTCCGTCATCCTCTTTTCCACTAATAATGTCCTCTTGAGGTTCTTTGATGAATCAGCCATTCAGACCGGCTAGTGTGCTGATTTCCAGTTGCTAGCATGTGATGCAGCTGTCAGCTAACGCTCCGGGCTGGGAAAAAGTTGTAAAGTGTGATTTCTCAGCTTCTCCATAGATGGTTTGAACAGATATTAGTCATACCGTTGCTGAGATAATCTTTAAATTCTGCATTTTAAAGAACATAGTTGATGCAAAGGTCATGAGAAAATACATTGCATGGTGCATTCACTTGCACTCGGACATCTGAGGTTAACCATTAAAGTTCAGTCACAGAAAATAAGCATTAACTAGAAATGTAAAATAAATTTCCTCTTCAGTGTTTCTGAACATTAGCTGCTATCGTATCAAATAGTCACACACACACCCCCACACACAGCAAATCTAAATTTAACCACTGGTTACCATGGTAACGGTATGTAATTAGCAAAAACGTGTTAACATTCTGCCTTGTAATGTATTTGTGCTTCAAAATACACAAATGCAATCAAGGAATCATTAATTCAGACAGAAAGCTTGAAATTATATAATTCAATTCAATTTCAGTTCAACTTTATTTATATAGCGTCACTTCATGACAATGTTTTAACTCCATTTAGGTCATCAGGTAACCATGCCTACATACCTGCTGTATTAGGTGTCTGCTTCATCCTAAATCTTTACTGGAGCTGTTGATATAGTTACAGTCCTGCATCTCGCATGGGAATGCTGAGTTTACTGGTAACTGGTACACATATTCCACCTAAAACTGGTTTACTGAATGGATTGCAGAGCATTTTTCTGTTAATGTGAATGCTCTGTACTGTGATTGTTTTTGGTTTATTGCACTTTTGTTAGGGATGCACAATAAACTTAAAAAAAAAAAAAAAAAGATAACTGATAGATTTCAGCTCTTAAAGGCTGATACAGATAACTGATAACACACATACATACTAAAAAAAATTTTCCCCTCTTTAGAAAATCTTTTTTTAATATTAAGAGGATTTGGCAAAATGTTTTTCGTCTCCCCTTTGAAACAGCAGCTTTCTTTCTCCAATCGCAATATCACAGCGAGAAAAGCTTAAAACTTGAATTTTCAACTTCTGCATGTCCGAACTTAAAAAAGAAAGAAAGAAAAAAGCTTTATTTCAGGGTTAAAGTCTAAATTACACAAAAAAACCTTATTGAGTTTAAATGATTTGGTTTGGACCCGTGCTGGCCCTCCAGTCTGGACCCGGTGTGGCCCTCCAGTCTGGATCTGTTGTGGCCCTCCAGTCTGGACCTGGTGTGGCCCTCCAGTCTGGATCTGTGCTGCCCTCCAGTCTGGACCTGTGGTGGCCCTCCAGTCTGGACCTGTGGTGGCCCTCCAGTCTGGACCTGTGGTGGCCCTCCTGTCCGGACCTGTGCTGCCATCCAGTCTGGACCTGGTGTGGCCCTCCAGTCTGGACCTGTGCTGCCCTCCAGTCTGGACCTGTGGTGGCCCTCCAGTCTGGACCTGGTGTGGCCCTCCAGTCTGGACCTGGTGTGGCCCTCCAGTCTGGACCTGTGGTGGCCCTCCAGTCTGGACCTGTGCTGGCCCTCCAGTCTGGACCTGTGCTGGCCCTCCAGTCTGGACCTGGTGTGGCCCTCCAGTCTGGACGTGGTGTGGCCCTCCAGTCTGGACCTGGTGTGGCCCTCCAGTCTGGACGTGGTGTGGCCCTCCAGTCTGGACCTGGTGTGGCCCTCCAGTCTGGACCTGTGCTGCCCTCCAGTCTGGACCTGTGCTGCCCTCCAGTCTGGACCTGGTGTGGCCCTCCAGTCTGGACGTGGTGTGGCCCTCCAGTCTGGACGTGGTGTAGCCCTCCAGTCTGGACGTGGTGTGGCCCTCCAGTCTGGACGTGGTGTGGCCCTCCAGTCTGGACGTGGTGTGGCCCTCCAGTCTGGACCTGGTGTGGTCCTCCAGTCTGGACCTGTAGTGGCCCTCCAGTCTGGACCTGTGCTGGTCCTCCAGTCTGGACCTGGTGTGGAGCCTCAAGTCTGGACCTGTACTGGTCCTCCAGTCTGGACGTGGTGTGGCCCTCCAGTCTGGACCTGTACTGGTCCTCCAGTCAGGACGTAGTGTGGACCTCCAGTCTGGACGTGGTGTGGTCCTCCAGTCTGGACCTGTAGTGGACCTCCTGTGCTGGCCCTCCAGTCTGGACCTGGTGTGGCCCTCCAGTCTGGACCTGCGGTGGCCCTCCAGTCTGGACCTGGTGTGGCCCTCCAGTCTGGACCTGGTGTGGCCCTCCAGTCTGGACCTGTAGTGGCCCTCCAGTCTGGACCTGTGCTGGCCCTCCAGTCTGGACCTGGTGTGGCCCTCCAGTCTGGACCTGTAGTGGCCCTCCAGTCTGGACCTGTGCTGGCCCTCCAGTCTGGACCTGGTGTGGCCCTCCAGTCTGGACCTGGTGTGGCCCTCCAGTCTGGACCTGGTGTGGCCCTCCAGTCTGGACCTGTGCTGGCCCTCCAGTCTGGACCTGGTGTGGCCCTCCAGTCTGGACCCGGTGTGGCCCTCCAGTCTGGACCCGGTGTGGCCCTCCAGTCTGGACCTGGTGTGGCCCTCCAGTCTGGACCTGGTGTGGCCCTCCAGTCTGGACCTGTGCTGGCCCTCCAGTCTGGACCTGTGCTGGCCCTCCAGTCTGGACCTGGTGTGGCCCTCCAGTCTGGACCTGGTGTGGCCCTCCAGTCTGGACCTGGTGTGGCCCCCTGGTCCAGAATCACTGGCTGAACCAGACTTCTGTGTTTCAGGGTTTCTTTTTGCACATAATGAACTTTTCTCAAATCCGTCATTCTGGCGACACAAACAAAAGTCAGGGGTTGTATTTCTTGTTGTCACTGATGTGTGTCAGCTGTGCTGTTACCATGGTGACAGGCCTCTATGGTCTCTGAGAACTGTAATATGGAAAATGTTGACAAGCTTTCGTGGGAACGTGTGTGTGTGTAATAAAAACCACACGGATCAGGCAGGTTGTGTTCGTGCACGCGCGGGACGGCGTGTTTGATGCCGCTCTGTAAGGCGATCCCACAGCTCTGCAGGTGCGGTGAAGCCTTCGGGCCCTCGGGGGCCCACGTCACTCCCTCATTGCAGCACCACAGTGTGATGTCTGCACATCAAACAGCCAAATCTTGCCTCAGCTTTAGATCAGGTTCAGCCGCAACATGTAAATCCTAATGGTGGCTGACCGCAGGTTTGGACGTTCGCAGCGGCGAGCGCTTGATTGATCCGCCGCTTTGATCCCACTCTCGTTAGCTCGGATCATTTTCAGGCTGATTCTGCTCCGGGAACGTGATACTTCCTTTCCTCTCATCACACCGCTGTCACCTTCGCCAGCGAAGATAAGGAGTCGGAGGAGAAAAGTATCACTTCCAACATTCGCTCAAAGATGCTTTGATGTTTAAAACTGTTTTCCTGTCGGACATGGGACCACTTTCCATGACATCATTAAATCCTGCAGCAGTGGAGGAGCTGATATATGCTCATTAATCCTTGAAAAAGACCTGAGATCGGATAATGATGGAAGAAATTCCTCATCACTCAAACTGTTTAAGATGAATTTTGGTTGTTTATAATTTCTCTGACTGGAATTGTGGATTTTAACCATTAGATGAACAAAGTGGTCAAACTAATTAAGATGTCAAATGTGCAAAGAAATGTACCAGACGTTGCCATTTTATTTAAGTTTAGGTGATTTCAAGCACTAAACATCTAAAGGAAGTCCACTAATGTGATGCTGTAGATCCTTTTCTGCCTTCCAGGAATGATTTAAGCTATGAAACTGCTGATTTAGCCGAGCTTCTGCGCGCCAAGCAGATGAAAACATGGACTTTGGAAGTCTTGAACTTCTTGGTATGTGGTTGATGGAAGCGGTTGGGATTATGACCCTTTATGACCAATCCTGCATCGTTTCTGCACCTGAAAATGTAGTTTTGAGTTTTTATAGTGTTTTCGCTTCGTGGGTTTGGTCATGGCCCCCACCAGTGGTACCAGTAGTCCCCAATCCATTTTCCTTAAAGACCCCTGTAACGACCAAAAAGCTGTAAAAGTGATGCGGTTAATGTCGTAGCTTTTATTTATTTTATTTCTAAAGGATACACGTTATAATTTCTTGGATTGCAGATTATGATGATCTCCCTTTTTTGAATTTAGGACCTGGTTTAAAGAATGTTTGCAGGCTCAGAAAAAGCCAGTTCCATGTAAGCAAGCAAACGAATCTTTTGGACATTCAGATATATAGGAACTAGGGACCTCGGCCCTCAGTCCTTATAACCTTTTTAGCTCCTACTCCGATGCAGGGTCGTATCGGGGTTCCATAGGAACTCAAATACGTAGATGTTTGGTGATTGGTAGAACTGGCAAGCCCCGCCCCTTGCTTGATCTCCCCTTTTTCCGGCCCGGTCATATTTAAAAAGTCCCACAGCTGTTTAACTGTTTACCGAGATCGTAATAACAAGAACTATTACAATAGCAGTGTACCAATTCATTATTAAATTGATCACAATGGTACACGTCCCGAATCCAGAACTATTTTTTAAATGTCCAAAAGCAATTATTTTCATGCTAATTTAATGACCCAAATACAGCTGCAAAGTGTGGCAGTTGAATCTGCGTCTGCCGCCTGGACACTTTGGTAGGGCAGCTTTCCAACGGGGGCTGTTCTGTTACGTGATACAAATGACCGTGATGATAGAAAGCTGCTAAGCTAGCTTTTAAAAGTAAACGATTACTAATGCCATGTTAAAAAATCCAAATTTGGCATGATGTCAGCATGGGAAGCTGATTTTGGCCATGGAGGGGCCTTGTCACAGCAGTGACTAACTCCACTCAAACATTTATCCTCCTTATTTATGAAGTTTCTGATTGTTTTCAACCCTCACATGTAGAATTTTCATCAAGTGTCCAGAAACAAAGTTATTACTTTTTTTCTATTCTAAATCAGAATTTGGCCCTATTTTGGTGAGAAAAGCTGAATTTTGGTATTTGGGTGCTTTTTCCACAGCTCTCTACATAATCCTTCAAAGTCCTCTTTATCCTCCTCATTTATAAGGATTCGGACAGTTTCCAAGCCCTTTAAATGTATTACACAATTAACCACACAGTCATCGGGGTGTGCGGGGTCATGAACACCAAAGTATGTTATTTTAGTAGAGTGTAGATTAATAGAAACACAGTTTTAATGATGGATTATATTTCCTCTCATTAACCTTTTATTTAGTAACACACTGCACCTTTACTCGGCAGTGAAATCTAAATCTTCAGAGTCTCCTGTCTTCATGTAATCCCAGACCGAGTCCTTGATTTTCAGAGAAGTTTTAGTCCTTTAATCTGTTGCAGACGGCTGAAACAAAGCCGGCAGCACAAACACGTCCTCAGCATCGCTCACAGACTCGCATTAGTCACCAACTCATCTTCGTCCTTCACAACATGTGGCCATCCAACCGAAAGAGCAATTAAAACCAGGTGACAACCTCCTCCCTCCTCACCTACAACAAGATTTCTGTGACATTGCTTTTAATATGCGCGCTGTCAGTTATGCAGAGTAATACTGCACGAGTCGACGGCTCTGTAGATTAGGTGCGAATGGCAGTTTTATGAAGTGAAGTGGAATTGCAGAGGCCTCATTTATTAGATTTATTGCAGCTCGGCCTTCACTCTGCTGTTTCCCTCTGTGAGATGCAGCTTGATTAAGACGATAAATGTCCTCCAAGTTTCTGCATACAGAGGCAAAGGTTTAGTTTTGGTCTGACTGAGAAGACAGATTTAACAGAAGTGTGTTTCCAGGCTGTTAGGACCAGACTCACTTTTATCTGGAGTACCGTGACAGCACAGTCATTTGTCTTGGTAGCACAGACGATCAACACAGCAGAAGGAGCAGCAGTCAAAGCTGAACTCAGGGAAAATGTTAAAGAACGCAACCTGACATTTCTGTTAGCTTTATGTTTTAATGTGCTGAAGGTCACACTTTCCTCATCGCTACACATCTCATGTTTTTTTCTCCACACTTGAAGCTGAGTGACATTTAAGTCAGATGTGTCGTGTACGTCATCAGAGTTCAGATTTTATTTTCTCTAGTCGACGATCTGAGTCCCAGAGAGGTGATGGCAGCAGGAACTTGTCCTTTTGTGCTTTATGTATTGATAAAGTGATAAAAACTTAGTGTTTCAGGTCATTTAAAACGATGAGATTTTTGTGTTGATGAGTTTCAGAGGGAGTTTTTCTCAACTTAATTTGTTTTATTTCATCATTTCAACTGTTTTTGGCAAGTAACATGACATTTTGCAATAACTACTCGTCTTTTTAGACAATTTCTTTAAATCCAGTCTTTCTCTTTTCTGGCTTTTATACTCTGATGCATTTTGCATCTTGATGCCAAATTGTTCGTGTACAAAATCTGCTGTAAAAAATCTTCAGGCTCCAATATTTTTTTGTCTTTTTTTTTTCATAAATCATTTAAACAAATTCAGAGCTGCTCAAAACTACTAAACATTCAATTATTGCTTGGTTTTTAACCCTTTAAATGGCTGTTGGATTATTTGAATTATTGCATTATTCATATATTAACAGTTCTCAATTATTCAAACCCTCCAATTACAGAAGATGGAAAAAAATCAGCTGTCAGTGAAAAAAGATGACATTAACAAAAGTTGTAATAAACAAAAATTCTATGAAAATAATTGCATTGATTTTGAATTGTGGTTTGAAAGAAATGTTGAAAACAAACACACAAAAAATAAAACAAGTAAACAACCATGATGGGGCTCTAAAGCTAAATTTTGTTGAGCAACACTGAGGCAATCACTGCAATCAGGTGTTTTCTAAGGTGCTCTAATGTGTCTGGGAAAGTTTTTTTTTAATTATTATTTCCAACCACAACTCAAAAGCAATATCTTATTTCACTAAATTATATTTTTGTAAATTTCTACTTATTAGTTTCTTTAGCTTCTTATTTAAATTCCTGTGAATTTAGTCTTTTCTTTACTTAGAAGGTATGAATGATTTTGAGGAAAACTATATGTATTATCACAAAAACCTGCCAAAATCTCTCGTATTTTCTGCTTAGTGCATATCAGAGAGGTTGGGGTTGATTAGTCTTCCACGTCAAAGATCAAGGAAAAAAACTGATTGCATTTGTGTTTTTATTTAGGTCAGAAACTCCCTCTGGGGGCCTTGCTGGCCAAAAATGACCCATCTACTTCCATTAAAACTGCACATTTTATTCTTCCAGTCATTCCAGTTTTAAACCATTCGTTCTTGAATGGCAGCTTTTCATTTGGAAGAAAAGTTGTGACATTTGATGTTTTTACTGAATTTCCACCAGTCAACTGTTTTCCTGTTGGAGGCAGATGCAGGAAATCTGTAGGTTTTTTCTAGTTACTGTATGTAATGGAGCCATGTGACTCCTTCATATAACTGGCTTTTAAAATCTTCAAAATCTTCTTTATTCTTGGTCAAATCTTAAAAAATAATTGAATGCTTGGTAGTTTTGAGCAAGTCTGAAGTTGTTTGAGAATTTCATAAAAAAATGGATGCGTGTGTGAATATTTTTGGCCACAAAGGTCAGGAGTGGGTTGTAAATTTAAAGAGGACACAAAACTTTAGAAAAATCAACAAAAGAAAGCTCAAATTAACAAATATTTTCACCCACTGCTGTTTAGATATTCAGTTTAGATTTAAGCTGGCTTCATTATTATGCAGAATGAGAAAAGATGGAGGCTTTAAGTGAAACTAGAATAGTTCAAGAAAGGAGGCAGAGTGACTAAATGAGGGGGAATGGAGTGGGAGGCAAGAACTCTCAGCACCAGTGACCAGGCGAGGTCTGAGGTGGTGTGAACAAATGTGTTGCAGGATGTTTAATGATGCCTTTTCCCTTTCTTTTATGTATTCTGCAGTAAGTGTAAGGCTGTAAAAGGAAAGCATCTGGGTTATGTGCGCTCACTTGCATCATACACCTCATATTGGCGTCACGAACAGGATGGCAGGTGACTGTAAATTATTAAGTTTTTGCTTATAAAGCATTTAAGAAAATAACAAGGCATGTTGAGCTCTAATTTCGTTGAGAATATGTGACAAGGTTTCCCTTTAAAATGTAATAAATGACTTTATAAAACAAGAAAAGCAGAATTTCTCTTCACAGTGAGCTGAAGCTTGTGCAGTCTGTGGTGGATATTCCTCTGACTCGTTTTCTTGTCAAAATCAGACCAGCAGCTTGTATTTCGCTCCATGACACAACAACATTCAACGTCTCGCAGCATGACAGCAGCGATGTCTGGTGCCCTTGGCATTCGATGACAGACTTACAAAGTCTTGCTTCATGGTAGAATTCCAGCATCTCACTACATGACCGATTTTAAGCTTCTTGCTTTCTGATAATGAAGCAAACATCTTACAATGTCTGCATTCAACACTCCAGTGACAGTGTAGACAATGAACACTGTTGGTTTGGATACAAAGAATTATGAGTGTCAGCATGCTGGTTACCAGGCGATAGATCTGAGTTTTCTCCCATTTGTTAATGTTTACAGTCAAGCAATAAAAATACACAGTTAAGGACAGAAAATGACAGATTTTATAAGAAGTTTTTTTCTTTTAATTGTTGGAGGTTTTCTCTAATGTGTCTATGGAAACCAGTACACTAGAGATGAGGTTCCATGTCACCATCACTAACCAGTGACTGAAGCTCTGCTGTGGTTTAGAGATGTAGACAAACTAAATTATTTGATGTTTTCTGGAGGTTCTGGGCTCTGTTAGGAAATAAAATCAATGTTGGGCCCCGGCTTTATCCATCTCTATGGCTTTTGCTGCAGAATGTGGTTTTAGTGACAAGGCGAGTTTACTAGTACATCACATTTCATGTACAAGAAAATGTGATAAAAGTGCTTTACATAAAACATTAAAAGCTTTATATCAAAGAAGCATTAAAAAGTACATAAAAGAAAATAAAAGTAGCCAAAATCATGTTAATACCAGTATGAGCTGGAAACCAGTATAAAGATTTAAAGCTGGTGGGATGTGTTCAGATCTCTAAGGCTACGTTTACACGGCAACGACCAAAAGAGAAGACGCAAAAGTGGCGTCTCATCTTCATCTTTTTATCCGCGTTTACACGAGCGTCGTCATGAAGAAATCTGCGTGCATACGAGGACGCGAGAGTGTGTGGAACTGGACTGGAAATGCACGGCAGGCCGTTAGGTGGTGCTGGGATGGAACTCCACCACGTCCACGCGCATGCGTAAAATCTACCTGACTGTAGATCCGCTGGGTTTACGTAAGGTATGTTCCATCCGGGTCTGCACCAAATGCTGTAAATAAATACTACCAGCACACTACCAAGTCGGCCACTCTGTAGCCTGCGTAGTCTGCACGCTTCAAAGTCGCTTAATTGTTTGTGAAATGAGACGGCCTAGTAGTCCGACATTGTTCCTGTTTGTGTGTGATGTCAACATGCATGCGACGTGATCATGGCGTGATCATTTTTGTGTTTTGGACCATGCAGACGAGAACGCAACAGCGTCGCGTCTTCAGGATTTCCACTTTGGAATGAGTCTGCAGATTTTTTCGTCTTCAACCCAGAAAAATGCTGTTGCTGAGTGAACGAACGGCACTTCTGATGAGACGTTTTGTCATTTTTACCAGCAATCGTCCTCGTGTGAACAGCCCCATAGTTCTGGTTAAAACTCCAGCAGCTTCTGGATCAGCTGCAGGTGCTTGATGTTTTCTGGAAAGTCCAGTTAAAAGACCTTCCCAGGGATCCGGTCTACTTGAGATGGAGGCATGGAGGGCTTACTGGTCTTATTGGGAGACTAAACTTTTTTAATTCAGTCGTCATTAATTCTGAGTCATTAAAAAAGTGCCTTGGTGACAGCTTAGAAAGTCAGATCTATCAACCCTCCAGCGATCCGGACCTGGTCGCAGGTGGAGTCTCGGCGTGATGCTGAGCCTCTTCTCTCTGCCGCCAAACAGAATAATCTGTTTTATTCTCAAATAAAATCTGTAGATGGCTTTTCAGGTTTTTGTTGGCAGGAACTTGTGTGCACCAGTACAGAAGAGGATTATGGCCACTGAAGAAAAAAAAATAGAGTTATGAGGGAAAAAAAAACAGAATTCTGACTTTTTTTTTCTCTCAGAACATGAAAAAATTAAAATTTAATTTACAAAAATTAAAAATTCTGAGAATATTTTTTCCAATTTTTGAAAGTCAGAATTCTGACTTTTCTCCCTCAGAAATTTTTTTTTAAATTGTGAGATTTTGGTTTCAATTTCTGAGAAAGTCAGGATTCTGATTTTTTTGTTTTGTTTTTTAGAAATAATCATTTTATTCTCAATGTTCTGAAAAAAAAAAAACTTATTTTTTTAATGTTCTGGGGAAAAAAATTCAGAATTCTGTATTAAGTCTAAAAATTCTGACTTTTTTTCTCAGAAATTAAAAAAAAATCTCCTGAATTTTTTTTTTTTTTAATCTTCGGTAAAAAGTCAGAATTCTGAGATTAAATCAGAATTGACTTTAATCTCAGACCTGCTCCCGAGATAATGGTTACAGATTGAAAGACGTACATTTTACTGTTAAAGAATATAATTTCTCATTCTTGATTCTGAGTAACATGAATGAGATCCACATGGATGCTGTCATCAGTCTGCCGGCAGATTTATAGCAGCTGATTGTTAGACTTCACATCACTGCACCTTCATAAATATGAAGTTTGACTTGCTCTCTGAGATGAAGCCGGTTTCTGTTTATTTATAAATGCCTCATGAATAGCTCACCATTTCATCTCTCCTCATTTCCAGCCTGAAGATGTGGAGCTTAACATCTTCAGATCGGCCTCAAGTGAGGCTGAGCTTGAAATCAGCTGTCAGATATGCTGCCCTATTTTTATCAGACTCAATATTCTTCAAGTACCCTCAGAGAATCGTTAAACTCCCGACGACCACCGGTGTGTGTGCGCTGGAAGTGCTGCAGCATCGGGGTGTGTCCTAACAGACCACATTCCTCCCCGCCACCATGAAGGGACGGTTTGTTTAAGAACTTTCTGAAACTACGAAGCACAAAACTTAAAAATCCTGTCTAATGAGTTGTGAAGATTGGGCGAATTTGACCAATTAAGGAGATTTGAACACTTCCAAATGTAATATTCAAACCTAGTGAGGCTTGAGACCGACTTGATTTAAATATACTTGACACTTAATTTACTAAAATGTGCATCTGGTGCAGTAAATGTTAATTGCTGAGCTGATTTGGTGGTAGAGCAGCTCAGGGAAGCAGCAAGTGTTTAATGAATGGACTTAATGTCTTAGTGTTTTCACTTAAAGGCAGATGGGAGTCTGGAGGAGATGTTCTACCATCCCACCAGCTGACGGGCTGCTGTGTTTGCCCTCAGACCTGCGCGTCCCTGCAGGTTTGCAGCTCTGAATGGATTTACTGCAGAAAACATCTGTGTTTGTGTTATTTACACCAGGCTGAATTCCTTCTGTTTGTACCGGAGGTTCCAGCAGCTTCTCCATCTTCGAACTTTGGAAATTGTTGAGTTTTTTCGTGCTTTTTTTAAACCTGTCAGTGCTGCCACGCTGTTATTTGGGCAGACTGCAGTGAAACCTAAAAAATCCTCCTTTTCAAGGATGTCATTATGTCAGATGTCCGTCACAATTAAACTTCCATCAATTCACCATCAAAGAACTTAAATATACACTTTTTATTTCTCTGTTTTTGAAAGTAACCCAGTTCTGGTTTCAGGACATTAAAGTCCAGTTGCACAAACAGAACCCACTAAAGGTCAGTTAATCATATATAATCCTGCCAAAGGTACTGGCCCGTCTGGGACATCCCGGTCTGAATCCTCAGGGTTTGATCCACCCTGCACGACTGGAACCGCTTCAGCTCTGCTGGGACGACGTTCCAGCAGCTTCAGGTGTGTCCATGGGAACGTTTGACTCTTCCTAAAACTCGTCTATGAGGTCAAAGCTGACGTTGGACGAGAAGGCCGGGCTGCCTTCTCTGTTCCAATTCATCCCAGACGTGTTAATGATGGGCGGTTCCTCCACGTCAGTGGTTTCCAGACTGGGATCCACAAAAAGCCAAGGGGGCCCGCCAGTTCTGGTCCAGGATCTGTGGTTTTATCAGGTCAGTTCTGGTCCAGGATCTGTTGTTTAATCAGGTCAGTTCTGGTCCAGGATCTGTGGTTTAATCAGGTCAGTTCTGGTCCAGGATCTGTGGTTTGGTGAGGCCAGTTCTGGTCCAGGATCTGTGGTTTTATCAGGTCAGTTCTGGTCGCTTGTTTTATCATCATTCTGTCCAATCTTGTTTGTGAGGCCATTCTGTCCATTTTTTTTAGGTCAGTTCTGGTCCAGGTTCTGTGGTTTTATCAAGCGCCAGGTTCTGTGGTTTGTGTCAGTTCTGGTCCAGGATCTGTGGTTTTATCAGGTCAGTTCTGGTCCAGGATCTGTGGTTAAATCAGGTCAGTTCTGGTCCAGGTTCTGTGGTTTAATCAGGTCAGTTCTGGTCCAGGTTCTGTGGGTTAATCAGGTCAGTTCTGGTCCAGGATCTGTGGTTTAATCAGGTCAGTTCTGGACCAGGTTCTGTGGGTTAATCAGATCAGTTCTGGTCCAGGTTCTATGGGTTAATCAGGTCAGTTCTGGTCCAGGTTCTGTGGTTTGGTGAGGTCAGTTCTGGTCCAGGTTCTGTGGTTTGGGAAGGTCAGTTCTGGTCCAGGTTCTGTGGGTTAATCAGGTCAGTTCTGGTCCAGGTTCTGTTGTTTAATCAGGTCAGTTCTGGTCCAGGTTCTGTTGTTTAATCAGGTCAGTTCTGGTCCAGGATCTGTGATTTTATCAGGTCAGTTCTGGTCCAGGTTCTGTGGTTTAATCAGGTCAGTTCTGGACCAGGATCTGTGATTTTAATCCGGTCAGTTCTGGTCCAGATTCTGTGGTTTAATCAGGTCAGTTCTGGTCCAGGTTCTATGGTTTGGTGAGGTCAGTTCTGGTCCAGGTTCTGTGGTTTTTAATCAGGTCAGTTCTGGTCCAGGTGTTGTGGTTTGGTGAGGTCAGTTCTGGTCCAGGTTCTGTGGTTTAATCAGGTCAGTTCTGGTCCAGGTTCTGTGGTTTAATCAGGTCAGTTCTGGTCCAGGTTCTGTGGTTTAATCAGGTCAGTTCTGGTCCAGGTTCTGTGGTAGTTAATCCAGGTCAGTTCTGGTCCACGGTTCTGTGGTTTAATCAGGTCAGTTCTGGTCCAGGTTCTGTGGTTTGGTGAGGTCAGTTCTGGTCCAGGCTCTGTGGTTTAATCAGGTCAGTTCTGGTCCAGGTTCTGTGGGTTAATCAGGTCAGTTCTGGTCCAGGTTCTGTGGTTTGGTGAGGTCAGTTCTGGTCCAGGTTCTGTGGTTTGAGGAGGCCAGTTCTGGTCCAGGTTCTGTGGTTTGGGGAGGTCAGTTCTGGTCCAGGTTCTGTGGTTTAATCAGGTCAGTTCTGGTCCAGGTTCTGTGGGTTAATCAGGTCATTTCTGGTCCAGGATCTGTGGTTTGGTGAGTCAGTTCTGGTCCAGGCGGGAAAGGCAGTTCTGGTCCAGGTTCTGTGGTTTGGGGAGGTCAGTTCTGGTCAGGTTCTGTGGTTTAATCAGGTCAGTTCTGGTCCAGGTTCTGTGGGTTTAGTCAGGTCAGTTCTGGTCCAGGATCTGTGGTTTAGTGAGGTCAGTTCTGGTCCAGGTTCTGTGGGTTAATCAGGTCAGTTCTGGTCCAGGTTCTGTGGTTTGGTGAGGTCACTTCCTGACATCACTTCCTGTTTCCATCATTTATTTACAGTCTGATTAAACCAGAATCAGCAGTAATCTGATTGGCCAATCACAACCGGGCTCATCCAGAACCAGAGCTCGCTGATGCAGGATGAGACATTTAACTCTAATATTTATCAGATGTCTTTTATCGTGTTTTTCATGGAAGAAAAAACAAAAATGCTAAGCTGAGAGTTTACGAGGTGTTGTGGTGGAAACGGTCCCTGACGTCATCCTCCATCTTTGTGCTGCTGTTTGGAACAAAACGAGGCCCGACATTTTCACCGTGTCAGGATTTGTGCAGGAGACGCTCACCTTTTGTCTACGCTGTCCCTCTCTGCTCCAGCTCAGCACTGTGAGGAGCGCCATGGCAACAGGAGACGCCCGGCCAGCCGCCATTTTCACAGCGTCATGCAGCATCAGAGACGCTCGCTCTCTTCGTTTTCAGCCTCCCGGTCTCACAAAACCATGACCACACATTCGGTTCGCCACATTCTGCCTGGTTTAGCCACGCCGCCTCCGCCTCCGCGCAGGACATTTTCTTTACTTTGTGAAGCCGTTCCTCCCAAATCAAGCTGTGAAAAGGGCTTTCTGTCGCCAGAAGACAAAGAGTCAGGCTCTAATCTGCGTCTGAGGAATGGACCGGCGTCTCAATGTCACTTTACTGCCGCTGAAAGAGCTCTTTCTGTAATGAGATATAAACCATAGGAGGAAAATAACATTTTCTGCTAAAAATAATGAAGTTTAATGAAATATTCTTCATATGTGGGATGAAATAATGGATTCATTAATCAAATATTGTGTGAAAATCAATTAGTGTATGGAAACTGGTTTGTTTTTTTGGTTCAGTTGCATTCATGTTATTTATTATATTTCTAGTTGAAAAAGCCCATTAAACTTTGGCATTTAGCATAAAGCCACTCAGTTTGTTCTCCAAGGGCTTTGATTTTTAATTATCCTTCACTTTCACTTTTGGCTTTAATGTGTTTTTTCTCATTAAAAGAACTCATTCCAGTTTCTCCATTGCATTTCTGTAAAATGTTACATTTCCCAGACCGCCCAGTGAGAAAGCAGAACCTCTTCAAGAATTTGCCAGGCTTGACTTTAACGTTGGATTTTATCAGTTTATCCTCGACAACTACAAACCTGATTCATGCCTCCACAAAAACAGATAAACTTCCAACAAGGTTTAATTCTCAGTAGAGGATGCACTGTATTGGAATTTTGGACAATATTTGATATGCTGATATTTTACAACCCCTTTGTGTGATATCTGATAACGATACTTTTTCCATCACACCTAATTGCAGAGATTATCTAATCTCCTCTGCGGTGGAATTAGAATCCAGTGTTAAGGCGTTTACATACTACTCCGAATATTTGCACAGCAGTTTTTTTTAATAGATTTAATGTAACGTCAGTGGGAATAATGTGACAAAATCTGAATTTTGTCGCATCACTGCTCCGATACACACATGACTCAAATAAGTGAGTCAATTCATAGTCCTGTGGATTCATTTAATCTGAGTCGGTGTGTTGGAGCAGGAAGGGAAAGAAAACCTGCAGGACAACGGCCCTCGAGGACTAACTTTGGTCTCCCCTGGTCTAAGTTTTCTGGGAAAGTTTTGTTTTTTTTGTTTGTTTTTTTAAAATAATTATTTTCATAACAGCTTAAAGTAATATCTGAGTTCACTAAATTATAATTTTACAAATTTTTATTTATTGTTACTTTTTTCAGTTTCTTTTTATTTGCGTGACTGTTGGGAATTTAGCCTTTTCTTTAATTTGAGGAGGTGAATAAATTTGAAAACGACTATGTGGTTGTTTTGACTGGTTTATTTGGTCATTTCTTCCTCTTTTAATGCATTTAATTGCTATTTTCTCAGTAATTTGTTCCATCTTGGCCTCCATATTAAACATAATCTGAAACAAAACCGGACATCTGCAGTTGTTCACCATAGGGATACACGATATAATCAGCCCCCTATTGGTATCGGCCTTAAAACTGAGTATCAGACATTGGCCACCCCATTGGTATTTAACTCATCAGTCCACTTTTTCTATGTTTGAAAAAAAAAAAACTTCTTCAAAAACTTCTTTTTTACAGACTTTAAAACTTCTAAAGACTGAGATATCGATACACTGAAATATCGTAATATTTTCATGCTGATATCATTTTGACATTTAAAAATGTGATAACGATCTATTTTACTAACAAAATCTTGTGATATTGCATCGTTCTGTTTCAAAATCTCGCAAGAATTCACAAAAATATTGTGATATTTTCATATACTGATATCATATTTACATTTAAGAATGCAGTGTCGATCTATATCACTAATGAAATCTAGCGATATTTCATCGTTCTGTTATGAAATCTCGCCAGAATTTACAAAATATTGTGAGATTTTGTAACAGAACGATGAAATTTTGTTAGATTTGTAAGTAAAAGATACTGCGTTTTTTTTTTACATATTGATTTGATATTGGCATTTGAAAATATTGCAATATTTCAGTGCATCGATATTTTTTCCCACTCCTGTCAAAGTGTCAAACAGATAACAAAACTGCTATATGCAATGACTGCTTATTTTTTTCAGCTTTAATATCGATATCTGTCATCGGCCACGAGTTTTAAAATATCGGGATATCGGCCAAAATTCCAATATCTGGCATCCCTACAGTAAACACATTCAGACACATCGTCGGCTGGATTGAGGGTGGAGTCGCTGCGTGTTTCCAGCTTGAATCTTTCAGTCTTTGTGTCCTTTCATTCATGTTATTAGCTTGAGGATGAAGAGCAGCCTTCTGATGATGATGAACTCTGTGTGACACAATAACCCACAAAAGCTGGTCAGCACGTCTGCATATTCTGCAGCAGTTTAATGGAGCGATGTTCCTGCAGCAGGGGGTATTCATAATTCAGTGCTTTGTTTTGCATTCTGCAGCCGCCATACATCATCCCCACTCCGCTTTGTTGGTATGCATGTGTGCAGCTATCCGGCCCTTCTTCCATTCTCCTCGGCCTTTTGTCACTGGACCTCAGATTCTCTGCAGGGTCTGTTGTGGAGCCATTAGCCGCCGCAGCGCTCGGGGTTAGCTTCCCCTGCCATTGATCGTGGATGCACAAAGAGCCGCCAGCTCGGGCCGGGCATCTGTAAGCCCAGAGCCGCGTCTGAAGGCTCCTGTTACCTCAGAGTCGGGGGACTGGGGAGGGGATGCATTTCACAGCCCAAAACACACACAGCTCTGCATCTCTTTGTGCTCCAATTAAAATGCATCAAGTGCAAATCACCTGCTGGTTTACTGTTTGAGCTCGGGGACCGGGGGTCTGGTGTCCTCCGCTGTGCCCGGAATTGGAATGGGACCTGATTAGTCCCGCATCACCGACTCTTTGGGCACATCCATTCGCTGCAGGAAAGAGGGGGAGAAGGGGTGAGGAGGGGGTGAGGGAGCTGCTGGGAGGCTGAAAAAGCACCTCGCATTATAAATCTGTCAGTGGGTTGGCTCGCAGTCTGGGATCCGGGAGGTGATGGGGGTCTGATGACGCTCTGGAGCTGCTGCTCTGAAGGAAAACGTGACGTTAGGAGCCTTTTTCTTCTTCTGAGGAAAACCACAGCGATCAGGGAGGGTTGTTGTTTGAATTTAGACATTTTTCTAAAAGGAAACGGTTATCTGTTCAGCTGTAAGGTTAATAACTCAGAGCTCTGGGGATCAGATGCAGGAGACATCTGAAGCTCAGTGTCAACTTTTCAAACTAAAAGTACAGTTGTGTGAAAAAGTGTCCTGATTTCTTATTTTTTTTGCATGTTTGTCACACTTCTATGTTTCAGATCATCAAACAAATTTAAATATTAGACAAAGATAACACAAGTAAACACAAAATGCAGTTTTTAAATGAGCTTTTATTTGTAAGGGGGAAAAAAATCCAAACCTACATGGCCCTGTGTGAAAAAAATGATTCCCTGTTATGAAATCTCGCAAGAATTAATGAAATCTCATGTGATTTTGTAAGTAAAATAGCTTGATACTGCGTTTTTAAATAACGATTTGATATTGGCATATGAAAACATCACAATATTGCAGTAGATCGATATTTTTCCCACCCCTTTTTTTTAGCTTAAATATCGGTATTGATATCAGATAACCAAATATCTGATAGCCAAAATTCCAATATCATGCATCCCTAAAACATGCAACAACATACTCAACTGTAAATACAATAAAAAGCAGCATTTTCTTCCTGCAAATGTTCTTTGAGTTGACTTTTATTCAGTAATATTTTCACTACGACGTACTTTATTCTGCCGGAATATAAGAATAAAATCCACAGTAAGTTGAACTTCAATATGTTTATTTGATTCAAACAAAAGGACAAATTTTCTGAAACCTTCTCTGAATTTTAGGTTGTGATAACCTGGATTTGAGAATTATTGGCAATCATGTAATTTGCACGGGGGTTGGGGGTGTTTTGACCCCTGCAAAAATTAGATCCAACCAATATTTAATGGTACCACCAGGAGAATACTACCATGCAACCGTGTTGAGACTGATTTATTTATGTTTTATTTGCAAATTTAACAAACTCTAGAGTCAATATTTGCAACAGGAAGTTTCAAACAAGAAAATGCTGGCTCCTGTGAAATGCAAATTCAGCAGTTATGCATTATACAGTACTTAAACAGTAGTACTTAAACAGTAGTAGCTCCCGTGAAGCCCGTCCATGCGAGTTCACGGCACTATGGAAGCCGCAACAGACGAGATCGCACGTTCTCCTTTTTGTTCTTTCTGTTTTATCTTGTGTTTGTCTGCAGCTCTGTCGCTCTTAGCACAGTGTAAACAGCAAATTTCTTCTTCTATGCTTGCATTAGGGCTGCACGATTCTGGTAAAAATGTGAATCGTGATTTTTTTGCTTAAAATTAAGATCACGATTCTCTGAAACAATTTTTTTCCCCAAAAAAAATTTATTGCACAAATAAACTTTAACAAAACAAACAAAACAACCTATTCAAAAGGTATTTCAAAATAAAGCATGTGTTTGCACAAGAGCTTTGTTGGAGCATTTCTTTGGCAGATGCATAGTTGTAGTTCTTTAACATTGGTTAGGGGTGGGGAGGCAACGGCAGTGTTGCATTTGAGGGCACTTGAAAAAAATCTGGGAAGAATGGAAACTTATTTGTGATAAGCTCATGATTAAAAATGTTTCAGAATTGTTCTGGGTAGAATTGAGATTGCATGTATGTGTGAATTGAGATCACGATCTTTTAACGATTAATTGTGCAGCCCTAGCTTGCATTATTGGCAGAGTAGGCTCTGAACGCCGCAACTACCATAGTGTCGGGAACTCGCACGAATGGAGAGTGCAATGTTCTACTGTTTAGGCTATAAAAATATACTAAATGACATAGTTTGGAGCAAATTCTGGACGCTACCCACTCAGGACACTTGGACTACATCGGATGAGCAGTATGGAGGAATATTGACAAGTTTTTGTGGACTTTTATGGACCTTTTGGTTCAGTCGCTGGTGAACTCCATTATATGAAAGTTAGGGGAAGACGAAAACCTGTCCGATCTCCGTCTGCATTTGAGATATTAAAAAAGTGCTCCAGTCTTGCTCACCATGAGGGTGAGTAGAAAATTAATGCAAATCACTCTCTGGGTGTACTATCCCTTTAAGATCCAGTTTAAAACTGGTTCCTCAGTCATCGACACAACACCGACTCATCCCTTGAGTTAGGAGCCTTTTAAGTCTGGGTGACTCATAGTTCCGAGTTAAGCTCCTCTGAAAATGGCCCAGTACAAGAACAGGGCTGAAACGGAGAGAAAAGGCTGGAAATAGCAGCAACTAATGATGAAGACTTTTATAAGACGGCAGGTGATGATGACGATGTCTTTCCTGTTATCAGTAACTCGCTGTACATTTTCTGTTACCTTCTCTCCATCGTGTACTGCACATTGGGCATGAAATCTGCATATAGAATCATTTTCTTGCCTTGAATTTAACGGCAGGTCCTGTCTTTTCTTTCAGCTCAGCTGGTTTTGCTGGAAAAAAGCAGAAATCGACAGGAATCAGTGAGATTGAGAAGCTGCTGGCTGACGGAGCTCCTATTTTCCTGCGTTCAGACGCGTTTTTGGTTTCCGTTTTGTCGCAGTAACTCCGTTTCTTTTCCTGCAGCGGCGCTCCGACCGCAGACTTTCCATGTTCCGCATCTCAAAGCTAAATCTCACTCTGGCTTCCAGACGGGAATGTCTCACAGCAAAGCTCACATCCTGTCGTGTGATGCCTCCTCAGAATCAATAGCAGGGTGAGAAATTTTCCGTCTCTGCAGGGCCGTTAACGTGCCGACTGTGAGATTTATGTGATTGGTTGGGTTAGAAGAGGTCGAGGTTACAGACTGGGAGGCAGGAAAGAAGACGGATCCTGACAGATGCTTTAAAAGGCCAAAACTGGAGGATAAAACAAGCAGAGAGCTGGAAATTGAAAATGCAAATTGAAGAGGATCCAGACAAGCAGGACGGCCCTCTGTTCAGCTGTCAGGTCTCTTTGACTTTGAAGGAACCACTTTTTATAATCAAGGTTTCTAAATGTATTGTTCCCGCCGCGAGGCTCAATGCCTCTTTGTTGGGATTTCAGGCTTCTCGGGAGCAGCGGGAGTTTGTGACAGATTTCGGCTCGGTTGTGAGCTCGTGGCGCCCTGACAGCGGCGTCCACGAGGCTCATAAACAGTCCCAACATGCAGAGAAGCAGTAAACAGTCTGTGAGAAAACGCCCGGAGGAGGACAAAAGCCCCTCTCAGCCTGAGCTTGGCTCCGTGTGCAGACTCTCTGAAGAGCTTTCCACAGCAATAGCAGCACTTCATCACAAAAACAAAACAGATTTATTGCTGGCGAGTCTCACGGACTCAACAACTCAACTGTGTCAGTCAAGAAAAGGTTTTTATCTCCATACAAATACAAGTAAAGACGTTCAGCTTTTTGTTCCGCTAAAGCAAATCTGATACAGTCTAGCCTCATTATTGCACGATGCTAACGCTAAACACAAAGTGCAGATGAAGTCGCTACTGAGAGATGCTGCCACTAGTGTGACAGTTGACGGTCGTGTCACTATGCCTCTTACCGATCATGCACCCTGGCTACTGGGTTAAGGGGATATCCCATTGGCTGACTGGTAAGCGTGCATGACTTTCACCTGGAAGTCTTGGGATCGAATCCCGACCGGTCCCTCGTTTGTCCTGCCACTAGACTTGTAGTCAAGACTGTCTAAATCAAGACCAAGACTAGTTCAGCTCGAGACCGAGACCAAAAGAAGAGGCTAGTTTTTCTGCCATTTTGCATGAGTTGTCAAACGTAAGCACCATACTGGGTTCAGCTGCTTAGTATAAAAATGAGATTGTATTATTTGGTACTTAATGATATTTATTAAGAAACAAACAAACAGTGCCTGTCTGGATAATATAGGTTACAAATACCTTCGAGATAGCTCGGCCAGTCCGAGACTGGTCTTGAGATTTTCCCCCAACTTTCATATAATGGAGTTCACAGGCGCTCGAAACAAAAAGGTCCATAAACGTCCACAAAAACTTGTCAATATTCCTCCAAACTGCTCGTCCAATGTAATCCAAGTATCCTGAGTGGGTAGCGTCCAGAATTTACTCAAAACGGCATCATTTAGTAGATTTTTATAGCCTAAACAGTTGAACATTGTACTTCTGCGATGTTCATGCGAGTTCACAACACTACGGAAGCTGCGGTGTTCAGCGCCTTCTCTGCAAATAATGCAAGCGTAGAAGAAGAAATATGCTGTTTACATCGTGCTGCGGACAAACACGAGGGGTTTGCTATCGATTTAAAGCAAAGAAAGAAAGAGAGAGAACGCGCGACCTCGCCTGTCGTGGTTTCCGTGGTGTCATGATGGAGACTCATCAGACCAGCAACGTTTCTCCCTCTTCTATTGTCCGGTTCTGGTGAGTCTGTGTGAATCGTAGCCTCAGTTTCCTGTTCTTGGCTGACAGGAGTGGAACCCGGTCTGGTTTTCTGCTGCGTTCTGGTCCAGACACCTGCTGCTCGCTGGAGATTTCCTCTTCTTCAGACCATCTCTGGAAACTAGAGATGGTTTCGTGTGGAAATCCCAGTAAATACTCAGACCAACAACCATTAAATCCCCTTTTTTTCCTCATTCAGACGCTCAGTTTAAACTTCAGCTCGTCGTCTTCAACATGTCTGCATGACTACCTGTACGTGTGTTGAGTTGCTGCCACGTGATTGGCTGGTTTAATATTTGTGCCAGTGAGTGTAGAGGATACACACTGTTTTTGCTGTTGTATCTGATGTGTGTGTGTGTGTGTGTGTGTGTGTGTGTGTGTGTGTGTGTGTGCGCAGATCCCGCTCATCTGCAGCTCGCTGTTTTGTTATGAAGCTAATCATCGACAGAGAAATCTCGCTTTGACTCTAAAACCTTTTATAACCACATTTTAACAGCAGAATCCAGCTGTCAGCCGGTGTTACACATTTTATTCCACAGTGGGGGTCCATGCACGGATGTAATTACGTCTTTAATGTTGAAATAAGATTCTCATTCATATTGATGAATCTTTGCATCTAGTTTACAGCATTTCTTCACTGACTGGATTATTTTATGCTGACTCCAGCTTCGGTTTGAGCCTTTTAAGGACAGACATGACTCTGGAAGACGGATGTTCTCCATTTCCATGATGTGAACTGGAGGATTTGCTGCTCATGGAGCTTAAATGTGTTCTTGTTTAAGCGTTTTAATGCAACAAGCCCAGACACTCAGTGTGACAGTATCAGAGTTTTATGTCACACATTTTACACTCTGTTAGTATCTGATTATGCAACCATAATCCTCTTATGTCGCTCAGATCCACACGCGTTCTAATATTTGCTTTTAAACATGTCCACTGTTTGAGATTCATCTCTCCTCCTGCTCTTGCTCGTGCCAAAAAGTGAAATTTAATTTCTTTATTTTCTGTGTTATATGTCCCCTCACTTATTAATGAGGCCAAAACTGCCTTCTGTGGGAAATTAATGCAGTCAGTCACGTCATGGTGTCTCAGCTCGGCACTTCCAGGAAGGAAATGCAAAACAGTCGGCTGCATATTGGAGATTGCATAAATGAAAGTGTTTTGTTAACAGCTGAGAGAAGTAAATGAAGCTTGTTGGGATTTCAGGACAAAGTGGCTCTTTACCACAAAAGGAAGCTACAAAGCGGCTCCTCCCTGCCAGAAAAAGCCACAATCCAACAATAAAGAAACACACCAACATGAAGTAATCTGCACCCGCTGCAGCGTTAATTCACCAGCCGTCATTGTACTGAAGCAAATTACACTGTATGAAGTTATGGGGCTGCAATTATGCAAATTACACGGCAGTTTGCGGGGGTGGGGAGAGTTGAAGAGGCCGAGCGGGGAGCTGATTCGCAGCCAGCAGCGAGGTGGCGATGGAGCTGGATGCAGCTCCAGGATGCAAACATCTGGAGGTGGAGATGATGCCAGAGGTGAAGCAGATCTTCTGCTTCCCTGCTGATAAACCGGAGCGCTGTCAACAACGCCACGCTGAAAATAAACCTGTTATTACAGCATGTTCCTGTAAAAGCACGAAGAAACACATCAACGAGCCGCTGATGTACCAGAACAGCAGATTCCGAGTAAATAGCATTAATATCGCAGGTCAGTAATTATAGTTTGGATCTTCTGATGTTAACAAACCGACTTTTCTGTGGTTTGAATATTTTTTATTCCCTTTTGCTCTTTAATTTAAAACAAAAAAAGCATAATGAATAATTAAATGGGACTAGAGATCGACTGATACAGATATTTTAGGGCTGATACCGATATAAGCTGATGGCCGATACAATCTGCCAATATTTGGGGCCAGTATTGCATTTGACTTAGGGAAGGGCATATCGATACATGGAGTTGATACTTCGATACCAGCCACACAAAATACCAGATTCAATACTTTTTTGGGTATCGATATACCACTGTAAGGATACAAAACATGCAATTTTTCCCTTCTGAGAGATTTGGGGAATTAAATGATGTGAAAGCAGCCAGATTCTAGTTTCTGTATCACATGATGGTGGTAGCCTTTTTTGCGGTTATTTATCAGATTCCAGCTTCTGTGTCACATGATGGTGGTAGCCTATCAGATTCCAGCTTCTGTGTCACATGATGGTGGTAGCCTATCAGATTCTAGCTTCTGTATCACGTGATGGTGGTAGCCTATCAGATTCTAGCTTCTGTATCACATGATGGTGGTAGCCTATCAGATTCTAGCTTCTGTGTCACATGATGGTGGTAGCCTATCAGATTCTAGCTTCTGTATCACGTGATGGTGGTAGCCTATCAGATTCTAGCTTCTGTATCACGTGATGGTGGTAGCCTATCAGATTCTAGCTTCTGTGTCACATGATGGTGGTAGCCTATCAGATGTCATGATGCTGCTGCTTCTGTTGGTGATGATGATGTTTAAGTATCTTTCAGTACTTTAATGCAGGTTACCGCACATTATGTTTTGGTAAATTTATAATATTACTATTTTATATTTGAACATTTTCCACTGAATAAATTTAAATAATCTTAATCTTTACTTAAGTTCTTTGATAACTCATTTGATTACTTTACTCATCAATATAATTTACTATTGTTTTAAAAGTATTTCTTTCCATTACTTAAGTTCTCAAATTTTACTAATATCTCACAATTCCAGCCAACACACCTGACATATTGGCAGATGCCGATACCAGAAAGAAAAGCAAATATCAGCCTAAAATATCGGCTGGCCGATGTATCGGTCTATCCTGAAATAGGATTTATGAAAAAAATTAGGTTTCTGTTTCAGATTGTGTGTTTGGGTGTCTGAAGTTAAAGCACAAACATTTTTTTGGAGCCATTGAGGTTTAAAAATGTGCAGAATAAACAGGAGCGTCTGATAATGAGCATCACAAACTGACGCTCTGCATTGCGGAGTCGGACTCCGTCCTGCAGCCTGGATCGTGTTTGACTGACTCCTGTCTCGGCGTTTCTCATCAGCGTCTGGCTTTGGTGGTTAAAGCGTCAGTCTGAGTGCTGCTGCTGAACTCTGGTGATGCAACAACTTTCCTGGAGCGGGTTTTCATGCTGCAGCAGCGTGAGCATGGAAATCTCTCAGGATGTGGCTGCGCTGAGTTTTTCCTCCAGCAACGTTTGCCTCCATCGTCCTGCCGTCCAGACGAGTCCTTCTAATGTCTGCTCACAAGCTGAAACTGCAGATTTTCATCTTCTTCTTATTTTGCTCTCATGTGCTCAACTGAATGTTTCTGATTTTAGAGTTGGGACTGATCCGATCCAACACGTCCTGGATCCCAAGCTGGGATTGACGGATCAGATATTCCCCCGATCCATCACAGAGGGACATTTCACGGCTCTCTGTGTAGAAATTCTAAGTATTATGCAGGTTTAATCCCACTCAGATATGCTGATGCAGAAACAGTTCATGAAATATTTACAGGTGAACTCAGATATATGAATAATTACATATGATTTAGTTTTTTACTTTGAGTTTCTAATTTCTTTACACCCAGTGGATTGGCTGAAAGAAAAATTGCTGCAGTTCATCGTTCTGGCAAATCAGTCTCTATCTGCCGAGGGAAAGTCTGGGAAAGCCGTTAGCTAAAACGCTGTAATCCTGAGTGAAAATGCAACTTGCATAAAGACGTGGGAACCTCCAGGACGGGTTGCTCTGCTCATCCAGCGTTCCCAGATTATTCACATACATCCTGCACCGCTGTCAGACTATCTAGCGTTCCCAGATTATTCACATAGATCCTGCACCGCTGTCAGACTATCTAGTGTTCCCAGATTATTCACATACATCCTGCACCGCTGTCAGACTGTCTAGCATTCCCAGATTATTCACATACATCCTGCACCGCTGTCAGACTGTCTAGCGTTCCCAGATTATTCACATACATCCTGCACCGCTGTCAGACTGTCTAGCGTTCCCAGATTATTCACATACATCCTGCACCGCTGTCAGACTGTCTAGTGTTCCCAGATTATTCACATACATCCTGCACCGCTGTCAGACTGTCTAGCGTTCCCAGATTATTCACATACATCCTGCACCGCTGTCAGACTGTCTAGCGTTCCCAGATTATTCACATACATCCTGCACCGCTGTCAGACTGTCTAGCGTTCCCAGATTATTCACATACATCCTGCACCGCTGTCAGACTGTCTAGCGTTCCCAGATTATTCACATACATCCTGCACCGCTGTCAGACTGTCTAGCGTTCCCAGATTATTCACATACATCCTGCACCGCTGTCAGACTGTCTAGCGTTCCCAGATTATTCACATACATCCTGCACCGCTGTCAGACTGTCTAGCGTTCCCAGATTATTCACATACATCCTGCACCGCTGTCAGACTGTCTAGCGTTCCCAGATTATTCACATACATCCTGCACCGCTGTCAGACTGTCTAGCGTTCCCAGATTATTCACATACATCCTGCACCGCTGTCAGACTGTCTAGCGTTCCCAGATTATTCACATACATCCTGCACCGCTGTCAGACTGTCTAGCGTTCCCAGATTATTCACATACATCCTGCACCGCTGTCAGACTGTCTAGCGTTCCCAGATTATTCACATACATCCTGCACCGCTGTCAGACTGTCTAGCGTTCCCAGATTATTCACATACATCCTGCACCGCTGTCAGACTGTCTAGCGTTCCCAGATTATTCACATACATCCTGCACCGCTGTCAGACTATCTAGTGTTCCCAGATTATTCACATACATCCTGCACCGCTGTCAGACTGTCTAGCGTTCCCAGATTATTCACATACATCCTGCACCGCTGTCAGACTGTCTAGCATTCCCAGATTATTCACATACATCCTGCACCGCTGTCAGACTGTCTAGCTTTCCCAGATTATTCACATACATCCTGCACCGCTGTCAGACTGTCTAGCGTTCCCAGATTATTCACATGCATCCTGCACCGCTGTCAGACTGTCTAGCGTTCCCAGATTATTCACATGCATCCTGCACCGCTGTCAGACTATCTAGCGTTCCCAGATTATTCACATACATCCTGCACCGCTGTCAGACTGTCTAGCGTTCCCAGATTATTCACATACATCCTGCTACCCTTTCAACACACGTTTTTCTACTTCAAATATTAAAAAAGCTAAATAATAACTACCTTTTGTTTTTACCAAGATGATGAAGCAGCAACAAACGTGTTCAGTTCTCTTTAGCTGGGATTTTTTAAAGAATTATTCTGGAAATGTTTAGACTGGAATAATTTTTGTTTAATTTGCTACAGCCTGGTGAAACCTTATGCAATAACAATAAAGGCCACAGTCACAAAAACAAAACTGATTGGCTGATATTTTCTGATACCAAATGTCCAACTCCACGTATCGGGATCAGATTGGCAGCTTTTAAAATAGTGGATCGGTGCATCTCTAATGTGTTTATTTCCATATTCCAAAGCCAGTTTTTGTTCCTGAGAATGTATTTTCTACTCAAAGACCAGATGCTGGTGCAGCTTTCTGAGAAACACATGAAGTTATCTCATATTTTCCCAGAATGCCGTAAAAAGTTAGTCACTGAGTTGTCATGAAGAAACTGCTGAACATGCTTTACGTCACTGTTGGTTACTTTGACTGGTTTGATGGTGGAATGGAGGTTTCCCAGTCGGCCCCCAGTCAAAAAAAAAAACTGAGAATAAATGGTGCGGTGCCTAAAAGCTGTCCGCAAACAGAGTGAAAAGTCTTTGTGGACTTTTGCTCTTTGATGGCTGAGTTTGGCTGAGAGGAGGCGGGTTGCATCAGAGGATGCAGGGAAACTTCCAGAGACTCTGCAGCTCCGTCACATCAGCAGCCACTCGAACAGCGAAGAGAGCAGCAGAGGCTGAAGGACGAGTGGAAAACACGTAGCTAATTATTTGTCAGGTCCCAGCAGGACGACCTGACAGAAAACCAGCTCCTTCTCTTATTAAATGCAGGGTTACACAACCCTCCTAATGTCTAGGTTCTGTCTGCAGATGGTCAGATACTGGAATTACAGGCTCTGGTTAGTTTAAAGGGACACCGTGTAACTTTTGACCCCAAAATTAGCCCAATGTCGGTGATAATAGATGATTTCTGGGGTCAGTTAACAGCACTTGACACATGTTGGTGCTCTGAGGGGGCTGTTCTCCCCAAAAACCAGACATTATAACTCTGCAGGAGGGGATCTGGCTCTCATTGGATCATGTGACCTGGAGCGCTTTGCTTTATGGCTCAATGACCAATGACATCACTATCAGCTGATCAACGTGGTCTGCAAACATGATTCCAAAACATGGCCTGTGGGAAGTTAGTTTTAGCGCCCCTAGTGGCCAAACGTTGCACAGCATCCCTTTAAAAATTACTTATGATAAAATAATAATGTGTGTTCACATTTACTAATTTAAAGACCCACAACAGAACTTTTAGCATTTTTTTCAGTGACTCCCCCCTTCGACGGCTAAACTAGCATCCATCTTTTATCGTACCTGTACCGTGATTCTCTCCAGCCAGTAAAAGTCTTATTTTGACTCTTGTTCTGTCCCTTCCTCTTTCTTTTCCTCTCTTGTTGAATCCAACATGGTGCATTTAAAACACCTGCTGTGACGCGATGCACAACCAATAGTTGGCTGCAACGTCACGGCCGCGTCCCGGATGGGAAACATACATACTGCTGTTTCTGAGCCCCCGGACGCTGCTGGGCAGTGACGGCTCGAAAATGCGCATAATGAATGTTGGCCCTGTAGGTGTCGCTCGAGGCCGGAGCCTGGGTGATGGTGAAGAATCACTGGTGTAGAGGACTGTGGAGCACATGTCTGGATTCTACAGTCTGCTTTTGTTTTAGGCATTTTGTACTGGTCTGATGCAGGTTGTGGCTGTAGAGACAGAAATGTTGGACATAGGTTGCTGTTATGCTGTGTGTTTACGTTTTATATGTTTTATTTCATTTAGATTTAACTTTAGTTGTTTTTTGCACATTTTAAAAAGGTTTGTGCTAGCTTGTAGCCTAGCTTCTGCAGTTTAATTTGATGTGCCACACTGCAATAATCTCCGTCATTAAACGTTTATCACCGTTGTTGTTGAGTAACAATCACAGGGGACCATATAAGGTCCCTCTCAGGTTCAAAGGGTTAGATATTTGTACAGGTGGATAACAGAAAATGTACATAATCTGTTTGTACAGCAGAATTAACAGGTTATAGTTGTTGATAATATTATAATGGCTTATAGATGCATAACAGAGAGCTTAAAAAATGTTTATGGCTTATAAATGCTAAACATCATGACTTAAAGCCAACAATCCCTCTGAAGTTTTTAACGTCTGCCACCTTCTCAGATAAAGAAACACATAATAGACTTAAAAGCTCCATCAATCACAGAAAAAAGAGCTTTAAACTCTTGATATTTAAGCCCAATCTGAGCCTGATCCCCAGCTGCTTCCCGCCTGCAGGTCCTGCTGTTCATCTCGCTGCGGGTGAAGTCAAATAGGCCGAGAGTGCTCGCCATGCTGCAGCTTTTACTGCACATTATATGAGCCCGTATAATGGCACCGTAAGTCAGGCAAAACAGAGCGATGCCTGCAAATAAAACAGCGCCAGATTTATACTGTAGCTCAAAGAGCTGTACGTCTACAAATAGCTTTTCCATTAACAGTAACAACAAAAATATTGAGAGCAATGAATCAGCGAAAGAACATCAACAGCATTTGGCTGCTTTAAGGACATCTCGCTTTATTCCCCTCTGCACTTTCTCTGAGAGAAGGATTTTAAAACGAAGCTCTGAAAGTAATAAATGGATTTTGGGAAAACGGCTGAAATGAAAGTGAATTGAATAGAAGCCATTTGACTCGTTCTCTGGCTGGCTGCAGGCATTAAACATCTGATGAAATGAAAACTGAAAAAGCTGCAGCAGGATTAAGGAGAAACTGTTTACTGTCTCTGCATTAGCAGCCGTGATCATCATCATCATCGTTAAATTCATAAATAAAGCAGTTTCAGGCTTTTACAGGGAGGGAAGGTTTCATCGAAGCGTGACTAACGCCTGGTCAGAAGATCCAGGAAGCAGCAGAAATCTCACAAACACACAGCAGCTGCAGAATAAATGAAGCACATTTCATGGAGTTTTCTTCCCGGAGCTGGATAATGAGTCGGTCCGGCGGGCCCGTTTAACGCCTCGGCCTGAAGTCTGTCACAGCTCAGCAGCTGTTTCACACCGCTGCAGGTCACAGCTCAGCTCAGGCTGCTTCCTCTGAAAACGACTCGTCTCAGCTCAGCAGTCCACTCTGAGACCAGTTCTGGCCCCGACAGTCACTCACGCTCTTTAAACGCTGCAAACTTTAACTTTTACCACTTACTGATAAACAAACTAGACTTCAACCGCATCCCGGAAGGAGCTGTGATGCATCTGAAACAGAAAAATCCTCGTCTCTGACAATGCAAACAAGAAATTCCATCACATAAAAGTAAAACTTAGGCAAACAGTCTGCATGTGATGCAGTCCAGCTTTTTCTTGTATCTAATCTCATTTAAATAAGAAATGATATTACCTGCTCTCTAACTTCAACAAGACATAACTCTGCTCGGGTCATCAGGTTTATTTGCAGCGAAGCATCACATCAAAGCCACATCTCATCATCTTACAGTGTTTTATACCTTCTGGTGTTGTGTAGAGAATGGTATCACCCCCGACCTGACGTGTTTCTCCCACCAGACTACGTTGCTTCACCTGAACAAACTAATCCTCTCCTGGAAAGTTGAAAGTTACAGTGTTGCAGTATTTGCAGAGGATGGTCGTGGTTCTGAGGGGTGATGGCTGCTGGCAGGAACGACCTCCGATACAGCGACGTTTTACGTTGGACCTGACGAACACAGATGTCTGTATAATCACTAGATCTCTGGTGGTGGCTTGCTGAACGGATCACTGGCGGCCATCTTACCACAGGCAGCTCTCTCTGGACCTCTGGTTTCTGAATGAAGGAGCGTGATCTCTGCAAACACAAACAATCATATTTCACTGAGATCTTGACGGATTTACAAACCGTTTGGTTTCTTACAAACATTAACGTGGTTATAATTCTGGATGCTTCAACATGCTGAAATTAATTTCTTTTTGAAAATTTGCTTAATCGTGTAGCACAGTTGTGCATCAGGGCTAATATAGCTAGCCTACTTGCACAAGTAATAAAGACTGAGACAACAGTTTAGATCTTTATTTAAATAACAAGGTTTCTACATCAGTGACAATTTTATTATCAGCCCTTCTATTTGATTTACCGTCTTGGCTGTAGTGTGATTAGCTGGGGTGCGTTTCCCAAAGTATAGTTGCTAACGTAATGCCATGTCATTTTCCAAACTACCGGTATGTAACTAACTGTTTAGCAACTATAGTTTTAGTAAACGTGCCCTGTCTAAAGCCTCATTTACACCCAGCGGACGGAGCTTTAGTTCGGTCCTTCCTTCCATCTTTTTTGGTTTTTGCCTGATGACTAAACAGATTACGTTTGAATGAACTTACGTGGCCAAAAAGTTGGTGTAATTCAAGCGAGGTGGAAATCTGTGAGTGAAACCTGGTTTACTCATAAATTTTATGATTTGATTAAATTTTATTGACTGTATTGTCCCTATTGCTCAGCTCTGGAATCATTAGTTATAGTTATTCAGTTTGTAGTTTCATAACTACATCTTTGACATTTATAACAAACCGGACCGATTGAAAATTGCAAAGTGATCAAAATAATTCAGCAGAGTAATTAGAGTATTTTTGCAGAGTAATTTATTCTACAGAGTAATGAGTGTTTCTGCAAAATAATTATTTCTGCAGAGTAATCAAAGTATTTCTGCAGAATAAGCACTGTTTTTTGCAGAGTAATCAGAGTATTTCTGCTTGCACTTAAAGCCAGAATCTGGAGTTTTCCTCTGAAAACGGCAGACTTGTTTGAGTGAAATCCGGCTGAATCTGCACCTTTGGGCCTCTACTCTCAGGTGGCGGTGAGTTGTGTTTACCCACTTCCGAGCTTTGAGGGAGATGCTTGGGGCTAGAGAGCGATGTGGCCATTAGCCCGAGGGGAGGGGCTCTCAGCTTGGATACTGTTTGCAAACAGAAAGGGGGAAAAACTCTGGATTCTACCTTTAAAACATTTCTGCAGAGTGATCAAAGTATTTCTGCAGAAAACAGGACTCAGAGTTGGACTGGAAATCTGAGATGTACGGTGTGAAGAGGAATGGTGCCTGGTGTGTGTGTGTGTGTGTGGGGGGGGGGGGGGGGCGGGATGGACCGGTTCTATCACTCCGACTTTCTAAACAAACCTTTGCTCATTCACAATCTTTCTGTCTCTAAAGACGAGACTCTGGTTCTCATGTTGTTTCTCATGCAGAGGATCCAGAGCTCCGAGTCTGCATTCACACAGTCCCACGCTGCAGTTTTTTCACATCATAACCACATGTGAATGCAAACTTTAAACATAACTTCATATGTAAAAAACATTATTCAGACCTTTGAACGCAATAAACAAGCTAAACCAACCCGGTCTTCCCACTGCAACATCCCCTAAACACCTCTGATCATTTGGGGTAATAAGACCGGCCCCTGTCTAACTGCAATACAAACTGAGCGGCTGCTTGGGGTCTCCATGTGCAACTGAAATGTCAAGATATCTTCATTTGATAAAAAAAATGCAAAAAAATCAAGGAAAAAGGCAAAAAATCAAGGCAAAAAAAAAGGAAAATCGCACAAAAGTCTGAATTATTATTAACCTGAGACGCTCCTTCAGGTTTCTATTCGAAGCTTTCTCATTGGTTTGTGTCTTAAAAATGTCACCAGAATTCATCCTGGTTTAGTTTTCCAACTTTTTACCTGATGATAAGTTTATTTTGGTAAAATTGTGGCAAACAGAGAATTTACATGAGGACTCTGTCGTGTAGTTTAACACTTTAACCAGTTCTGAGGACGAGACCATCGCTCGCATGCATTCATTCGCTCATTTGTACGTTATTCTGTGTATTAAAAGGATTTCCCCTCAGACAGAGTGTAGTTTTCAGTAACTTGCACAAAGACGTCGCCATGTGACCTGTGGATCAAACCACCTACCCTCTGATTGGCTGAGATCATCATGGCATGATGTATCCATGGCAACAGGATCCCACCCCCTCCTCCACCGCCACCAGTTAGCATTTCTCGTTTCTTTGTTAGCATCTCTGTGCAGTCAGTGTTTCTCAGCTGTTTTCTGTGCGGCTCTCTTCAGAGGAAACCCTTTAGGCCTTTTACTGCCACGTCGGACCGTTGGAGGCATAATGAGCTCTTTAGTGCCGTTCAAACGGCTACAGCTGGAGAGGATTTAAACTGTGAGGCTCTGGAAAGACATGAAGGACAGATCTTGTGTGAGGCAAAAGGGCACGATAGGATTATGGGTTAAACTTCTCGATTTTCAACCCTGAACTAAAAGCCAAAGTATAGAAAAATAGTGATAAAATAATGTATTTTTCTGCTTTACTTCATCTGAGATAATGATCACTTATTGTGCTGTGATTTAATAGAAGTTTAGAGTTACAGCTGCATCGTTCCAAAGGGAAATATTAATATTAATCCTGAAAATGTTCATTTTTAACCAAGCCTGGAATGTTTTACGTTTATGCAGTGTGCCATCATGTTGTCCTCACACACCCTAACAAATCTTACAACCTTAACTGTGACTCATTTCATAGAGGCCTGTCAGAAGCACAGGGCTGAAAGGGTTAAACTGGCCTCTGTATTAGTGAAGTCTAACCTTTTTAGCATTTTTGTGAGCAAACTTTGGCAGTTTTCTTACATTCTTTTCTTTCTCTGGTATCTCGGCAGCTCCGGTCTGGGGTGCCCACTGGAAGTTTGGCAGCTTCAGAACGAGGTGTCTCTCCTCGCGTTGTCCTTTCAGAAATGTGCTTTTAAAAACCGCAGGAGGTTCGTTCTTGTGTTCGGCTGCTGATTTCACAGCTTCAAGCAGAGCTGTAGTTAAATCTGAACATCTCCCACATGCACCTTCTGTGCTCATTCCTCTGATTGTCTTGGGAGCAATTTCGTCTGGAAAAACTTTACTAACAAAAAATGGAGGAAACTTCTGGAGTGAAATGTATACCACAAACTACAAAGCAAACTTAACACTTGAGATGACAAAACTCTGTGTGATAAGATTATTTACAGACTGTTTGAGTTTATTGGTTGCACAAGTTGAAGTAAAATCACAAAAGATATCAATTATGAATTAGTAACTGTAAGATTACGTATCTATTGGGGCAGGACTTGGTAATCTTAAGCCCTATTCTGACGGGATTAGTATTACCGAGGGACCACATGTAATAAATAGGCGCATTCGGACAGAGAGGCTCTAGGAACACGGTTCCTATAACTAGCCATCTGGAGTTTGGTTATTAGAACTAAGGGACCATGTTTGACGCAATCGTCTGTGACAGAGACAAATTTATGCCCCAGCAGATCTAATACAAAACTGAGGTTTCTTATCTCTTTTATTCAAAGCTATTATAAAAGCCAACTTCCCAGCTTTCCCTCCCTTTCCCTTTGGTTGAAGTGCGCCTGGACACTTTAGTGGACGGTCGGAAATTTAACTGAAACTCACAGACATTAGCAGATATGATGCGTATTGTGCAACATCTGCTTACACAAACTGTATTTCCATCAGCAGCCCATGATCATTCAGAGACACGTGTTGAAATAATTCTCAGTCGTTATCAATGCTTTAAAAACTTGCACCATGTCTGCATGTTGTCCAAAATTAACCTTTTTTGCTGTGAGAAAATGCCATTTACAGATTTTTCATATAGACCTGTATATGGTGAAACTCCCCCGATCACTCTGACTCCAAAGTTAATGCTTTATAAATGATCATACACAGTATAGTAATTTGGAAGGAAAAGTTATTTTGCAGCCTCCATTCTGTGCCAACAACGAAATTGAATGCATCCAGGAGGCTAATGCCGCCAATCACGTGTCATTTCTGTCCAAATCACAGAGATACCTATTCCCATTGGAGAAGTATTATCAGAGGACTTCAGAGTTCAGCAAATATAATTTGCGGGACAATTATTACATCACAAATCACAGACATAGATGATTCACACGGGATTAAAATCACAGACAATCTCTGTAATTATTACAAATAACACATACCCTAATACTAATCCCATCAGAATAGGGGTTTAGAAAGAAAGGGGACTTTACTGTTAATACAACTCAGGATTGTCCTCCTCCCTCTCTGCTGTGCTTCAGCTCATCTTTCTGAAGGCCCTCTTTTTGTTGGAGGTTGTTATTATACATAAAGCAAACTCAGATATGGAGCAACTAACAGACTCGACCGACACTCCTCGTAGGTCAGGTTAATTACTTTACTTGAACTCTGTGAATTTTTGCCAATTATATAGCTCAGGCACCAGGACGAGGCTCGGGAATCAGATCTCATCGTAGTTTCTGTTCCATACATCAGTGTCAGGCTGCAGTGGCGGTTTCATGGGATATGACAAGAAGAAGCCATAAAGTTCACCTCCAGATTTGTCGGTGAATTTACATCACGTTTCGTCGTCCCTTCCAGCTTTGAACTTTTCCAGCTTTTTTGGTCCCAGGATGTGAAAATCCATGAGTGTTTGAGCAAAAACTGCAAACTCTAAACTATTTTTTTTTAGTCGATCTAAGGTTTAATTGTCTTGTTACTAACAAACCAACAGGCCCTATTGACCCAACTTGTTAGAAAGACTTCCCTGGAGGTCAATTACTTCCTGCTTTGCCTCTCTGTCAGACTCTGAAATGAACCTGGAAGGAGTCTTGGTGTCGTTTGAATCTGTTCAACATGAATAAAACATCAAAGCTGTTATCTTGGTGCTGCAGTCTTCTCTTCCCAGGTGAAGATTAGACTGCAGAAGCAGCTGATGAAACCCAACGAGCTGAGCGTCTGCCGTCCCTCCAGGACACTCGCAATCAGATGCTCGCTTTGCCCCAAAGCAAATAAAGAGACAAAACCAGTCAAATTAATTGCAGTTAGGGAGGAGGAAGAAGAGGAGGAAGGAAGAGTCGTAATTAGACGCTGAGACTAAACAGCATCTGCTCAGAGTCACCAGAAGCCAAAGGTTGAAATCCTCACACCTCCCTTTCTAAGAGAAGCTTCACTTGTCCGCTGCAGTTGTTTCTTGGCTTCCTTCATGTTGGTGTTTTCAGAGCGTCTAAGGACAAATGCAGTGTAGCCGTTATTTAGGTCATCTTTTGTACCCATCTTTTCATCTGGAACAGGAAGTAAGGCCCCTTACACACCAAACAGACACTCGGCTGTATGCTCAGTCACCATCGTAAGAGGCCATCGGACCTTTTTCGTTGGCTGATTTAACTGTATGGTGCACGTCTCATCAGATGGTGAGTGTTCGGTCTGACTGGCCTCTGGTTCAACGTGTCAGATGAACACAGGAGAGAGCAGTCAGTAGTGATGATCGAACTAGGTAGACAGAAAGATCATCTGTGTTCTGGCTTTTCATTTCTCCAGTACAGGGCTTCTCAATCCTGGTCCTCAGGGACCCCCGCCCTGCATGTATTCCAGGTTCCCAACTCCACCACAGCTGATTCAGATAAACTCAACTGCTCATCAACTTCTTTGCAAGCTGCTAACGAGCCATTCGTCTGAGTCAGGTGTGTTGAAGTAGGAATATCTGGAAAACCAGCAAGGGTCCCGGGTCCCTGAGGACCCGGGTTGAGAAGCACTACTCCAGTCTGACGGCCCATTTTTGCACAATGTTAAAGACGCATATATGGAGCTTTTTCATCTGTTTTTTGCATCCTTGACATCCTTTTCTTGGTCCAGTTTAACGCGTTGTTGCCAACTTAGCAACTTTGTCGCTATATTTAGTGACCTTTCAGACCCCTCTAGCAACTTATTTTCAAAAAAGCGCCTAGCACTGAATCTAGTGACTTTTTCTGGTGTTCATGGAGACAGATAAAGTTTATTTCGCCCTCTGCCATTCATCGGGGGCTACCTGCCGTTGGCCCCTCCCTCCCTGTTTGCACTCACTCACAGTTCAGGCTGTCCTGGTGCAGCAGCAGCCCTTCCCAGCTGCTGTGAGATGATCACTCCTCCTCCTCCAGATAACAAATGAATTGCACAGGTGCGAGAAGATACTTTCTTTTTGCCTGGTCGAAGCATGATAAGGTGCATTTTGGCTTCCCTATGGCATTATTTTATTTAATTTTTGCCGTAATGTCTATCATACAAATATATTAGTAATCATAAATTTTCTACTATAACTTGATGTAACAATTGGTGCTTATTTCCCATGATGCCTTGTGGCACACCTGGGTCTTCTTTGTAGCATGACTCACCATGTGTATGTCACTCCTTCAGTACCCTTGTAAATTGGCAACGTAGAATATCAAAAAATTAAATTGAACACCATCATATGGTACTGCGCATGCGTGACATTGATTGTCCGTGGCAACTTCTCTCCCTGAAGATTTGTCAACAGTGTTTTTACGGCACTTGCAGAGGCGTATCCCTGATGGAGCAAATGGAGGAGTCCGACCGGAAACCAGGCAGCCAGTGTTGTGCAGTCAGTGAGAAACCCTGGAAAGGAACAAATCTGCAGTGTTTTTAAGCAACAGCAACAGCAAGCTGTTGTCGTTTTAAGGACGTGCAACTCATTTTAGACATCAGAAATGGCATCGTTAAATCATTGCTCCTCTATGGCCGACTGGTTATGGTTAGAGAACTGAGCATAGACCGTTAATAAAGAGGGACGAACCTTCCGCTCACGTCACCCGTTGGTTTCTGAAGAGCAAAAAGTAAAGCCAGTTAGGCGTGTCCCACCGTCGCCATCTTGCCGTATCACCTGTGTTGTCAATCCCAGAAAATACCAAAATGGGCAAAGGCAAGGCCGCTCCGAGCCGTGGGACAAATGATTGACAGCTGACGTACTCTGGGCTTAACGCTAACCGAGCTAACTCGAAACTAACAGGAGCTAACGAAGGTTAGCCCCCTACGCGGCGGTGTAAAGGTAAGACATGCTTAGACTTGCTATTATCTGAACAAAAACAGCCGTTGTGCTGCTCTGCTACAAACTGAGACTTTACTGAGACCAAACAAGGAGCTAACTAGGATCCACCAGTCGGCAGGCTGGGCTTCCGGTCTGTCGCATGTCAATCATAAGGACACGCCCTTAAATATGTCATTTAAAGTTTGAATAACATCTAAACGAACAAGTTATAAAAAATTCAACCCCTTCACAGTTGACATGAAGGTAAACTTGACCTATTAAACCTAAAACAATCTTCTGAATCAGGCTGTAAACGTGTTTGTTTCTGCTGTGAAGTTGGCGTTTTTAACATGGGAGTTTATGGGGATTTGCGCTGTTTTGCAGCCCCAAGCGGATCAAGGGAGAACTACAAAAAACAACTTCTTCCGGGTAGACTCGTAGTTGGCCACCGGAGGTTGCCGCTTGGAACTGAGTCACCAAAAAAAAAGTATTGTAAAGTCCCGCCTCCAGCGCTGTGATTGGTCCGGTCAATTTTTTACCTGAATTTTCTAATCTTTTTAAATTTTTTTATCATCAGATCACTTTACAATGGAGGGAACCCAGACAGACTTAGCATGTATCTCATACATGGCGTTGGTCAGGCTGGCGTGCCAGGCTAGCAAGACAAGGGATGCATGAAATTATGAGAGCTTTGACGTTTGAAATGGATGTAGCTAATCACAAACATAAAGAGGCATAAATGGGCCGTTATCAAACTGTATAACACACGTTTTCCTGCTGTTTTCTATCGCCAGCTGGACGGCATCTTTGCGTTCTGTTTATGGGATGTTTATCTGGTCCAGTAATGTCAGTTTGTTGTACAAGACAAACGGTTTGCTTTCGCATCTGTCATTTGTTTGAAATATCATTTGTGTATGTGCTCAGAAATCAGTGATACATGTTTGGCCAGAAGTGAGGCAAGAACGTTGAAATGAAGGAAAGTTTGAAATAAAGACGCAGTGTGTCTTTTGTAGTTGCCATAAACACCATCTACGATATCACTGCTGTAGTTTTCTCTGCCATGATCTCTGTGCTAACACCCTCCAAATTCAGCAACTCTCTGGTCTCGAATGCGCACCCAACTGGAATCCTCCGGTAACAAGCCTACAACGGAGCCAGTTGATTAGCGAGTATCTTTAGAGTCCTAAGAAATTCATTTAAGCGGCTTTTGCAGATAAAATAACACCAGCTGTTTTTCCAACTGTTCCACATCAATATAAAATGCACTGCCATATGTTTACTGGTTTATTTTCATGGAGAGGTTGTGCATTAATAAACATTACTGTAAATGTACCAGTTAGCCCAGAAGCTATTTTTCATCTGCAGTCCCTGGACAGAGATGAAAACAAAAAACAGCAGCCAGATGACAAATATCACACATACAAACAACAGTGAAGATAAAAATATACACAAAATACTAATGCAGTGAACAGACAGTCTAACATACGATAAGCGACAGTAATAAAAACGCCAAGTATTCAGACATCTGAGCGTATAATGAGATAAAAGATGGTGCGAGGTCAGATTAGGGCTCACAAACTGATAATATCAACAGTGTAAAGCACAACTGTTGACACACCGGGTTTTTTAAGGTGTTTTCTGTTTGCATGAGGCGGTTTTCTGATATTTGCTGGGACAAAGATCCACTCCCGTCTCATGAGGTTTACCTCATTTTCTATATTAGACTCGAATGTGAATATTTTATGCTCTGTTTAAGAGGTTATGTTTGGGAGATATCGTAATGTTTTTAAATCAACATTTAGATAAATTGTGTTATTCAATAAAACAAAATAATGTTTTTTTGTCTCCACTTTCAGGTTTTAGGACACCAAATTTTGTTTTTGTTTGTCTGAGACTTAAGAGAACAACAAAAAAAGAAGAAAAATAATTTGGGAAACTGGTGTTCAGCATTTTTAGACAAGATACCATCCAAATGGAGCTGAAATGAAACTACAGAGTACAGCAGAATGATCTATCCCTGAACAATAATGGTGAACTGAATGCTTTAAATTGATCTGTTCTGGGCTTTAAAGGCTGTTTGGATTTATAGATTTTCAGTGATAATCATTTTAATACTTGAAAAGGGCAGCAATTTCGCATCAATTTTCCATTAAAATGGCAAAAATGTTTAGAAAAATCCCTAATATTCAATGTCAGGATGCCAGCATCCATGCATCGCTCCTGGGAACAGGGTGGAGATGGACGAGACAGTTTCATGTTTAATTCAAGGAATAGAAGAAGCTCAGAAAAAAAGCTCTTCATGCAGCTGCAGTCATGAGGTTTCACAGATAACAGAACAGCTCCCAGCGTTTACAGCGCATTCATTCAAACAGAGCTCGCATTTATCATCATGTTTCAACGTCGCTGCTCCTTTATGGGATTTTATATTTTCACTATTTCTATCCTTATAAAATGCTGCATGAATTTTACATTCAGAGATTACCAACTGGGCTGTAGCGCCGCCTTTCCTGGAATGGTCTGCAAGGCAAAAGCAGATCCAGGAAAAATAATGTTTGGAGACAATAATTCTCACTCTGACATGATTTTCTGCAACTTCATATTTAATTTGAAGACACAAAAGTTGCTGCTTCTTTAAGCTTTAAACTAATAAATTTGTTGTTTAATCAGACATTTATGTTTCTGATCAGCATTTTTGTAAATGGATGGTTGAGATTTGGTTTTACAATGTTTTAATCAGCCATAAAGATGCAGTTTAGAAAGCAAACATGCTTTCTTCATGCCTGTCTTTTTATCTAATAGCAAGGTCACATGCACATCTCTGTCATGATTAAAGCAAGGTCACATGAACATTTTTGTCACGATTAAACCGTTCTGAAGTGTCAAAGGGATTAAATCGGTACTAGATCGCCATGTGACCGCGCCAAAAATTTGGAACATTGTCAGATCAGAACGGTTGGAGGAGGTCGGCTGCATGATTGAAAAGTCCAGAATGGTTAGAAACAAAAGGTGCGCTCTATAAACTCCTGGGTCAAAAATAAGCTGGGCTAAAAAGGGACCTTCTGTCTTTAGTCCTCTTGCAATTCGAGGCGCGTAGAGCCAACCAAGGTAACCAGGTCTCTCCATTTGGGTCTGTCATGGGCAAGGTGTTGGGCTTGTGCCAGGGTCACGTTCCAGGCCCCAAGGTCCTGGGCCACAACATCCAGCCAGCGGGTGCAGGGGGCACCTCTGGGTCTCCTCCATCCGGCTAGCTGGCGATTAAAGGCCAGGATGTAGCTTGTTAGATGTTCCACGTGCAGGCGGGTGATTTGGCCATAACAGCACATTCGCTGCATTGCTGCATGATGAGATGCTGGGGGTTGTTGAGTTTGGTCTCAGTCCAGTTTGTGACATGTTAGCTCCAGCTGATGCCTTCGATCCTCCAGATGTGTCGAAACCATCAACCCTATCCACCAGTGTTATTCAGTGGCCATGTTTCGGAGCCGTACAGGAGGACAGAGATGATTGAAGCATTTGTAGATCCGAAGTTTTGTCTCCTGGGATATGTGCTGGTGTTACCACAATGGTCCCCATAAGGACTGCATGGCAGAAGCCACTAGGGCACGGCGGCGATCGATCTCGATCTTGAGGTCGCCGGTGTTGGACACTGTTGAACCGAGATATTTAACAGCAGGGACAAAGTGGACAAGGGTGCTGTCGAAAAGGAGTGGTGGTGGGTCAGGTCCATCGTCCAAGCTTGGTTTTTGGCCAGCTTATCTTCAGGACTCCCCCCGACACACCCAGAGAGCTTCACGAAGCTGGTCGGCAGTCTTACTGAACAAGGTGGTGTCATCAGCGTATTCGAGATCATTGAGGATGTAGTTACCAAGGGGCACCCCAGGGATCCGCTCAGAGACTCTTGAAAAAGAGACCAACCCAGAAAATGTGGTTATTTTTTGTCCCAACTTTCAGGTTGAATGTTTGACCCAGTTGAGTTATATTGACTACAGCATTGGGTTATTTTAACCCAGAAGTTGGGTTATGTTGACTACATTTTTTTTTTTTTTTTTTTTTTTTTTTATGTTGGGTTATTTTAACCCAGAAGTTGGGTTATATTGACGACAATGTTGGGTTATTTTAACCCAGAAGTTGGTGCAACAACCCAAAAATCCAAATGTCTGGGTTGAAATAACCCAGAAATGATTTGGTCCATTTTTAACCCAGCAGTTTGACCCAGAAGTTTTTAGTGTGTGGGGTGTGGACAGGAAAGGACTGAAGGTATGCGAGCACTTGCTCTTTGCATCATGATGAGGGTTTTGTGCTCAAAACGATTCAGAAAACAACCATGAGACCGCACAGAGATGTCAAACCCCTGCAGCAAACCCATGAGACCCCATAAGGGTCAGTTGTGTAATTATAACATACTGGTTCCCAGCACGTGCCAGACTATGGTCCCTAATGGCCACACATGTGAACAACCAGCCTCATCTTTTGGGGTAAAAATACTTTTACATTAATAAATCTGTAAATGACTAAAGGAACCAGAAACAGTAAAGTGGTGAGACTGAGAAATCTTCATCTTCATCATGAAGCTTATTTTCTGTTTCAGGGTTATTTTAGATGGTGGGGATGGAAATGGTTGTGTTACATCATTATTATTACCGCAGTTTTCTCTCAGATGTTTAGTGAGTGATGGAAAACGAGGCTGATGCTGCTCCTACATTGTTTCTCCTGATTGATCTGCCAGCTGAGGAAATCCAATAAAAATCATCTCCTGTCATTTTTCACTGGCTTTAAATGACTTGTTAGCTGAAGTGATGTGGCAGCTGTGTTTGGGGTCTTTTCCTCAGCATTTCCTCAACATCAGACCCAGAATTAAATCCACTTATCAAACATTAGCAAGAAGGCAAAGTTCTAAATGTGTCGAGGTTTCAGCTGAAGTCTTCGATCACCCTGAAGGGAAATTTACGGGAGAGAACCAAACCCTGACGTATTGGCGTAATGATTGACAGCTGAAACAAACAGACTTGTAGATATTGGTGGCCACGCTCTGAGCCAAACGAGCCTGAAATATTGATTTGCTGCCTACGAAGCAGCCAGGGACGCAGCTGCATCGAAGGACCAATAATCAGCTGATCATTTCTTTGGATGAGTCCACTCTGTTGAATCTGTGAAAACAAAATGGTGAAAACGAGGTTGCTAACGTCTCTGGCATGCTGTCCCTGTTCTGTAGGAGTGAAATCTGAGATGTTGCATGTTAAATATGGAATAAAAGTGGTTTTGCTTGGATTTGTCACAGAGGATTTAGTGCTTCGTCAGAGCCTGGAAAATCAACTTGATGCTGCTTTTGGGCCGCTGTTTTATGTGCTAATGTTTACCCGCATCCTCGTCCCTCGTCTTGTTGTGCTTCATGTTGTTTTGCCATCCATGACAGAGGAACTGTCAGGAGACAAAAGCAAAGTGTTTGAGCATCTGTGATGTTTGCTTCAGCTTTAGTGTCATCATCTTCCTCCTTTTTCTTTAGGAAAGAACAAAAAAATAGTCTAAAATGGGGATTAGCTGTGACATGTTTCCGTTTGACTCTGTTAAAGAGCGACAGGAGTGCGATTATTCACGCAGCCGTGATGGGTACCTGGAAATCACTCATCAGGATTTATAAGGAGTTTGAAACCACAAAACCAACAACCACAAAGGGTAGTTTTTGATGTTCAGTCCATAATGTCCCGTAACAGCAGTGAAACGGGAGCGTTTGTGTCTATAAGCGTGACAGGGAGTCCAGGTCCCATCATGCATCACTGGTGTTGGTATTTTGAATGTCACGCTGCCTCCCTCTCCTGTTTCACATCTCTGCTGAGGATAAATTCTCCGCTTTTAGAAAACTAAATCAATACGCCACAGCAGTCCTTGAGAAGGTTTCACTTCTCTATGAAATGAAAACCTTACTCTAGAGATATCATTGTGCACGTGTGTGTGAGTGTGTGTGTGTGTGTGTGTGTGTGGTGCAGCGTGTTCATCCAAACTTTTCACTTCATGTCAAGCTACCAAGGTCTTATTTCTTTGAAATGGTTTGTTGTCAGAGGAAAGGATGGGGCAGAGTGGACGGATGTTTCTACTGATGATGCTTTTTTCGGCATCAGGAACAAGTTGAGTTATTTAGAAGTCAGGGTGAACTGTGGCCTTTCATAGCCAGTGTGTTGGGTCAGGTGTAAAAAACAAACGCACCTCCACAAGAGCCAAAGTATTGATCACATTTTGGCAAGGCTTGTTGGATTAATCAGTCCTAGAGGGGAATGAGCTGGAGGGTCTCTGCTGAGATGAGTTTAACACGACACCTTAAAGGTACAGTGTGTAAAAAAAACAAAACGAGACCAAAGGTCAATGGCAGAAAATTGTAAATTAATCCAAAACTGTGTTTGTGATGAATAATCACTTTACCAGAATAGCTGTTATATGTTTATTTTCTTAGATTGAGCGGAGCCATTGAAGGCGATTTTCACTTGCGTCGCTTGCAGAGTCATTTGACGCTGGTCTGTGAGCCTTTCCCACTGCCACTAAAAGCCAATTGTTCGTCGGTTTAAACGGGTTATTTTGCCAGTGGAAAAGAGGCTATTGACTCAATGTGAGTGTAGCTGCCAAAACTCAGCCACATGTGATGCAGTCTGTTACCGCCACCAGTTGCTAACTTCATCTGTTTCATTTTACATGCAAATCTTCCTGCTTCACCCCTCCTGTCTAAGTGGCCTGGCATCTCATCACCATCATCTCCTCCCTCCCTCACCTGGATAACAATCAATCAGTCCCACCTGGAGCTGCTGACTGGGAAAAACAAAAGAACCCGAAAGATCTCAGTCAGGGGCAACTGTTTGCCCTTAGTTTGTTTCTTTTGTGGGTTTTTTGGTGACTTCAGTTTGTGTTTTACGCTGGTAATTTTGGGGTTGGGATAGCCAGGCCTTCTTTTGTTATAGTTGGTTTTTGGTTACAGTTTTAGTTTATTGGTGCTGCTCATTCCCTTTTTGGTTTGTAGAATTCGTAAAGTGTGTTTGGTTTTCCCCCTTTTGGCTCCTTTTTAGTTGAGGCTTTGTTTGTCTTTGGTTTCATTCCTTTGAGCAGCATCTCTAACCCCATCTCCTTTACAGGTTTTCAGTTTTTCCAGTGTTTTTAATTTACCTCAGACAATAAAACCATCTTTACTCCACCTTTACCATCTGAAACCAGTCTTTTTGTTCACATCTCTGATCCCTAGCAGAGCCGGGATGTAACAAAGTGGGGGTGTATCCAGGATAGGTTTCCCTTGTTGCTAGTTAGGAGTTAATTTTCTTCTGAAGGGCTTGGTATGATTACATTGTTTTGCCTGGTGAGCTTTGCTGTCTCCTCTTGTGAGTCCCTGGATGGCTGCTGTGAATTTGACCTGCCAATTGCAGGACATCAGCTTCAGATCCCGCCGGCTACCAAATGTGAGAAAAGGAAATTGCTGTAATTTGTGTTGAGGCTCGCTCCTCGTATTTGGACCTTTTGGGCTGTATGCACAACTCCACTACTTCCTGAACTTTTGCCAAGTCCTTTGCTTTCCTGTCTGTCATTACTGGACAAACTGATTATTCCAGGTGTGTGGCCATTGTCGCTGTGGTTACTGAGGTCAGGCACACCTGGATTAATCTGTTTGTCCAATAATGAAAGACAGGGAACAAAGGAGTTGGCTTAAGTTCAAGAAGTAGTGGATTTGTGCATAGAGCCCATTCTGGCCCACATAATCCACATCCAAACAAACAACTGACATCTGGACCACATGTGGCTCACAAGAAACGTCCCAAACCCACATCCAGGCCGGCTTCTAACATCTGAAGCACATCTGGTCCATACAACACTTGCCAGTGCTGTATCTGAGCCAAAGTGGCCCAGATTAGGCCCAAACATGTCTGCTATCTGAGGCCTAATCTCTAATAATGACCTTTTCTTCTGCTTTCACATTCATATTGGGTGCAAATATTCTCCATATCAAAGAAAGAATGACAGCAACAAAGACACATGGATGCAAGATATGAGGAAAAAAGTGCAAATAAGTAAAATGTGAGGAAACATAATTCAACTACAAGGAAAACTAAAATCCATCCATCCATTTTCCAAACACTTAATCCAATTCAGGGCTCTGGGGACCGGACTTTATCCCAGTTCCCATCAGCAGAGTGGTGGAGTGCACCCTGGGCAGGCCACCAGTCCATCGCAGGGACCACACAGACCATGAAAATGAACAAAAATGAAATTATTTGAATGGAATCTGAGAAAGCGCCTTCATAAAGCTTTAGCCTCGATGTCTCAGGCTGCCTTGAAGCTTGTTAGGGTGCACAATTATTAACGTCTGAGAAATTTTCAAAGGTCTAAAGGTTAAAAAGGCCGCTACAGCTGGTGGTTTGAGGAATTTTCCATGTATTTAATGAAATCTTGTGCAGTTTTGGAGTTTTCTGTCGGAAAGAAAAGATCTTTTAAAGGTTTAATAAAAAGCAGCACCTGCTAGTTAAAATGAATTTAAAGGGATACAACACTCACGGAATGATGTGCCTTCATTTTCTACTCGGCCTCATGCTGAGCAAGACGCTGGAGCACTTTTTTGATATGTCAAATCAAAGTGTGGGTAGCGTCCATAATTTACTGGAAATTACATCATTTAGTACATTTTTAAAGCTTTGACAGTAGTACATCTTACTTGAACACCCATTCCAGTTCATGACACTACGGAAGCCGCAGCGTTCAGAGCCTACTCTGCTGATAATGCAAGCGTAGAAGAAGAAATTTGCTGTGTACACTGTGCTAAGAGCGACAGAACTGCGGACAAACACAAGAGGGGTTGGCTATTGATTTAAAACAAGAAGGAGCGATCTTGTCTGCCGAGGCTTCCGTAGTGTTGTGAACTTGCATGGAGGCGCATATAGGAAATACGATGTTCTACTGTTTAGCCTATAAAAATATACTAAATGATGTCATTTTGAGTAAATTATGGATGCTAGCCACTCATGACACTTGGATTACATTGGACGAGCAGTATGGAGGAATATTGACAAGTTTTTGTGGACTTTTATGGACCTTTTTGTTTTGAGGGCTGGTATGAATGTCAGCAGATAACGAAAAAAAAAAACCGGCTCTCTGGCTGCATTTGAGATATTAATCAAGTGCTCCACAGTCTTGCTCAGCATGAGGGTGGGTAGAAATTGAAGGACCATCATTCTGTGGGTGTTGCATCCCTTTAACACCTTAATTTTAACAAGAGGAAGTTAAACAGAGGAGTCGGGCTTCTTTTAAAACCTTTTTGATTGACTGGATGTCTTTAGAAAGCATATTTCTATGCATCTGAATCTCCCTGTTGGAGTCCAAGAAGCAGGAAACAGATGATGAAATGTGTTTGTGATGGTGCTGAAAGGGTTAAAGAGTCCTGCAGGCTTCAGAACAACAGACAGAAGATGAGGTATTGATGTCCATCTCCTGGAGTCAGGGCTGCAGAGGAGGAGGGGGGAGGTTAGATAAGGAGCCGGTGCCTGGGTGGCCATGACGACTGGGCCGGGCTCGGGGGGTTTGGGAGGTGGATGTGCCTCCGGGCGGCGGCTGCCACGCTCCGTCAGCTTCTTTAGTTCTGCTCGCATCCAAAGGAGGGAATTATGTGCATTTCAAATCCCTGTCTGTTGTAAAATGTATGAAGGTGAGGAACCTGAACACAACGCGGCCGTGGCCGACTACAAACATAAAAATATATCAGCAGCAGCAGCAGCAGCGGCGTCTCTGGCCTGATAACGCAGCGTGGACCGACCGGTCCGCAGCTCGTCTCTGAACACAGTCGGCCGCCCTCATTTGCATTTGTCTTCATCCCCAGTCGGAGGTTTAAAGACTTCTGTCGTTCAACATAATCCCAAATTGTCTGGGTGTTAAAAACGTAGGAACCTGCTCTGACTCACCCCCCAGCCTCACACAAACACACAGACAGTGACGGGCAGTGTTTGTTCGCCTGCCTGCAGGCTGCTGATGGATGTGGCTGCTGCCTGGACTTAATTAGCCATGAACGGCTGCAGACCTGCTCAGAACTGCTGAACAGGCTCCTTTAGTCCGGCTCGTATGGCTTTGTCCCTCCTGCGTAACAATCACGCTGTTTTCATTGTGTTAATAGAGATTTGGGGATAAATTGTGATCGATCGAGGGGAAAAAATGATGATGAGGATCTGAATTGTGTTTATCTGGATCCCCAACATCCAACAGCAGGGTCTAACATCTGTTAGCGTGGTGGGAACCGAACCCCGACCGTCTCTAGAATACGGAGATGGATTTATGTGATGCTGATGAATCGATCATAAAACATGACGGGAATGTTCGGCGTGTAAATCACGAGATTGATCATGACGTCATGAATTCTGCCATCAAGCAGTTTCAGATGAAAAATCTCAGCTCTTCATGCTGAGCTGGAGAGGAGATGATGGAGAGGAAGACCTCAACCAGAACCAGAACCGGAAAAGAAAAGATACATCTGGACCAGAACCAGGACAAAAAACCTACCAGAACCAGGACAAAAAAACCATCATCTGGACCAGAACCAGGACAAAAAAACCATCATCTGGACCAGAACCAGGACAAAAAAAAAAACTACATCTGGACCAGAACCAGGGAGAAAAAAACATCATCTGGACCAGAACCAGGACAAAAAACCTTCTGGACCAAAACCAGGACAATAAAAAACATCATCTGGACCAGAACCAGGGTGGAAAACCATCATTTGCACCAGAACCAGGACAATAAACCTTCTGGACCAGAACCAGGACAAAAAAACCTTCTTCTGGACCAGAACCAGGATGGAAAACCTCAACCAGGACCAGAACCGGGACAGAAAACCTTCATCTGGACCAGAACCGGGACAGAAAACTTTCATCTGGACCAGAAGGAACCCCCCCCCCAAAAAAAAAACCAAAAATCTAAAACTAACCAGGACAAAAAAAAACATCATCTGGACCAGAACCAAGATGGAAAACCATCTTTCTGGATCAGAACCAGGACAAAAAAACCTTCTTTCTGGACTAGATCCAGGATGGAAAACCTCAACCAGGACCAGAACCGGGACAGAAAACCTTCATCTGGACCAGAAACGGAGGAAACAAAACCTTCATCTGGACCAAAAACAGGAGGGAAAACCTTCATCTGGACCAGAACCAGGACAAAAAAACATCATCTGGACCAGGACCAAGATGGAAAACCATCATTTGGACCAGAACCAGGACAAAAAACCTTTTTCTGGACTAGAACCAGGATGGAAAACCTCAACCAGGACCAGAACCACAGAAAACATTCATCTGGATCAGAACCATTACAAAAACCTTCTTTTGAACTAGAACCAGGATGGAAAACCTCGCCGACCAGAACCGGGACTAAAACTATCTACCACAGACAAAACCTTCATCTGGACCAGAACCAGGATGGAAAACCTGAACCAGGACCAGAACCAGGACAGAAAACCTAGATCTGGACCAGATCCAGGAAGAAAAACCTCCATCTGGAGCAGAACCATGATGGAAATCCTCAATCTGGACCAAAACCACGAGGGAAAACCACCATCTGGGCCAGGACCAGGATTCAAAACCACCATCTTTAACCAGAACCAAGATGGAGAACATCAATCAGAACCAGGAAGGAGATCCTTACTTTGGACCAGAACCAGGATGGAAAACCTAAACCAGAAACAGGTTAGAATACCTCCATCTGGACCAGAACCAGGATGAAAAACCTCCATCAGGACCAGAACCAGGGACAGGAAACCTCCATCTGGACCAGAACCAGGAAGGAAAACCTATCAGGATCAGAACCAGGATGGAGAATCTTTATCTGGACCAGAACCAGGTGTGAAATCCTGACACCAGACTAGAACCTAATTGATCGGCAGACATCAGAAGGAGCTCATGGGGGCAGCGGTGATCCCGTATCTCCAGAATCCAGGACCGAGCTCCGTCTCCAGGATGAGAACCCGCTCAGAACCGGGATCCTCCAGAGTCCCTCCAGGATTTAGGAACGAAGCGGGACCCGCTGTCAGTCCAGACCTCAGCCAGACGTGGGGTCAGCTTGCTGTTTGTTCCAGACCCGCCCAGACTGGCTGACCTCCAGTCACTCCTGGTTGAGGACTGGGATTCCGTCCCACAGCTGAATGGGACCAGACCAGCAACGTTTAATCCACCGAAAAAACGATGAGAAAACTTCTGGAATAATGACAAACTTGTCCGCATTTCTTTTACCGTAGACGTTTAAATCTAAACATGTTCTGATGTTTGAAGTTCTGCTTTCTGAAGAGGTTCATGCAGCTTTATTGTTGTTTTAGGGGATTTAAATGTTATTAAATGAGGTTCCAAAGACGTGAAGAGTCTGATTAGACCGCGTATCCGTTAAAATCCTCGTGTGTTTGGTGTTTCTGACTGTATCAGAGGTAAACTGGACCTCGGATGTTCATCCAAACTGAGCTGATTTCATTTCAGTCCTGTTCGTTTCCATTTTCACAGTCCATCGTGTGAATTAATGGCCTCAGCTGAAAAACCAATTAAATGTTTCTCTCAAACTGGAATAACCTCCAGTTCTGCAGGTTTTGACCTCAAACTTTTAAATGATTTAAACTCTTGGAAGTGGAACCGCTGCTTCTTTCACTTGTTAATGTTGGTGTTGCTCTTCTCTTCTTCTTTGAATCTGAAGGTTAGTTTTCATGTTCAAAGGCCTCAGCTGGAGGTTCACATCTTTCCTTCGGCTGCTGAGCTGCGGGGTTTGCACGGCTTGTTACTTTGGGCAGCGGCGGCCATTTTTAGGAGTCGGTCGGTAATTACAGGCCATTACGGAGCTTTCAAAGCCAATTCGGCTGCGTTCAGACGCGCGCGGGCTGGGATGTGGGGCTTCTCTGTCAAAGAAAATGTGGGAGATTTAAGTTAGCTGGCCGTTTCTGAGCGATGGAGGCCTGTTATTATCTAAGCAGACGGGACTCCCTCTGCCAGCCACCTGCAGCGTGTGCGTGCTCAAGCTGCTTCTCAGGTCTTGCAGATAAGAAAACGACCATCCAGAAGTCACGTCCTGGCATTTATTAACTGATTAGATGGAAAACTTTAAAGGTCAAAAGTGATTCAGGATAAGCAGCAAGTTTGAGGAGGAAGTTGTCAGAGTTTAGAAACTCCCAGCTGGCTCTGACCTTAAAGGAACACGCTGACATTTTGGGGAGTGTGTTTGCGATCCCGGTCTGATGGCGATCGGCTTAATGACTTTGTATCAACACGTTCTTTGGCATAAATAATGAACGGAAGCTCTTCGTGTTGGAAGATAAAATTATTTCCTGTAAAAACAGAAACTTCGCAGCCTCACAGTAAGAAGGTCGCTGGTTCGATTCCCGGCTGGGGAGGGGGTTTGAACAACTCCAACAGTGGCCTTACTGTGTGGAGTTTGCATGTCCTCCCCCGTGTATGCGTGGGTTCTCTCCGGATACTCCGGCTTCCTCCCACCATCCAAACACATGATGTTAGGCTAAGTGGTCACTCTAAATTGTCCCTATGTATGAATGTGAGTGTGAATGTTTGTCTGTCTGTCTGTGTTGGCCCTGCGACAGACTGCCGACCTGTACCTGCCTCTCGCCTGATAATAGCTGGGATAGGCCCCAGCAACCCCCGCGACCCTGAACTGGATAGGCGGGACAGAAAATGACTGATGATGAGATTAAGTCACAATTAGGTTTTGGTTAGGTTTAGGCGGGGTTTTTTCTGCTGGCGCGCGACCCCTCCCGCGAGCTGCGCGGCCTGTGTGTATATTTCCTCCGCCACCCCCCGCCCTGACCCCCCATACCTCAACCCCCCCCACGGGGAGGAGGACCACCCTCCCATTGATAAGAAAAAAAGCAAACCGTCCGGTCGGTTTGTTTTTCCTGCCCGAGCGTACCCAGCCCCATCTATGTGGGAAATGGAAATAGTTATTTTTCTTGCTAAAGAAAAAGAATCATTTTTTTTTCCTTCCGAAAAAAAAAAAAAAGACGCCGCGCCGCAAGGGGGAAGAAATTTTATATGTGTCTGTTTTTTCCCACCCCACCCGCGACACCCCTTTCCAACCCTCCCCCCCCCCTCCTTTTTCCCCTTTTTTTTTTTCCCCCCCCCCTTTCTCTCTTTTTTTTTCCTCCCCCCCCTCTTCCCTTCCATTCAATATTATACCACCCCCCGCCCCCCCGCCCTTTCCCCCCCCCCAACCCGAGCGACCTACGTGCCGTAGGTACGCTGGGAGCGCGTGGGCGCCATGATGCGGACGCGGACGCGTCGCCAACAGCAAGTATATCCCAGGCCTTAGGCAATCAGTTATGGGTGTTAGGTAGGGCTGGGACGATTCGTCGACGTAACCGATAACGTTGACGCAAAATATGCGTACCCATGCATCGTCAGACCAAAACAAAGATGGCGGCGCCATGCGAGTTCAGACTAAAACAAAGATGGCGGCGCGATCTCCGCGAGTGGCTCTTCAAAGTTTCCAAAGTGTGAGGCAGTGAAGGCCCACACTCGTTTATCGAAGGTATTAACTATATATTAGGGATGGCGAATCCGAAGCCTAATGAGACATGAGACAACTTCCGTGAGATGGACGCCATGTCTTCAGACACGTCAGGCCTGTTTGAGACGGTCAGCATGAAGCACGAGCTCCATCTGCTGGCCGTGGGTGGAACTGCAGCTGATGCAGGGCGCTGTCTCATCTCTGACTGAATATAATTAAAGTCACGTTCTCAACCTCATGTTCGTGTTTCATCTGATGGTAATAGTATTGTGTCGTCACTTCTGGGATAAATAAAGAATTTTTAATTTAATTTCCAAGTGAATGGCACCCGTATTAAGCGTTAACAGAATAAAGATGAAGATGCACTTTTTCTGGAAGCTAGACCCATGTTCAATATAATGTTCAACTCTGAATGTTTACTTATCTTCATTATCTTTTGTTGGAAAATAATTTCTGTCTTAGCTTAAATCCTCCAAGTTTACATGATCATATTATTTCAATAATGACTTTTTTATTATTATTTACATGTAAATGAAAGAATTAAAAGCCTGTTTTTCAGTCTGCTGTGTTTTCAACATAAATTTTACATTCTGTTGGTTCATGAAAAAGTCAATGACAGGCTGCTGCTCCCACTGCCTTTTTATTCATGCTCTTTTTTACATTTTAGATATCTATATCAGCATATATAAATTGCTGTCTGTCAATTTATGAGGATATAATCGTTAATCGAATCGAGTCGAATCGAACTAAAAAAGTGAATCGTTAGATTAATCGATGCATCGAAAAAAATAATCGATAGATTAATCGTTTAAAAAATAATCGTTTAACACAGCCCTAGTGTTAGGTTTAGGGTAAGGGGCTAGAGAATGCATTATGTCAATGGATGTACCCCACGGGGATATAAAAACAAACGTGTGTGTGTGTGTGGAGGAGCGGCGGAGCGACTGTCTCCTGCTTGTTTTCCTCTGACCTTGTTTTCCGGGGAAAACCTGACCTGGTGGATGTGCCAGCTTGTGTCAGCTTGTTTCAGCTTGTGTCAGCTTGTTTCAGCGTGTTGGTGCTGCTTCAGCAGGTGGTCCATTTCTGATGGAAAACCGTAACTCAGACCTGAGCTGTGATGATTTGGACTCATTGAGGCTGAAAACTGAAAACCGACTTCTGCTTCGCTCATTTGAGCTAATTCAACCAAGCAATCGTCCCTCTGAGGACCCCTGATCCAGTTTTCTCTGTCCCCGGAGTCCACCTGCTATCTGGCCGGAGCAAACACTCACCAGGTGCAGCGGTGACTAAAAGCCTTTCGCTCTGTCAGATAAACACTCACCTGCGCTTCGTCCTGCAGAGGAATGTGTCCGTACGTTCCCCTGCAGCTCTGCTCTGACTGCTTTTATCGTCGGTGAACTCTAAAACTGTCTGGGCGTTATTCAGAGTGAGATCAGAGCGGGAACATCGGGATTTACCGCCGGTGCTTGTGGAGATGCTACAGGTCTGATTCACCTCATCGATCCGCTGTCTGTCCTTCTTTTTAACCCTCTCTTTGTGTTCCTCTCTGTTGTAGATCTGTTAGAGAAGAAGAGCGACCTGAGGGTCTGCGATGACTCCACATGCCGGTACGGAGGCGTCTGCAGAGACGACGGAGCTCAGCTCAAATGTGTCTGCCAGTTCCAGGTTAGATCTATTTTCCTCCTTTCGGGGTTTACATCTTCGTCTGCTGTCTGAATCCTCAACGCTCAGCTACAAACCATGAAGAGATGCACTCCTCATCATCAATTTTATAGATGATTATGTCCCAAAATGTTCATTCAGCTTCAAATGTGTGCATATGCCAACTTTTTCTTGTTTTAAAACTTTTCTTACATGTTTTTTTGTTGCACACATGTGATGGTTTCCTTGTAGGCTTACAGATTATACTGTAAAATCATTTCACTTGACTGACTGACAGTGAGTTGATAATCAGCTTGACATCAGCAATAATAAGGAACTCCACCTACATTTGTTACTATGGTGACATACAGTGGGTACGAAAAGTATTCAGACCCCTTTAAACGTTTTACTCTTTGTTTCATTGCAGCCATTTGCTAAAATAAAAAAAGTTCATTTTATTTCTCATTAATGTCACTCAGCATCCCATCTTAACAGAAAAAAACAGATATGTAGAAATTATTGCAAATTTATCAGAAATGAAAAACTGAAATATCACATGGTCATAAGTATTCATAGCCTTTGCAGTGACACTCATATTTAACTCGCATACTGTCCATTTCTTCTGATCCTCCTTGAGATGGTTCTACTCCTTCATTGGAGTCCAGCTGTGTTTAATTAAACTGATTGGACTTGATCAGGAAAGGCACACACCTGTCTATGTAAGAGCTTCCATGTCAGAGCAAATGAGGTTCATGAGGTGGAAGGAACTGTCCAAGGAGCTCAGAGACAGAATTGTGGCGAGACACAGATCTGGACAAGGTTACAAAAGAATTTCTGCAGCACTAAAGGTTCCTAAGAGCACGGTGGCCTCCATAGTCCTTACATGGAAGAAGTTTGGGACGACCAGAACTCCTCCTAGACCCGGCCGTCCAGCCAAACTGAGCAATGGTGGGAGAAGAGCCTTGGTGAGAGAGTAAAGAAGAAGCCAAAGATCACTGTGGCTGAGCTCCAGAGATGCAGTAGGGAGATGGAGAAAGTTCCACAAAGTCAACTATCACTATCACTTGGCTCTGCTCTTGGCTCTTGTAACTGCCCAAATGATGTTTCCAGAGTGTATTCTTGAAGTGTGAAACCAGTGTTTTTGTGTGTATTTCTGGTTTTATTGTATATTTTATGTTTATGTGTTTTATGTTGTTAATTTTATGCTGCTGTCTTGGCCAGGTCACTCTTGAAAAACAGGTTTTTAATCTCAATGAGTTTTATTCCTGGTGAAATAAAGGTTACTGCTACTACTTCTGCAATCCTCCACCAGTCGGGGCTTTGTGGCAGAGCGGCCCGATGGAAGCCTCTCCTCAGTGCAGACATATGAAAGCCCGCATACAGTTTGCCAAAAAACACATGAAGGACTCCCAGACTGAGAGAAATAAGATTCTCTGGTCTGATGAGACCAAGATTGAACTTTTTGGAGTTCATTCTAAGCGGTATGTGCGGAGAAAACCAGGCACTGCTCATCACCTGCCCAATACCATCCCAACAGTGAAGCATGGTGGTGGCAGTATCATGCTATGGGGGTGTTTTTCAGCTGGAGGGACAGGACGACTGGTTGCAGTTGAAGGAAAGATGAATGGAAAGATATGCTTTTTAATAACGTGATACTGATGAGTAAATCAAACAAAAATGAGATAAAAAATTCTTTCAATTATCAAATAACTTAAGTACAGGTTTAGATTATTTAGATTTATTCAGTGGAAAATGGTCAAATATAAAATGTGATGAATAAATTTTACCAAAACATAATGTGTAATAACCTGAATAAACCACTGAAAAATACCAAAACATCATCATCACTAACGGTAGCAGCAGCATCATGACATCTGATTGGCTACCACCATCATGTGACACAGAAGCTAGAATCTGGCTGCTTTCACATCAATTCATTACCTAAAACTTTCAGTAGTGAAAACAAATACCATGTTTTGTATCAGAGAAAAAGTATTGAATCTAATACTTTGGGTGTCTGGTATCAAATTATCAACTAGACAGAACATGTCACAAAGAAAAACTTCTAAATACGGCAGATTTAGCCAAAAGGCTAGTTTTCATCTGTTGTTCTTAGATAGATATTGAAAGGCTCCTTGAAGTGAGGAAACACAGAAATGTCACATTGTAAATAAAACAGTTATCATATAATGAACCGATATTCCGCTGTTTGGATGCGAACTGCAGAATACTGTTTTTTATTTGTTTTTTTTTAATTTTTGCTAAGATAAGATTTACATGAAAATGTAATGCTGCAAGCACAGAAGTGCACCGAGCTGCATGCAGCAACAATTACATATATAATGATTGAAATGTAATTTTGTATTTTAAAAACATTTGACTGGACCCCACGCAGAGCTTTGCAGATTAAACCACAGGGATGCACGTTGTAGTTTGAATTGAATTGTGTTTTTTGCTGCTGTTATTTACAGCACATGACAACATTGCTGTGTGATGACTTGCAAAAAGAGCCAACTTTGCTGTTATCGATGAGCCAAAGCTACTTAAATATCAGTATTATTTTAATTTTAAAATCTACTTATTGTATCGTATTCCATAGAAGAAAATTATCTTAGTTTTTTGCAAAGCTGCATCTGAACAAACCTCCAGACCTCTGGAACCCTGGACAGACCCGACCAAAGTGGACATGTCTGATCAGAATTGAGGCGACGCACCGAAATAAAAATCCATGGCCGAAACCGAAAACAAAATATGAGCAAACCAAGGCTGAAAGTTATTACAACCATCACATTTTTAGCTACGATGTGTACTTACCTCAATAAAATCAAGGCATTGCAATAAATCAAATACAAAAGTATCAAAATATTTATTTACCACTGAAATTACAGTGATGCACAACATAAATTACAATGAAAGAATATTTAGTTTGACCCCACTCATGTGAACATTACATAACGCCTTTTGAATTTTTCTCCGTAGTACTAGTACAACAAATAATATTCAGGCTGATAACTGACTGGATCCTGAAAGACTGAAATTAAATATGTTCTCACATAAAAACACAAAGTGCAGAAGTCGTGTGCTGGATGTGCTGTTTGCCGCGTCATCACAAATTTCGGCCGAAAACTTTGGGTGGGCGAATTTTCGGTGCATCCCTAAGGAAAACCAAACTCGGCATACCTCATTTGGAGACTCGGTCCAGATCAGATTTTTTTCTGCTCTGAAACATGAAACCACAGAGATGAAAGATGAGCTTTTTCTTCCGACAATAACCCAAAACCCCCACAGCAAAAGAACAAGGCAGGGTCATGCTGTTGTTCCCCGTTTACCTGAATCTCTGCTGTAAATACAGCCGAGGTCTGCCAGTGGTATCGGGGGGGGATGACAGCATATAGTTCCTGCCGACACGTCGGACAGCACGGCCTGCCTGCCGTGTGTTTCTCTGACATATAACAAACATAATTACTCTCTTTCTCTAAAGAACGTGTCAGTGTGGGAACAGCTGCAGTGTCAGGAAGACAAATAAATCCGCTCCGAGCTGCAGCTTCACTGCAACAGACCGCTGGAAACCGGCCGTCTCGCTCTGTGATGTGAAAGCAAAGCAAACCGCGAGCAGAGAGCGCTGGACACGACCGGAGGAGTCTGTCTGCAGCAGCAAGCTCCTTTATGCTCCGAGTACAGCAGGAACGTCCGGAAGATTCCCAGTTCACAGCAATGTGGACGCAGAACGATGCTTCACACGCCTGTCATCCCCCCACCCCCCCACCTCCTGTAATATAAGTGCTGGGGATGTTGCACCTTGGTCCAGGAGCATCTGTCAGGTCCTGGTTCAGGTCTTTGCCGGATTTCTTCCTGTTTCCTCAGGATTTGATGAAGACGTTTGTTGTCTTGACTTCTTCTGTCCTTCAAACTTCTCACAGTTTTGAGCTGGTTTTCTCAGCTAATCCAGCAGCATCATCATCATCCTACCTGTCCTGCATCGTCATCTTCATCCTACCTGTCCTGCAGCATCATCTTCATCCTACCTGTACTGCAGCATCATCTTCATCCTACCTGCCCTGCAGCATCTTCATCCTTTACTGCAGCATCATCTTCATCCTACCTGTACTGCAGCATCATCTTCATCCTTTACTGCAGCATCATCTTCATCCTTTACTGCAGCATCATCTTCATCCTACCTGTCCTGTAGCATCATCTTCATCCTTTACTGTAGCATCATCTTCATCCTATCTGTCCTGCAGCATCATCTTCATCCTACCTGTCCTGCAGCATCATCTTCATCCTACCTGTCCTGCAGCATCATCTTCATCCTACCTGTCCTGCAGCATCATCTTCATCCTACCTGTCCTGTAGCATCATCTTCATCCTATTGTCCTGCAGCATCATCTTCATCCTATTGTCCTGTAGCACCATCTTCATCCTACCTGTCCTGTAGCATCTTTCATCCTACCTGTCCTGCACCATCATCTTCATCCTACCTGTCCTGCAGCATCATCTTCATCCTACCTGTCCTGCAGCATCATCATCTTCAGTCCTGTATTGCCTCTCGTCTTCTGCTCCGTTTCTTCCTCTCAGACATAAAAGCTTCATCAGGACGCGTCTGTGAGCGGTTTTCTGATCTCATCTCAGCCATCTGAACCGTATGACATCATGATGTGTCCCATCGCTGCTTCTCTGTGAAGATGGAGCTCATCCTTGTTGCAGTTTTAGGGACGAGTAAAAGCAGGAAGCAGCTCAGGACCGAGGTCTCGCTCTCATTTCTGCAGATTTATAGTTGAAACTTTATAATTACTTCGCTGCTGTTTCCACGCTGGGATGTAAATCATCGCGGCACGGCCGCACGTCACGATATCTAACATCCACTTTCAGCTTCAGCTCCTCACACCTCTGCTAACCCTCCTCTGCGGGAACCAGCTGGGTTCTGCCTTCCTCATGATCATTAAAACTTTAGAATTTCCTTGTTTAAACAGAAAGGAGTTGCTGTCATCACAAACGACCCAACCGTCCCGATAAGTGCTGATAATGAGCTGATAAAAACACGTTGTTTCAGCTGGAATTAGCCGCACGTCTGCTCGGCTGACGAAGCAAGCTAATCAGGACCGGACAGGAGCGGAGGGTCTCCTCGGTCTCAGCTGGAGTTTGGACGTGAAGGAGGCAGATTGTCAAACGAAGGGCTCCGTTACGTCCTGATTCCGCGTTAACTCAAAGCCAGATTCCCGGCTGGTGACAGCTCCGTTTGGTCTCCAGTGGATTTCCATGAAGCAGCAGCTGCAGCCTTGGGCGGAGTTCCCGAACTGTTGCAGGCAGCGCTGGAGGTCAGGCCTGCAGGGCACGCCCGCTGTGTGATTGATGGATATGAGTTAATAGAATATGGACTGCAGAACATTGATATGTGCACTTGACTCTGACAGCGGAGAGATGCTGGTTCACGCTAACGCTCACAACAAATGATTAAAGCTATAAAAGCTCAGCTGCTTTCTTTATATTTATTGACTGAAAATGGGATTTTCACAGTAAATTTACCAGGAATGGAAAACAGCTCGTCTATTTCCACAGAAACATAAACGGTGCTGGAGACTGTGAATGCAGCATCTGACTCATTTATTTTCTGCTGTGACAACAGCTCTGGTTTAGTTTTTACTTTTAGTCTCGTACGTGGAAACTTACTGGTGAGGACCAGAAACATAAAGCCGTGCTGATCACCATTTAAGCTAGACTTGTGTTCAAAGTTGATAGTTGGCATCTTGCAACCACAAGGTTGGCAGTTCTATTCTCAGTTTGTGCATCTATCAAAGCCGCTCTAGGCTGAAAAGCTTTTTAACCTCAGGCTGTCTCAGATTGTCCACTCATTAATCCACTATGAGCTGCTAACTGTATGGAGGATCCTCCGGGGAATCGGGGAACACAAGTGATGCATTTTGGATGCTATATGAATACCAGGTCCTGTTATACAAATGTGTATTTTACCCAGTTTTCCTTCCATGTACCCCCACATGTTAAACTCCAACGGAAAGCTGAGATTCCTGACATGAATGATGTATACCATACAGGCTCCGGTAAACACTGTGTTGCCAAAAGTATTCACTCACCTGGTGCACAGTCATGTTGGAAGAGGAAGGGACCAGCTCCAAACTGGTCCCACAAAGTTGGGAGCATGGAATTGTCCAGAATGTCTTGGTATGCTGAAGCATTCAGAGTTCCTTTCACTGGAACGAAGGGGCCAAGCCCAGCTCCTGAAAAACAACCCCACACCATAATCCCCCCTCCACCAAACTTTACACTTGGCACAATGCAGTCAGACAAGAACTGTTGTCCCGGCAACCGCCAAACCCAGACTCCTCCATCAGATTGCCAGATGGAGAAGCGTGATTGGTCCTCCAGAGAACGCCTCCACTGCTCTAGAGTCCAGTGGCGGCTGCTTTCCACCACTGCATCCACGCTTTGCATTGCACTTGGTGATGTATGGATGGATGCAGCTGATCGCCATGGAAACCCATTCCATGAAGCTCTCTGTCACTGTTCTTAAGCTGATCTGAAGGCCACATGAAGTTTGGAGGTCTGTAGTGATTGACTCTGCAGAAAGTTGGCCACCTCTTCAGCATCCGCTGACCCGCTCCGTCAGTTTACGTGGACGACCACATCGTTTCTGAGTTGCTGTCGTTCCCAAACACTTCCATTTCCTTTAATACAGCTGACAGTTGACTGGAATATTTAGAAGCGAGGAAATTTCACCACTGGATTTGTTTCACAGGTGGCATCCTATCACAGTTCCACAATGGAATTCACTGAGCTCTTGAGAGCAACACATTCTTTCACACATGTTTTAAGGGTGCGTTCACACTCTGGCTGTTTGGTCTGCTTCAAACAGACCGTGGTCCAATTCTGCGGATAGTCTGGTTCTGGTTCATTCCTTGTCTGGTTCACTTACACGGACTATCCAGCACATAGACATCCAATGCACCAAATCAAAGTGACATTTGTTGACCGCAATAAACCAGAAGAAGAGGTAGTAGGAGGAAGTGGGGTACACCATCTTTTGGGTCGGAGGGAAAACAAACAGTGCATTTTTGAAGAAGCTGAGGTCAAAACAACAACGATACTGTAAACAACTGGAAAATGTGTAGATGAAGATGGAGTGGGCAGAAAGATTTCCACTTTAATCATGGAGTCCGTGTTTTTTCCTTCTTCTTCCTGCTATTTCATCATTGATTAGTGGTTGTATTGGGGAGCGTTGCTTCCTAGTGGGCAGCAGTTTAACTACGGTGGTTTTCCCAGGCGGTTTAGTCCACTTCAGGTACTGCAGTTTGAACACAAACCAAAGCAAAGGAAGGTGTGAAATTTTTCAGAAATCAGACCGAGGTCCCGAACGATCCTGGTGTGAATGCACCCTCAAAACAGTCTGTGTGCCTAGCTCCCTCATTTTATACACCTGTGGCCATGGAAGTGATTGGAACACCCGGTTCCCGTAATTTGGACGGGTGAGCAAATACTTCTGGCAATTTAGTGCATTTCTGACCAGTTGCAAATGCAGTTTATCCATGAAGCCGTACTGGACTCCGGTAGCAGATAACTGAACCAAAACAGTTACACCAGCAAGGGTGTAGTCCAGTAAAGTAGTTGGTCCACAAAAAGTCTGTTATCCATAAAAACCTGTTTTAGAGAAGACTGCAGGGGTTTAAGGATTAATTCCAGTTTTCTCACTCCACCACAGCTCATTCAGATCAGCTGAACTGCTCATCAAGTTCTCTGCAAAGCTGCTAACGAGCCATCCATCTGAGGCAGGTGTGTTAAAGTGGTAGCATCTTGAACACATGCAGGGCAGCGGTCCCTGAGGACCAGGATCGGTAACACTGGGTTACCGTACATGAATCCTCAGGTGTACCACTGACTTGTTCTCTCATCATCCCGTCCATCTTGCGACCTTGTAAATGCGGCGATCTTTACTTCTGCTCACATAAACCGCCCTCGCTATCCAACCCACGTTCAGCAGAAGCATCACCTGGAGGAAATCTGCTGGGGAGTTTCCTGCTGCAGCCGAGGCCTCGACTCCGAGAACAGACGAAGACGGAGATGAGAAAGACGACGTCGCTGCTGAACTGCTGGTTCCATCATGGAGGTTCAGTCCCGCGGTTCTGCGCGGTCATGCTGTTTGCATTTTCTCTAAACTCAGCTCTACAGAAGCCCAAAAGGTTTTAGGAACTACTAAGTCTTCTGGACCAGAGATTTTACAATCCAAGTTTCAGTACTTTAACAGAAGTTGTGAGCGGTGCTGTGGCTTTTATTTATTTCTACCCTGTCAGCAGTTTGCTTTGTTCAGGAGTAAAACTCCACAGACTGCTTCTGTGGAAAATACTTGATGGAAAGTTAATTACCTCGTAGTTGTTTCCTGATAATGAAACCGGTGCGACTCGTGAAGGCTGGAGCTGAACTGAATGCAACGTGCACAGTGAAGCTGCAGCTGCGCGGCAACATGTCTGCTGCTCCGTCCGACATAAAGGTCACATGTCACTCCTCTGCTCGCTGCCTCGTTCTTCCACCGTCCCTGCTGCCGCCTCCACATCTGGATCTGCAGCAGCCAAACCGGCTTCGTACGTTTTTGATCACACGTTCTATTTATGGAGCACCTTACAAGCTCAAGGACGCTTTACACACGGATAATACAGCTGGAACAGATCATTAACACAAGATAAACGTAAACAGCAGCATGTAAACTGCTGTCAAGTATTAAAAACACCTGCAAAAAGACGAGTTTTGAGAAGTGATTTAAAAATGGAAAAATCTGTGCAGTCTGACAGAAGGTGGCGGAAAGATCCAGAGGGATGAAGGGGAGAAGCCTCGACTCGGTTCTGATGGAGGAAGATGGAGTCTGGAGGTTCTGGGGTGGAAGAGGAGGGGGTCTGGTTATGGAGGGCTTTGAAAGTGAGGAAGACCTGAAAGTGGATGTGATGAGGGATGGAAGGTTACGGGAGCGATGTGGTCTCGGATGCAGGATATTTCTACACCTCGTTTCAGCAAAGTGCTTTGTATAAAACATTACAGCGGGTGCACCGCTGGCAAAAAGTAGTGTACATGAAGTTTATTTTGATAAATATACTTGAGTGTAAGTATACAGAGCATATAAGGACCATGTTCTAGTTGTATACTAGAAAGTATTTTAACTAAATACTACTTATGGCTAAATTGGAACATTTTAAGTGTACAAAAGTATGCTGTAAGTGTACTTTAAAAGGTCATTTTAAGTTCACAAAAGTATACTTTAAGTATGCAATAAGTGCACTCGTCTACAGTCGTTCTCAAAATTATTCATAACCTCCAAATAAAAAAAGGTTAAATTCATAACCATAATCATATTTTTAGTTTCACACCAAGAAACTAAAAATAAATTAAAATTCACAAAAATATATTTTAGTGAAATAAGATATTGTTTTTAAGATGTGGTCGGAAATAATAATAATAATAATGATAATAATAATACTTTAAAAAAAAACACACACACAACTGTCCCAGACACATTAGAGCACCTTTCCCATGAACAGTGGACCGACATACCTGTCAACATGTATTAAAGAATTTTCGAACATTACAGGAAACACCTGACTGTAGTGATTTTCTCAAAATGTTGCTCAACAACATTTTAGCTTCGGAGCCCCATCATGCTTTTTTACTTGTTTTATTTTTTTGTGTGTTTGTTTTTAATATTTCATTTGTACCACAATTCAAAATCAATGTCATAATTTCCATTGAATTTTTATCGATTATTACTTTTGTTAATTTCATCTTATTTCACTGACAGCTGATTTTTTTCCTTCTTTAATTTGAGGTTATGAATCATTTTGAGGACACTTGTAATATACAGGTATTAAAACCTGTAAAGAGTGCCATATCAGCGACTCAAACCCAGGTTTCTGGGACTTTAACCCACCTCCGTAACCACTCTACCTCTTCCTACTTAGTCTGTTGCTATATTTCAAACATACTTGTAAGTTTACTTAGAATATTACTTGTAGCATACTATTTGTATTCTTAACTTACAGAATACTTTGCTATATTTTAACTCATGCAGTATGTAAAACTAGCCTGCACTGTATTTACAAAATCACAAAACAAAATGTGGAGAACAAGTTTGTTATATTTATACATTTTAAAACATACCGTTAAGAGTATTTACGAGAGGCTCTAAGTTCATGTGTGGGCTGATATACAATTTTATTCTGAAAAATTAAATGTAGGCACAAGTAATTGACTTGACTTTATTTTGTACTTGGATGATATTAAGTATCAGTACTTTGTGACAGAAAGAAGCAAAAAGTATACAAAAGTGCAAGTGTTAGTATTACAGTGCAAGTTGTTACTGATAATGAGATATTGATACTTCCGATACCAACTTTTAATGTTCTAAAGTTGATTTTCATGTCAGAATATCGACATTTTAGTACTTTTTCTTAAATATGGAGTTTTTCCCCAAACTAGTATACAGTAAAAAGTAACTATAACATCAGAATCTTGTCTAAATTTTACCCAGCTGGTAGGAACTAGTTTTTCTTCCACCTGCCGTTGTCATATGTGCAATGAGGCTCAGCACAGCTGCACTGTAATGATCCCTCACTCAGTTCGTAGCTGTCACACGTGGAACAACAACGGTGCGCTAGAGTATTTGGTGTATGTAAGAAAACGGAGGTACGATGGCAGCACCACAGACCTGAGTCAGTTATGTAAGAGATGCCGTAACATGGAGCTTCACACTGATGGAGAACAACAAAAGTCTGACGCATGACTGCTTTTAAATTCCTTTTCCTTTAGCGAAGCCCAAAGTATCGGTATCGGATCGGTATCGTCGATACTCGCCTGAATTTTACTTGGTATCGGATCAGAAGGAAATTCAGTGGTATTGCACATCACTATAAGTTGTAGCATTAAAGTAATCTTAGAATTTTCTTTATACTTTTAAGTATAAGCCAAGTATACGTCACTATAATATTCTTAAAGGTGCAGTGTGTAAGAAAATCAAAGGTCAACGGCAGAAAATGTAATTAATGTGTAATCGCTTCATTAAAGTAGCTGTTATATGTTTATTTTCTTAGACTGAGTCATTTATATCTACTTGCTGGGGGTCCACATACATGGAGGCTGCTGTGTGTGCCACTATTTTTACTACAGTGTCTCTGAATGGACAAAACTATGTGTATGTGAAGTGAGAACCCTCTGAACTTTAAAACTGCTGTACCAGCTTTGTTTAATGGGAGTTGGAGACTGTTTGGGATGATTAAAGGCCTTTAAAGGCTTTGGAAGTAGTCATTCACAACAGTGCTTGGCATATGAAGTCATCGCTGCACCCATCGTCACCACTAGATGCCAGTAATTCTTATACACTGTTCCTTTAAGTATGTACAATAAAGTATTCTCCCTCAGTTTTAGTGTATTACTTTTTGCCAGAGCAGGAGAAAACTAAGGTTGGACTCGTTTTTAACCTCCAACTAAAACTGTGTTTGCTTTCAGTGCCACAAAAACTACATCCCGGTGTGCGGCTCGAACGGGGACACGTACCAGAACGAGTGCTACCGGCGGCAGGCGTCCTGCAAGCAGCAGAGGCTCATCTCCCGGGTGTCCGACGGTCCCTGCTCCAGCGGTGAGTCCACGTAACAGGCGTGGAAAAGCTGATCGATCCTCCGGGGCCGGGGGCGGGGGGTTAATCAGAGCGATGCATGACGCTTCATCTGTTGTGAGGACATCACATCAGTCAGCGTTTAAAGGTTCAGACATTCAAACTGCCGTCTGGGGAAATAATTCAGCCGCTGCCTCATAAAAAGAGACACAACTTGTCTTCATTTCGCTCCATCGCTCATGTAATGACTTTTTTAAAATGGCAAAGAGAGAATTATGAGGTGAAGCTGCTCAGACAGAAATTCACTTCTGATTCTGAGCTTTAACTGGACTCGCAGGTTATTCAGGTCTGATGGAGGAAAAACTCATGCAGGACTCTGAGCTGAAGGAAAAGACAGCGCAGAAAATGCTCGTGATAGAAAGGAGGCAATAATAATGTGACCTAGAAAAGAACATAAGTCTTCAGTTGGTAGAGAAGAAAACCATCAGCAGGAGGCTGCTTTTACCACAACACAGGAAAAAACTATGAAATTAAATCTAACTTATTTATCCCAGAAGGAACCAAAATGCTGAAGAAATAATAATAATTAATGATGATGGGGATGGATTCCTGCAAGAATGACTTTCTGTTTTACACTGAACTCAAATATTGAAGCTACTGAAGAATATTAAGCATGTGAAAAAAGAAAATATTCAAATGAATATTGAAATAAAATTCTGTTTATCACTTCAACATATAATATCACTTTACTGATTGTGAGCACATCAACTATTTCTATTTATTAATGTTAAAAAAATTAATATGTACCGTAAATAACATGGTAGATTATAATAATTGGTTTATAGATATTTTTTAAAGAATATTTCAAAATATTTATACACATAAAAATAACAAATAGAAAATAATATTCAAATAAAATGTATAATATATGAACCATATATTTATCATTCTACAATATAGAGTATCTTTTCATTGTGAATGAATATAATACAAATTGAAAGTATATATGTATGTATATACACACAATATTAAGCATATAAAATAAAAAATGTTCATATAAATATTGAAATAAAATGTTAAGATTGTATTTCAATACATATATTTTATATAGAGAGAGTGTTTTATAATTGTGAATTGAATATAATACAAATTGAAATAAAAACTTTTTTATGATATTTATAGATATTTGTGTGTAACATGAGTAGTTCTTCATATTTGAGCTTTTTCTTTATTTAAGCATCAAATTGGTTTACACTGCATCCCATATGCTCACATTTCTGCTCTGCAACTTAATAAAATTACTCCAACGGTTTCCAAGGCAACAGCAGAGGAGAGGAGAAGCTGCCAAACTGGCATGACAATTATTTAATTTTGTTTTAATTTTTTGTTTATCTTTACTTTTTATTTATTTTTCAGGGTTTTTTATTAATTTTTTTTTTACATATATATAAATATATGAATGAAATGATGGATATGGAGATGGTTGATATCTTGTTCCCAATAAAGAGTATTAAAGCCACAGAAGAGGAAAAAAGTCAGAATTCTGCAGGTTTTGTTTTCAGACATTTAAAAAAAAAATCTCTCGAAATTGTTTAATGTTCTTGGAGAAAAAAAAAACAGAATTCTGAGATTACAGTCAGAATTCTGACTGTAATCTAGGTTTCCATCTGTAACAGCAACTGTTCATGTTCAGCAGCACCTAAAGCATGATGGGAGGTGTAGTCCTAATTCAAATGGGACAGTGTACTGTCTATTAATGAACAGAATTTTTCGCCATAAATGTACCGGATTTTAGCAAGATGCCACTTTCCATCAGTATAAAACTGGAAGTTAGTTTCAGAAATAAAAAGGGAAACGTTAAAAAAACGAATGAGAACTGAGTCTTTTGTGATGCAGTTGAAGCTGAAAATGTCCCATCAGGAAGCTTCCTCATCCCTTCAGCACTGATTCTGCTGATAATTCTGGTTAACTGCATGTTAAAGCTCCACAGATATCAGGTTATTTCAGGTTGCAGACGCCTTCCAGTCAGACTCCGTGTCTATGTCTGACTGCACGCGTGCAGTCGGCCTTGTTGCAGCGTTTAAGTCCTGTCGTATTTCTGACTGACTGAACTTCAAACGTTGAGAGCTCGTCCTCGATCTTTCCTCTGAACTCTGCAGCGTGTCATCAGTCGCATTGATTCCTGAGAACGAGCCAGTTAATCAACCGCAGATCAATTTTAATTAGGATCTGTGGATGAGAGTCATTAACATCCTCCCAAAGCAGAGAGTTTCTAAAGCCGGAGCTCCCGGCCTCCTCGGAGGCCTTTCGGGCTTTTCCAGACGGACCGTGGTGGAGTGAGGATTGAACTGATTTCACTCAGCCGCTCTTTAATCCATCAAAGACCCGGGAGCAGTCTGATTGAATAAATCCTTCCTCAACAGGTCGTCAGGGCTGGAGGTAATCTGTCTCACAGGTAGAAACGGCTCAGACTCCCATCAGCTCTGCAGACAGTCCGTTTACTGAAACCTCACGTTTGAAATGTTTCACGTGCAGCCGTTTAATTTAGAAGCCTACCGATGAATAAATGCTCATGTTTCAGAAACGTGATAATCTGAACATTGCTCAACTTCGCATATTCAATAAACCAACAGTTCAGTTTCAGAAAAGTTGGACATTTTTCTTAAATGTTAGAAAACCTTCATTTGTTTGGGGACTTCCTGCTTCCTGCATCAGTCTCTCCTTTAACATGAAAATGCTCAGATCTTCTTCAGCCTATAAAGCCGTAAAACCACCGTGCAATATGTTAAAACCTCAGATTACTGGAAATAAACTGATTGCTAAAGTTTTAAGTGGTCTAAAGCTACTTAGGATCACAAACAGATGGAGTTTACTGCAGAGAAACGCTTCATACTTTCTTAAAAAGACAATGAGATACCTCCGAACTCGGTGGTGTTCCCTCTGTGAGCCATCTGGCTCCCCCGGGGGGGGTAAAACCGTCCCAGAACATCCAGAAAACTTCGACACAGACGTGTTCATTCAGCCCTGACACCGCTGCCTCCAGATGTTGAATCTGCGGCACGGATTTGCTCCTGTTAGAGCTGATGTTGGTAACTGGCTCACGACGACGTTCCAGTTCGTCCCACAGCCGCTGGACTGGAAATCTTCATCATCCAACACTCGTTTTAGATTTCTCTGCCCAGCAGACTTCAGCTGATCTGCTGGAGTTGTCTTCATCAACAGATTCCTGAAGGTCTTCTAAAGTTTGTCTTTGGAGATTCTTTTTTTCCCCTTTGAGTCCAGTTCTTGTATCCGACCTTCATCAGAGGAATGTCTTCATTTCACTGAACTCTGACAATCATTCAAGCAGAAAAACTGCTCTAACTGATGTGTCGACACGATAGTTTTTTTCAACATGGTTCTTATTTCTAGGAATTTATGTGTACATTTACTTACTGCTAACATTTCTGTATCACTTTGACTCCTGTGAACGATATTTAGATTAGTCGTAGATACATTTTCGTACATACATATAATAGGAATGAAGAGGGCAGAATCAATGGGCCTCTATATAAATCTGCAGCATAACTTCTTATTTTCACCAATACCAAATCTTACCAGGTATATTTGTCTAGTAACTATTCAAAATATCTCATTACACTCAATATAAGACATAATTAATCTAAGGGGAAGCAATTCAGTGAGACAGGAACTTGTTTTTAGACACGGTGTGTAAGAAAAAAAAAAAAAATCAAAGGTCAATTAGCAAAAAAATGTGATATACAAATCAAAACTGTGTTTCTATTTGTGTGTAATCTCTGCACTAGAATAACTGTCATGTGTTTATTTTCTTAGAATGAGTCATTTATATCTACTTGCTGGGCGGTGCACATAATATTACATAATACATAATATTTGCAATACTTACTGACCTAAATTCAAACTTTTTTCTTTTCTTTTTTTTAATACAGCCTAACTGACTAAAACTAATATTATCTAATTTAATATTATTAATTATTATAATATTATTATTTCTCTAATATCTAAACTAATAAGCATTTTCATCAGAAAGAATAAGTCTAAAGGCCTTTACACACCTACTCTGAATATTTCGTCCGATTTTATATTATTATTATTTGCAATTTCGTGCCGTTTATTCACATCGATCCTGGTGTGAAAAGTCCTTTAGACTAAAACTCAGATAGCTGCCAAAAACACCGACTCAGACGTCCGTCTGGACTTGGCTTGAGTTGGGGGAACGTATTGTAACGCTACATCTGGTTCCGCTGGTTCTGCTGGTGCTGCGGTCAACTCCATCTTCGATGCCGCGTCCTGACTCCCCCGGACGCACCAGCTGGCGCTCTGCTCTCATTACCCGTTACACCGGGGATCTGGTGCCACCGTTTGCCCTCCATCCCCTCGTCCTCCTGCAGTTTCCTCTCCCTGAGACTTATTCTTTCTGTAATCGGGGTTGTGCAGCCGTGAGCGGAGGCTGACTTTATTTCCCAGAGCTGGAGAGGAGGAAACGCACAGCTTCCGGCTCCTGTCAGAAAGCAGGTGCAGGGGTTATGTGAGGTGGGACGTCGGAGTCTCCTCGCTGGGATCTGATCTCCGGTCAGCCGGCTGAAGCTTCACACCAGCCTCGGGCCAGACTTATTACTCTTTAAACCTCTTGTTGTTGGCTTTTTGGCTTTGCTGTGAGTCAGACGCCGGCAGCGGAGATTAGAAGATGTGACATTTCAGACCTTCAGACTCTCCAAACCTGGACTCACGATAACCTACCGAAGCTGAACTTTTCCCGTTTGTTTTCCACAAACTTTGATCTTTCACATTTTTTATATTTTAATAGTTCTCTGAGCTGTTTGCCAAGAAATATATAAGAACAAAGAATTTCCTTCATATGTCTATGAAGACGAAGGTTCGGCTGGGGCTGGAAAGCCCTCTTTGACCACGACTGTATTCCCTGGAATTACATCCCAGTTTGTGCCTGAAGCCAACATGAAGGACTCCTTTGGTCCTTTACGAAGTGAAAATGATGGATTTATCTGTTACGGTGATGTTACGATTAGATTTGTGATCTCATTTTCAGCTTTCCGCTAATTCTGACTCCATTAAACGGCGATCGTGTCCAGTTTACTGTGTGTCAAATAGATTCAGCTCCTTTAGCGACGGAGCGACGGATAAAACGGGACTCGCTGGAGGAATGGGAGCTGAGAGGAGGAGGGGTGGATGATTTATTCCTTCCATGGATCTTTGAGGAGCAAAGATGCACAGAGGAGCTCCAGTTAGTCAGTAAATGTGTCAGAAAAGTCATCCATTTAGAAAGAATGTTCCTCAGAGAAAGATGGGAAGGGATTTTCATTTTCGTCAAACCATGACCAGGATTACGGTGGAAACTTAAATTCTCTAAAGAGAACCTGAAGGTTAACCTGGTCCAGAGTTTCAGAGGCAACATCGACTTCTCTGGACTCAAAGGCATCTCGGAGGGACCAGTGGAAACCTGGATCGGGTCAGACCGATCAGGATTCCAGACCCTGGTTGGAAGAAATGAAGCAAGAAGCAAAAGAAGCATCCAGACTGTCAGCAACAAGTCCAGAAGCCCGGTTCTGATGGTAGGTGTCGGATCAGAGGTCTGGAGTGGGGTTGGGTCAGGGATCTGTGGTGGTAACTGGTCAGATCCGGGTTCTGATAGTGTGAGGTACCACAACTTTTCCTGAGACGTTCATGTATATCTCAGCAAAAACCTGTTAAGACGACGGTCCAGGTCCAGGACAGTCTGGGTCGGGGTGCTGGACTGTCTTGGTCCAGGACTGTCTTGGTCAGGGTGCTGGACTCTCTGGGTCCTGGACTGTCCTGGTGCTGGACTTTCCGGGTTTGGTTCTGGACGGTCTGGGTGCTGGACTGCCCAGATGTTGGACTGTCTGGATCTGGTGCTGGATTTTCTGGGAGCTGAAATATCCAGATGCTAGACTGTCAGGGTCTGGGTTCTGGACTGTCCGAGTCCAGAACAGAGCACAGAAGAGGCAGAAGGTCAACCAGCCAATCAGAGCCAGAGCTGACCCTGGTTCTCTCCAGTCAATCAGAGCCGGAGCTGATCCTGGTTCTCTCCAGCCAATCAGAACCGGAGCTGATCCTGGTTCTCTCCAGCCAATCAGAGCCGGAGCTGATCCTGGTTCTCTCCAGCCAATCAGAGCCAGAGCTGACCCTGGTTCTCTCCAGCCAATCAGAACCGGAGCTGACCCTGGTTCTCTCCAGCCAATCAGAGCCGGAGCTGATCCTGTTCTCTCCAGCCAATCAGAACCAGAGCTGACCCTGGTTCTCTCCAGTCAATCAGAGCCGGAGCTGACCCTGGTTCTCTCCAGCCAATCAGAGCCGGAGCTGACCCTGGTTCTCTCCAGCCAATCAGAGCCGGAGCTGATCCTGTTCTCTCCAGCCAATCAGAGCCGGAGCTGACCCTGGTTCTCTCCAGCCAATCAGAACCGGAGCTGACCCTGGTTCTCTCCAGCCAATCAGAACCAGAGCTGACCCTGGTTCTCTCCAGTCAATCAGAGCCAGAGCTGACCCTGTTCTCTCCAGCCAATCAGAACCGGAGCTGATCCTGGTTCTCTCCAGCCAATCAGAGCCGGAGCTGATCCTGGTTCTCTCCAGCCAATCAGAACCGGAGCTGACCCTGGTTCTCTCCAGCCAATCAGAACCGGAGCTGATCCTGTTCTCTCCAGCCAATCAGAGCCGGAGCTGATCCTGTTCTCTCCAGCCAATCAGAGCCGGAGCTGATCTGGTTCCAGGATGTTGGGGGAGTGATTTGGAGACGGGGCAGCAGGACGCGGCGCTGCAGTAAAACCTCGGCATGCTTCATTAACCGCCTCTAATTTCCTCGGCAGCTTTTATCGACTCTGCGCTGCTACAAAAGCAGGAATTCCTGCGTCCTCGCGGTTAATGAACAGTTTGTTCTCATGTCGTTTTCCACCATCTGCATCTTGTTGAAGGAGGTGTAACAGGAGCAGCGGCTTCCCTGCAGGTGCTGCTGCTGGAAGAGTTCCTGCTTTCAAAGCTCAACCAGAGTTTTGGAAGTTTACTGATCAGAAGAAGTTTGTGCTGCAGATCTGTAGTCCAGCTGTCACTGATTCTTTCATCCAGAGGATCCACGTATTCAGTTTTACAGCATCTCAGCCTTTCGTTTCCTTTTTCTCTTTCCTGCCAACCTGAAGCCAATTATTAAAGTTCAGTTAGTCAGAGCATCATAAACCAGTTCAGGTGTGATTTAGCTTCCCTCGTCTCTACATGAACCCTGCAGAGAATATTTATAGCTCAGTCACATGAGGGTGGTGGACGGATGAGGATCAGCTGAAGGTCCAGATCCATCTCTCAGGTCCTGGTTCAGTTCTTTGCTGGATTTCTTTTCTTTGTCCTCCACAAGTCCAGTTTCCTCCGAGGGCAGACTCGCACTACGACTGAAAGACCGACTACCGATGTCAGTGTTTACTGGTTTCACCACGATACCAGAAATATGTCCTGAAGTTTAAAACTGTTATTATAACCAGGAAACAGGAAAGTACACCTATCAGAACCAGAACCAGGTAGATAAACCTCCATCAGAACCAGGAACCAGGTAGATAAACCTCCATCAGAACCAGAACCAGGTAGATAAACCTCCATCAGAACCAGGAAAGTACACACCTAACGGAACCAAAGCCAGAACCAGGTAGAAAACTCCATCAGAACCAGCACTGGTTCAGGTATATCAAGAGGTGAACTTGATTAATATTAGTGGGTGGTGGAAACACGGTTCTTACTGGTGCTGTGAGAAACCCAGTAAACCCAGCAGAATCCTGGTTTTATCAACTCTGAATTTTCTAACAAAGAGACATGAATATCTGAAATTGGAGCGCGGAACGCGGAGTTTGGGGCTCGGAGGTTGGAGTTTGGAAAACAGAGTTTGGAACGTGGAGTTTGGGCTGCAGAGTTTGAAGCACAGACTTTGAAGTTTGGAGCATGGAATTTGGTGTTTGAAGCGCAGAGTTTGGAGTTTGAAGCGTGGAATTTGGAGTTTGGAACGTGGAGTTTGGAATGTGGAGCGTGGAGTTTGGAGTTTGGGCTGCAGAGTTTGAAGCACAGACTTTGAAGTTTGGAACATGGAATTTGGTGTTTGAAGCGCAGAGTTTGGTTTTTGAAGCGTGGAGTTTGGAATTTGGAACGTGGAGTTTGGAACGTGGAGTTTGGACCGCAGAGTTTGAAGCTTGGAGTTTGGAACGTGGAATTTGGAGTTTGGAGCGTGGAGTTTGGTTTTTGGAGCGCGCAGTTTGGAGTTTGGGCCGCAGAGTTTGAAGCACAGACTTTGAAGTTTGGAACGTGGAATTTGGTGTTTGAAGCGCAGAGTTTGGAGTTTGGAGCGTGGAGTTTGGAATGCGGAGTTTGAAGCTTGGAGTTTGGAACGTGGAATTTGGAGTTTGGAGCGTGGAGTTTGGACTGCAGAGTTTGAAGCTTGGAGTTTGGAACGTGGAATTTGGAGTTTGGAGCGTGGAGTTTGGACTGCAGAGTTTGAAGCTTGGAGTTTGGAACGTGGAATTTGGAGTTTGGAGCGTGGAGTTTGGACTGCAGAGTTTGAAGCTTGGAGTTTGGAACGTGGAATTTGGAGTTTGGAGCGTGGAGTTTGGTTTTTGGAGCGCGCAGTTTGGAGTTTGGGCCGCAGAGTTTGAAGCGTGAACTTTGGAGTTTGAAGCGCAGAGTTTGGAGCATGGAGATTGGAGTTTGTAGCGCGGAACACTGAGTTTGGAGTTTGGAACGCGGAGTTTGGAGTTTGGATTTTGCCGCACAGAGTTTGAAGTTTGGAACGATGAGTTTGGGCTGCAGAGTTTGAAGCGCAGAGTTTGGAGTTTTGAGTTTGGAACGTGGAGTTTAATTTGTTGCTGCGTGTTGTGAAGACTTTCCTTCCACACAGAGGCGGACAGAGTCGCCTCCAGTCGTGCTGGTGGGAGCGGCTGATCTTTAGAGGAGTTTGGGGGTAAAAACACTGAAACATATTTTGCCTCCTGATGTTTTCCTCCATCTGAGCTGCTTTGGATGTAGAAAAGAAATTCAGTCCAGTCTAACACGATGTCTGTTTAGAGGTTTTTGTCTCATGCATCACAGCTCCTTCATCTTTCCTTTGGAGCTCCCACCACCCCCCGTGCTGCTGCATGATGAGTTTACCTCCAGGGGGGATCGATACAACTCAACCTTATTTCATACTCAAATCTAAGACGTTTTGTTTTGTTCTCATAAAGATGTTAAAGCTGAGCTCCACCGGCTGCTCAGCTTTTGGTCAATAACGTGCTGACAGAAGCGTTAATGTCTCCCTTCGCTCTCAAACCGTTCCTGCCTCCTTTCTCATGAAAAACAATCACTTCACCACGTTGTGAAGAAGTGCTGCAGCTAAAGGTGAGATTTAATCGAAGCGAGCAGCTGCGGTCCATTTGGTAATGCAGCAGCGACGTGCCAGAAGCTCCGGAGTCCATTTCCTAATTCCAGGCTTCAGCGCCAGTCGCTCCATTTCCTGATGGAGTCTGTCTGAGCCAGAGAGACGGGTTTCATCTGGACCCGCTGCACGCTCCCACTCTGCTGCTGTTACGGCCCGGGGGCCAAATCCGACCCACCGCAGGGTCCAGTCCGGCTCCCAGGATGAATTTACCAAATGAGAAAATGACATTCAAGATTCTATCTGCAACTTTTTAATTAAAGTAACTGGAATTCCTAAAGTTTCCACACAAGGCTGCAATTTTCTAGATAAAACATCTCCATTGCTCCAACTTTTCTGTTTCTGACACCATAGACCAGCAGTTTTCAAACAGTTGGAGTCATGACTCCAAAATAACATACTTTTGTGTTCGTGAACCGGCCTAAGTAGTTACAGTAAGTCTGTAATGTATATAACAGGTCATCCTGCTGCCATCCTCTTTATGTAACACTTGGAAACTGTCCCAATCTTCATAAATAAGGAGCGTAAAGTGGATTTTAGTGGATTAAGTTAACAGCTGTGGAAAAATGTTCAAATAGAGATGCACCGATCCAGTTTTTCCAATCCGATACCTGGGATGAGCATACTGCCTGATACCCGGTACCGATCTGATCCTACTGTTGAATTAATGAAGCGTATAACTTGCCATGTGAGTGAAGGTATCAAGCTGGATATAAACATTTAGCCATGTTTAAAAAAAAGTAACAAATTAACCCAGATAATTATTATTATTATTATTATTATGAATGTACTTAATATGATCTATTAACAAATAACAAAGTGTACATTTACTATGATATTAATAAAAACAGAAACAAGTGGATCAGAATCCTAGATCGGCCACATTCATACGATATCCGATCCATCTAATTTGTCAGTATCGGAGCCGATATTCGATCCGGGTATCGGATCGGTGCATCACTGTGCAAATTGAGCTTTTCTCACCATAATAGGACCAAATTCAGATTTTTAGAATAGTAGCTGTAATAACTTTGTTTCTGAACGCTCAATGATAAAAATTTTTACATGTAAGGTTTGAAAACTATCAGAAACTTCATAAATAAGGAGGATCAATGTTTTCTGATGGATTCAGTTCACTGCCTTGACAAGACACCTACATGCCCAAAATCAGCTTTTCTTGCTGAGATAATGCCAAATTTGGATTTTCTAACAGGGTATTAGTAACTAAGTTATTTATGCAATAATTAAGAAATGAATGTGTTAATTTAACAGATTAATCTCTTTGCAATGAAGTGTTAATATTGATAGCCCCAAAGATCCCAAATTTATTTTACAGTATATGTGGCCTCTTTTTTTTTTTTTTTGTTCTATAACAACGATCTGGCGACTCCCTGAAATTATCATACGACCCAATGTACCCCCAGTTTGAAAAACAATGTTACAGACTCTGAGATGAGTCAGCTCAGTTTGTCAGGATTACTACACACATGTGGGAATGTACATGAATACATTTAAAATCTGCAGTGGCTGAGAAGTGAAAACAGTTTTACACTGATCTGAAACATTTTACAAGCTTTAAAAAGAAATAGATCAACATAGAATAAAAAATATCTGTTCATGAATAAAAATATTCAACAAAAATGTAATACATATATACACATTTTAGATTAATGTATACACACATTCTGTACTGTATTTAGTGTGTGTAAGTGATACAATAATCAACAAAAATAATGGAATATGTAAATGAAGTAACTTAATCATTTAAACAAGACTAAATATTAGGGGTGCACCGATTGATCGGCCAGCCAATCGATCGGCTCCGATTTCCTTAATTTTGGGGGATCGGGGATTGGCCGATCAACAAATGGAAAACCGATCTTATCTACTGATCGTATTTACTTCTGCTAAAGTCACTTTTGGTGGTTTAAGTTTTGTTAGTTTGTCTTGTAGATTATTTTATTTATTACTTAAACTTTATTATATGCATTGCAAAATAAGCAAAATATTGTTGTGAACTTTATTTTTAGTAAGAAGCTCAAAGCCAGTTTGAAATGCAACCAGTTGAGCTAGTTTTGTGTTTAATAATGTGAAAAATGAGACTGAAGGAATGGAAATTATATTTTTGTAGTTTGGACAGCAATGCGAAACTTTTCATTTATATTCAAAAACAGTAGCTTGTGCAGTTAAAACTAGTTTGCATTGTACTACAGGTATTGTTTGTTAATAAAACAAAATTGGTACATTGAAGATATTTGCTATCAGTTTTCAAGAAACATTGGTATTGGCAAAAATCGGTATCGGTGAGTCAGATTTCTTAAAGATCAGCGATCGGTGATCGGCCAGAAAACTGCAATCGGTGCACCCCTACTAAATATTGTTAAAAACTTGTTGAAACTTCCTTTTCTCCTGAAATTTCTGCTTGTTTATTGTTTCCAAAAAGGTGCGTTTGTTAAATGAAAACATCTTAATGATGTACTTGTGCTTCTTTTTTTCCTTTTTTTTCAAGCTTCTTCATTGTTCACGTCTTTCATTTCATATTACATACATCAATAGTTTTCCCTGAACAAAAGGAACAGAATGAAGAAAAATCTTGTATCTTCTGCCCTTATACTTTAGCAAAATTAAAAGAATAAGCACTCAGTTTTCCCGGTTAACCCCCATCTCCTCACCAAGTCACCAAGACTAACAAAAAAAAAAAAAAAATCAAAAGTTTCTTATATTACTGTAGTCACATTCATTTGTCTTCTAGTTTGATATACTCTTGTATTATTTTATCCTTATACATTTTTTTCAAAATATATACATTCGTACAACGTTTCATGTCTTCATTCCACACATTCCACAGCTTAACTCCATAAACTGAAGGGCACTTCTGTTTCATTGTTTTCCGTCCAAACATGATTTGAAAATTAAATATACTTCTGTGGCGAGCGGTTTGAGTTACAGTATTAAATAAGTTCTGAAAATCTTCTGGCAGACTTTTTTGTCTTGCTTTCCACATGATAATCACAATTTTTAGGTCCACAAGATCCTTAAATTTCAGTAGTTGTAACCTTCTTTGTTAATAATTCTAATAGCCCTTTTTTGCAACTAATACAATGGCTTAGTTGTGCAGCTGTAAGTGTTTCCACAGACTTCAGAACTAAAGTATTCTTTAGTTTTAAAACAAAGATTAAAATGTGGAGTTTTCATTATTTCTGGGTTATTGTTTTTTACTGGTGCGGCCCACTGGAGACACCCCCCTCCCAGTCCATTTCTGCCCTCGGACTGCTGGACGTCCAGAATCTGAACCGGTGACCCTGACGTTGTTTTGTTTTGTCTCTTGTGTCTTCACAGATCCTGGTTCTGGTTCTGGAGATGGAGACGGTGAGTGTGTGTTTTATCTTCAGGCTATTTAAAGATTTCATTTCCTGCTCCGCATCTTCAGCCAGTGAAAGTCAAACAGGAATCAATCACAGCCGAGCCTTCATCGGCCCTGCACAAACAGCCCTGCTTACACTGATCTGAGCCACGGCTCGGGTCAGAACCGGGCTGGAACCAGCCTCCACACCCCCGCGCTGCACATTAACTCCTCTAACGAAGGCTGTGACAAGGTTTCTGTCAGCGCCTCCCTCAGGAACACTTTTAGGTCCCACCAGAGCCATGTTGTTGCCAGATTTGGCAACAGAGACATTTTACGACCATCTGTGAGCGCGACCGCAGGGTTTGTTGTTTAATTTGGCTGCTGGAGAGGTTTTAATCGGAGGCGGCTGGCAGGGGGACGGCGTCTCCACCATCTGCATGTGGGCGGAGTTTAGCAGCTTCCCTGCAGGCGGAGGAACGGAGCAGGAGCCTCCCAGATGACGGACCGACTCCAGGTCTGGTCTGTCTTCCCCAACATGTTCACACCTGTTAAACCCAAAGCACGACGTCACACCGCATTTAAATATTATTCATTTCAAATCCAGACTGATAAACTTCAGCTCCACCTCTTCAACTGCTTGTCAACACGAATATCTAACCAGCCAATCACACGGCAGCAACTCAGTCACTTAGGCTGTGTCCGAATGTCCACCCTATTCCCTACATAGGGCCCTATATAGGGATCACGCCATTTTGTAGGGGTGTCCGAATGTCTAGAAAGAAAAAAGTAGTGCACTCAAAGTTACCCACAATGCATCTTGAAAACTAGTGAGCTTTGATGGTCCCTAGACGGGACAATATGGACCACAATGCATTGCGGTCAGGAGAGCTGATTGGCGCAAGGTGTTGCACACATCGAGCGGCAGTAAAAAAAAGGAGAGAAAAAACAACAGAAAAGAGATTAAACACAATATAATAAAATAAAATACCTTCATTTAAATTACAGATTTGATTTGGAATTAAATCTTTTCGTGCGTCGTGAGTGCCGCTGTGGTTGCCACGGTGACAGCTGGTGATTACATGATTTGCGGCGAGGAAAAAGTAGTCGGCTTAGTGTCCGAATCACAGGCAGAATGAGGGCACTAGATAGTCTGCTATGTAGTGCAGCCCTATGAAGTGAATGAGGGGTTAGGGAGTAGGGAGGACATTCGGACACAGCCTTAGACATGATGAAGACGGCTTGATAAAAATTTAGGGGCGCACACCGAAATCAACTTGCAAAGCAAATATTCACATTTCCTCTCACTTTCTCTGTATTACTGATAAATACTTGATCAATAAATCAGTCCCTCCACAAAGCTGCAATGTTGCAATTTCAAATATTAACAGAAATTCAACCAAAGACGAATTATTCAAGCAACAAACCATGTTTTCCTGGTAATATGAAATATATTTCACCCCTTTGTGTTTGTTTTAAAAGTTACAACTGCAGCATCACAACCTTGTGGAAGGACTGATGAATGCAGAAAACCACGATATTCACAGGTGTTCCAGACTGGCTCTGTGATACTGTGTGGTGACAGTTTTACCAGCAAATTTCAAGTTTTTTTTTATGCAGGGGGCTTTTATTTTGAAATTTACCAGATGCTTTACGCTGCTACTGTGTTTGATTTCCTGTCTAGTCCTGGATATTAGGCAGCATTGGACATCCAATGGGCGCGGCCAGATAGAGGTTAGGGTTAGGGCTTCAGGATGGGGGGACGGGTTAGAATAAACAACTCAAAACAGTGTGGGTGGAGTTGGACGCGCGACCCCGCCTAATATCCGACTTCATCTCATCCTGAAAGCTGCAGGTGAAACCTTCTCGTCTGAACTGCTGACAGCTTCACATTAACTCTAGAAGCGTATACCATCAAAACGCAACGACAAGACGCTGATGACTTCGGGTGCACCCGGTGTGAATTAAACCATCGGCTTACTGCTGCATTTCGCTCCAGACATGGCGACACCTACAGAACACACACTCACAAACAGAGGTACCAGTTTGTACTTAAAAGGGTACAAAGCTTGTCGCCGGGGGTGTTCCTTTTTGAAAGAAATTTCTGTACCTTTGGTCCTGGTCCATTTTTGTACCTTATGAAGCTGTATGAGTTAATAAAGTACAATTAAACCAATTAAAGATGATGAATAAAAGTCAACAAAATAGAGATTATGACAACAATCAAAGATGCTAATAATAAATGAATAACTATTATATAAATATTAGGCCAAACACATATATAATTATACATATAATTATTACTATGACTATTATGAAAATCATAATATAATAACTATAATTATACTACTGTTCAGAAGTACTGCTATTTATAGTTATTGTACAAGCTACACACATTTTTCAATGCTGCAGGTACTCTTGGGGTTGAAATGGTACAAATGTGTACTTTACATTACTTTGGACCCTTTTTCATAGTATATCGGTACTTCTGGACTCATAAAGACGAATATTGTACTTTTTAGAGAACATTTGTAAAAAATGTAGCTACAGGTACAGAAATGTTCCTCTTGTACCTCTGTTTTTGAGTGTGAACGGTGCACACGGACCCAGCAATTTTATTGGTCACACATGCACGAATAGATGAAAAATTAACTGCACTGTTTCACAAAATGCAACCATTTAGTTGCAGTCTGGATCCCTGAAGACCACAACGGGTACCACTCCTGTCAGCCAAAAACAGGAAACTGAGGCTACAATTCACAGACTCACCAGAACTGGACAAGAGGATGGAGAAACGTTGCTGGTCTGATGAGACATTTCAGCTCCACGGATGAGGTGGAACGGGAGATTCTCATCGCGGATGAGGTGGAACGGGAGAATCTCATCACGGATGAGGTGGAACGGGAGATTCTCATCGCGGATGAGGTGGAACGGGAGATTCTCATCACGGATGAGGTGGAACGGGAGATTCTCATCACCGATGAGGTGGAACGGGAGATTCTCATCACCGATGAGGTGGAACGGGAGAATCTCATCACGGATGAGGTGGAACGGGAGATTCTCATCACGGATGAGGTGGAACGGGAGATTCTCATCACCGATGAGGTGGAACGGGAGATTCTCATCACGGATGAGGTGGAACGGGAGATTCTCGTCACCGATGAGGTGGAACGGGAGATTCTCATCACGGATGAGGTGGAACGGGAGATTCTCATCACGGATGAGGTGGAACGGGAGATTCTCATCACGGATGAGGTGGAACGGGAGATTCTCATCACGGATGAGGTGGAACGGGAGATTCTCATCACGATGAGGTGGAACGGGAGAATCTCATCACTGATGAGGAGGAACGGGAGATTCTCATCACTGATGAGGTGGAACGGGAGAATCTCATCACCGATGAGGTGGAACGGGAGATTCTCATCACGGATGAGGTGGAACGGGAGATTCTCATCACGGATGAGGTGGAACGGGAGAATCTCGTCACGGATGAGGTGGAACGGGAGATTCTCATCACTGATGAGGTGGAACGGGAGAATCTCATCACGGATGAGGTGGAACGGGAGATTCTCATCACCGATGAGGTGGAATGGGAGATTCTCATCACGGATGAGGTGGAACGGGAGATTCTCATGGATTTGCAGCAACTGTATGATGCTATCATGTCAATATGGAGCAAAATTGAAGCACCTTGTTGGAACTTTAACACTAAGAATCACAGAGAGGGTCTGATCTGTCTGTAGCAGGTACCTTCACCGCTATCCTCCACTTTTTAATGTCTGTTTCTGCGGCACCTGTCTGACTGATGAAACTATTACACATCTGAGGACATATTTAATAAACGTATTTGGTTCCCGTGTGGAAAATATGAGGCGAGTTTCCAGGAAGGAGGCTGGGACAGACTTCATCTGTAAAACAAATCTACTTTCTAGAACACCTGGCAGGTCACTGCCGTGCGAACGGCGTCAGATGGGGATGAGGTGCATCTGCCGGCTTCAGATAAAATGAGGCCTGACATTCACAAACAACAAACAAATCAGCAGTGCGGGCCGTGAATAATTCATCCAGTAAATACCGTCTGTTAAAGCCGCCCACATCACCACAATCAGCCCCTGATTTCATTCATTCCAGCGTCTTCGGCAAAGTTCTGCCTCCACTTCCAGAGCAGCTCTCTGCACGGTGAGCGGCCTGATGCAACGCCGTTCAGACGTCTCTGAGGGGGCTGGATGTGCGAGGACCTCCATGTGATTCATCTCAGCCTCCATCCGTTAACCTTTTCAGCTGATGTCTAATTAGCCTCTTCCTGCCCTGTGATGTGACATGTGTGTGTGAGCGTCTGTGTTTCCTCTCCGGGTTCGTGTGTCGTCTGCAGAGACGACTTGACACTGACAATGAGCTCACAGCAGAACCAGAACCAGCTCCTCAGTCCGGCTCTGGCCCAAAAAAACATCCCAAGGCTGTGGTGATTGTGAAATCCATCTGAAGCGCACACACACACACTCAGGGAGCGCCTGAACCACTCACCAACAGCTGCGATAATTTCCTCGTCTTCCAGAATCTCTAATGGGGAGGGAAAGGTTACAACTGTGGAGGGAAACATGCGTTCATGCTCATCTGATGCTTCTAAGTGATTCAGAAGCATCCAGATGAGTGAAACTGGAAATAAAATGGTTTGTCTGTGATAATACAGCTAAAAGATGCCCTCATGCTTGTGATTGGCCGATGACGATGCGTTCCATCAAAAATGTTTTATCATGACGACGGTGGTGTCCCCCATTTTCCCCTGAAGGAGATGGGTTTTATTCACAACAAAAGCTACAAAGGAGGTGACTGAAAATTAGAGTTGGGCACAATTAATCGATGGATAATTACTCAAATTTTTTCGATCATCCAACGGTGTAACAAAAAACAGAGTTCATTCATGTAGTGTACGTCTTGAAGTTATGAAGTTATGTAATAGATTCCTCTATGTGGCGGTAACAAAACATCCTACCAGCGGGGGGCGATGTAGCCTAAAGACAGCAGAGAAAGCCGCCTGCGAGCTGCCGTCTTCCCTCACTCAGCTGAAAGAAGACACGTGTAAAACATGAAGCGACCACGTCGGAGTCTGGTGTGGGACCATTTTGTGTTAGAAAATTACACCTCACATTGTAAATACTACGACACCATTTAACAAACGATGATCCGACCGAGCTTAAAGGTAATATATCCTCTCTTCATCATCGTTGTCTCAGTCTGAAGCCGGAGGAGCTGTGATGCAAAGCGAGCGGGCAAAATCACGGAGGGAATCTGTAAAATGACTTTAGTGGCTATGTTGCCCAGAACTGTCCCAATGAGGGATTATCACGCTTACCGGAAGTTCCCGGTATTTGGACACTTCCTCTTCCGGGCCATGTTAACGACAGCCGTTCCTGCTGTTATACTGTTTAAATCGTATAAACTCCAAACATACTTAAGTTTTCATTCTAGACTGAAGTGATACTGGATCAAAAGCTGGATTAAAGCGATCGATTCACCGCGGTGAAGGGCCGAACTTTATAATAAAACACACGTTTGTTTGTCGCCGGTGGGGCACAACACCGGCACTTCACAGCATGCTAGCATTAGCCAGCTAACGTTTACTGACGTGCTTAACATTGTGCGTCTTAAAACACACAAACATCTGAAAATCGGGTCTGTACCCCCCGTTTCCAGTGGAACAACTGGGGACTGCCAAGAAAGGAGACGCTTTCAGATGCTTGTGTGTTTTCAGCCGCACAAAGTTAGCCACGTCATCAAGCTGGCTAATGCTTACAGGCTAACACGACTGTATAGTCTGCCGGCCACAAACAAACATGTGTCGTTTTATTATAAAGTTCGGTCCTCCACTGCGGCGAATCGGTCGTTTTGATCCACTTCTTCCTTAGCATCACTTCAGTCTGGACTGAAAACTTGGCATTGGCGTTTATCCGATTAACAAAGTTTAACAGAGTAGTAGCTGGCGGACTACTGTAAGCAGGCTAGGTCAGTATACGCTAGCTGGCTAATGCTAGCATGCCGGTGTTGTGCCCCACTGGCTGCAAACAAACATGCTACGTTGTTTTATTATAAAGTTCGGCCCTTCACTCTGGAGAATCACTTTGATCCACTTCTTCCTTAGTATCACTTCAGTCTGGAATCTGTGAAAATTTCAGTAGGGTTGGCGTTTATTCACGTTATTTACGAAGTAAAGCAGGGACATTGAACTGGGCCGGAAGTGGACCGTCTAACTGTTTAAAACCGGAAGTTTGGAACACGGAAGCGTGATAATCCCCTATGGGAAAGGTTTCCCAGATTTGATGGATTCAGTTTCCTTCACGGCGCACCATCACCAGGCTCACTGAAACACGAGAAGCGAAAGCAGAAGCTGCTAAACAAGCTAGCTACAGCAGCTAGCGTTGCCATAACAGACCACTTTAACAGTGCAGTGCTACCAAACCATAACGTGCCACCACTACTGAAGTTTTCGCCGAGAAGATTATTAAGGCTGTAGAGCAGTGGGGGTTGAAATAAATGTGTATTTTAGGGGGAAAAAAACAGTCTGCCTGTCGTATGTGTATTTACTTTTAAAACATGCATTTCTTAATGATTAATCAACAACTGATCGTTAATTCTCCTGACAAAAAGATGTTCGCTGATGCCCATCGCTACTGCAGATCTAAACGAATGGATCAGGCCGCTGTGGAATTATGCTGAGTTAAATGACAGTTTTAGATATAAACAAAACTGAGATGTTTTGTTGATAACTGCAAAGAGAATATCGATATACAGATGTGCATCGATCTGGAAATTATACAGTCAATAACTCAAATCTTAGCAAGTATATTTTTCCTCATTTTTAGTCAAAATATCTCATCACACTCAAAATAAGACAAAATTACCTAAAGAGAAACATTTCAGTGAGATATAGGAACTTGTTTTAAGGCAAAGCATCTTATTTTTAAAAAATCCTACCAAGAAAATTTGGCTTGTTACATTGAAAGATTTTTTTTTTTTCTTATTACGACTTTTTTGTTTTTCTTTGCTGGTTTTATTTATTCATTTTTGCTTTAGCATCTTCCAAGTGAAGCATTCATTTATTGGTTCAAAGTTTTATGCAAATAATGTCTCCAATGAAGCAGAACTAGTTTTAGACATTTGCATATTTTTTACTTGATATATCTTCTACTTTTTGACAGTGAATGTTTGTTTTCATACAATAATTTACTGCTTTTTTGGCACAGTTTTAGATAAATATGCAAGCATGTTTGTTATATTTAGAAGATGCTTTATCCCAGAAAGAATGTCGATTTAAATGAGGATTCACTGAAGAGCAACGCTCTGAGAAAATGTCTGTTCATCCAAATCCATGTGTGAATATTCGCTTTAACTACGAGGAATTCCTGCAAACGATAAAAAAAAACCTGTGAAAATGTGTGTGTGTCGTAAACCGCTGAGATACGAGTGAGAACATGCTGCTAGGCGTGTGTGTGGGTGGAGTCGGGTGAAGCAGCAGCATCCTGCTGTCAGCACAGTCTAGCAGAGACAAAGACGCCTCTCTGCTGCAGATCCTCGTCAATCGATCAGCAGCTTCTGAGCCCCAACTGAGCCCTCCATGTTCAATACATCCACACACAGCAGGCCAATCTGTCAGGCAGCAGGCACACACACACACACACACACACACTCTAAACCCGTCCTCTCCACTCGCTTTAATCATTTCCTCCACTCAAAGTCGGCTTTTCCAACAATAAGGCCAGAGTAATCAGTGAGAGCGCTTATTTCTGCTTTATAAAGCAGCTATGTGTGAAAACGCTTCCTCAGTTTGTCAGGAAGGTGTGAATTTAACTGGTTTTATTTTAGCTGTATTTTCATGTTGTATTAGAACAAATAAAAACGTTTAAGCTCACAAAAGAAGAAATGGTTTCTGTGTGCAGTTTAACCTTTCAGGCTATTTTATCTCTTTCATATGCACAGTCAGCTGAGTTTCTGATCATCCATCATGTCCTCTACGTCGTACTGGATTATATTACAGGAGAAACTTTGAGGATTTCTGCTGAGTTTACCCCTTAATTAATAATTTTTTTTCTTTTTGTTTTGTTCCAGCCGTTTGTAAGTGGGTGTTTAAAGCTGCAGAAATGTTGGTGCAGAAATCCCTTCAGCTGTAATACCACACACGGCCACCAGGTCGCTGACTCCAACATCCCGTCCAAACTTCTCTCATGAACTATTTAGCATCAGTAGTTTCATTCAGTCCTTTTGATCTTTGTGCTTTTTAAAGAATAATTACACACTTAAATATAAAACCTTCAAAGTGCATGATTGTCCAATCAGGCTTTAAGTATGTGTCCAGGTCCAGCGTGTCGTCCAGACATGCATCTAATGACGCATGGACGTGTTTATGGAAGCGCAGCATAGATCATCGGCCCTGATGCTGCATCACCAGTCTAGAGACGCTTGTTTGATCGCCTCTCCTCACATCTGAGACAAGAGATGGTCCAATCAGGAGCTGCGTTAGATGCACGAGTTGTTGCCAAGGTAAAGAAAAGCGTCACCTCATCAGCCTCCTGCTACAAGTTCGTAGCCACTATGATTGCTGAATGCTCTCATTTTAGGCTTATTAATTCCTTTGGGAGGTTCCCTTCAGGGAAACTGATGCTTCATCACACTCAGTTATACTTGCAGAAAACTCCCCATGTACCCGACACTTTATAAAGATATGATACAATGAGTAATGATTATAAATATCACTGATGTGCACAACTGATTGATTAATTGATTAGTCGAAACGGCACACTAAGACGACATCGTTTTTTTAAAGTCAGCTGTTACGAATTCTGTCTCATTTCACAGAGACATGGTGATGGTTACAGCGCTGGTCAAACGGCAGCCCTTTTAAGAGGAGAGACGATGCGCAGCACGTCGGCTAATCTAAAGCCCTATTCTGACGGGATTATGACCCTTTCAGCTTGCCATAGATTCTCCACTGCTGAGTAAACCCAGTTAAACCACAGGAAATTATAGAGATATAGATAGAAACACACAAAGAATTGTTGGATTATTTTTTCAACCCAACAACTGAGTTGAGACTGTTGGCTAGTTTAAAGGAATAGTTCACCCACAGAATGATGTAACTTTATTTTCCACTTCCCCTCATGGTGAGAAAGACTCTGCAGCACTTTTTTAATATCTCAAATGCAGCCGGCGATCAGGAAGGCTTCTCGTTTCCCCCCAACTTTCATATAATGGAGTTCGCCGGGGCCCGAGCCAAAAAGGTCAATAAAAGTCCACAAAAACTTGTCAATATTCCTCCATACTGCTCGTCCAGTGTAATCCAAGTCCGGTTTAACTTAGCATGTGTTCTGTTTAATATTTAACCAGTGTTGGGTTAAAAAATAACCCATGCTGGGTTGTTTTTAACCCAACATTTTTAAGTGTATAGATAGATAGAAACATATATAAATGGATAGATACACTGTATATGGATATATGTACATACCTGTAGATATATATAGAGAGAAATATATATGACACAACACATGGTCAACCAAGTGTTTTTTAAAGGGCTATAAGGTATAAAAGAAATAAAATAAAGATGTATTTATATAAATACGATCATGAATATACGTACATGTATACGTAGTGTACAATACATAGTATATAATAAGCATTTGAAAAAAGAATAAAATTAAAAAGAATCTAATGCCAAAATATAAAAATATGAAAAAATATTTATAAATGTTTATAGATGTATTAACACTACTCACAAAAAGTTAGGGATATTCAACTTTTGGTTATAATTTAAAGAAAATGTCAAATGTTCACACCTTATTGATATTATGTAATGAAGTTGTACGTTTTCCTGGAATTATGATGAGGTCATTCCTCCATCTCAAACAATTTATTGATAGAAAAGCTACCAACAATGGTGGTTATACCACAACATAAAAATGACAAATGATACAAAAAGCCAAATATCACTAACTTTTTGTGAGTATTGTATAAATACATACATACACAACTGCTCAAAAGTTTGGGGTAACTTTTCCGTTGGATTTCATTTGGAAAATAGGACATATTTATGTTCATGTAATGGACTTTGCATTAATCGTTTGACAAACCGTGGCACAGGTCGAGTGTTTGTGGAGGGAAGGTGAGGTGGTATTTAATGGTTTGTGAGCTCAGATTTAACGTATGTCTCTGTTTTACTGAGTGATTTCTGCCGTGTGAGGTCTGAGGTGAAGTCCAGGACCAGTGAGGGGAAACCTCGCAGCATCCTCCACGGTGGCGAACAGTCTCCGAGGATTTTCAGCTGCTGTGAATTTCACTTTCCCATCAGATTTTATGTCCCTTTTTTTTTATAAAGAAAGGAAAACAAACCTGGATTTTGAGGTTGAATGGAAGTTTTAATGGCTTCAGGCTTCTTTCAGGGTGGTCGTTACGTTTCATGTGGATTCGCTTCCATCTCCCTATAGGCCTGAGCTTTTCCTCTATTTTACAACGAATTGCACTTGATGAATCATGAAAATGGCTCCCTGATGAAAGGAAGCCTTGAATAATCCCTGCGGCTCTTTGATATTTGATGTTGTGGCTCTTAGCGGCTCATCTGCTCTGAACTCTGCTGGAGAATGGACGTCATCATGCGAGATGGTATTAAACGCATCCCCTATAATGATAATAATAATATCCTAAGATGATAATGTGTCGTCTCTGTTTCCATTTGGCCGATAAGCTTCAGGAGCCCCGTCACACACTCAGCTGTGTCTGATAGGAAAGTGTGTGAGCCGTGTCGCGCGCTGATGGTGGGAAGGGCGCCGCTGGTGCTCAGGGCACAATGCCGCTCAGCAGAACAAAAACATGCGAGCTGGAGGTTGTTTTGGAAATGAAATCAAGTCGCTGTTCCGGAAACAATAAAGATAAAAGCTGATTACGTCTTTCAAGGATGAAGATGCGAGAGTGAAGAGGTTCCCTGTCGGCAGGCAGATTTTAAAAGAGCTTTTTCACAAGACAACGTCAAAGATGAAGACCGAGGCTTCATCTTCCTTCTGATGTCTCAGAAACTGAAGAAACGTCTGAAAGTTTGATGGTTCAAGAGAAATTTCATCTTAATTAAAAATACATCTGACACATTCGGCCTGTAACCGCTTCTGTTAAAATCTGCAGTCATGACAAAGAACAGGTGTTACCAGGAAATGATGTCATGATTATTTTAACATCAGGATGTTACATCATGTCATCACGTCCAAACTGTCCCGGCTCGTCTGGAGGTACAGAAACTGGTTATTAACTAAAATCTGGCATCTGGACCAGAGAAGGCCAAACCAGACCAGATTGGACCAAACCAGATTAAACTAGACCAGATCAAGTCAGACTAGACTAGAATAGGTCAGGACAGTCTAGATTATACTATAGTAGACTAGTCTAGACTTACTCGGCCTTGTCAGGCCAGACCAGACTTGACCAGACAAGACAAGATTGGACCAGACCAGATCGGACCAGATCAGATTAGACTAGACTGGACCAGATCTGACCAGACCAACCCAGGTCGGACCAGACCAGACAAGACAAAGTCAGACTAGACTAGAATAATCAGGGCAGTCTAGATTATACTATAGTAGACTAGTCTAGACTTACTCGGCCTTGTCAGGCCAGACCAGACTTGACCAAACAAGACAAGATTGGACCAGACCAGATCGGACCAGTTCAGATTAGACTAGACTCGACCAGGTCTGACCAGACCAGACAAGACAAAGTCAGACTAGACTAGAATAATCAGGGCAGTCTAGATTATACTATAGTAGACTAGTCTAGACTTACTCGGCCTTGTCAGGCCAGACCAGACTAGCAAAGACTGGACCAGACCAGATCGGACCAGATCAGGTTAGACTAGACTGGACCAGGTATGATCAGACCAACCCAGAGGGGACAGTTTGCTGTGGGGACGCAAACTGTCAACAACATCAACATGTATTTGTACAAAAACCCACCCGACCCGACCCCACCCGCAGGTGGAAACCGGGCTTAAACAGGCCAGACCAGACCAGACTAGATTAGATCAGGCCAGTCAAGATTTTGCCATAGCACACTAGACTAATTAGACCAAAAGAGGCCAGAGGCTGTTTAATTTTGCCGTAGTTGTCTTGCTTGTGGGACGTTACGGGTTTAGCGCCCCTAGTGGCCAAAAGTTCAATGGTATTTACTTACATGGTATCCCTGTAAGTAAATCCTGCACATTCAGACTGTTACGCAACAATCAATGAAGATGATGCTTCTTAAACTGGAGTTGAATTCAGAGTGGAAGGATGATCCCAACTCAATCACAGATATGAACTGAAGCTCTGACCTGCAGATGATCATTTTAATTACTTATAAATGACAGAATTTCATTTGGGATTTGCAAAGCTTTGGATACTGAGAAGTGCTAAATAATCACTGTCACGAGCAGAGCTGTGAACCTGATTAACACTAAAAGTCTTGTTTTCTCTGATGCGTCTGCAGATGATGAAGGTTCAGGCTCTGACGTCGGGAAGAAGTTCACCAAGTGCAGCACATGTAAATACGGAGCCGAGTGCGACGAAGACTCGGAGGACGTCTGGTGAGTTCAGGATCGCGAGAATCAATTTATTTTGTTTCAAATCAAGCTGCAATTAAAGCCGACTGGAAAGGTCACGAGGTTGAGTGTGCAGGGACGAGTAATTACAGCCAGAAGTTCAACCCAGATAAGAAGCACAGATTTTCCTCTCAGAGTTCAGTGTGGAGCAGGAATGAGCCTGAAGCGAGCGTTCGGGGGCCGTAGCTCCGCTCTGGGCCCCCGGTTGGCTTTTAGAAGGCCAGCAGTATTTAACAACCTCCTCAGATATCGGTGCTACTGGGTGAAGTGGAAAGATGCTCCTCGCTTCATCTTCGTGCATGTTGTTAGCTTCAGGTCAGCTAGCAAGCTTAACTCTGAGGAATGTTCCAACACCTTGTTGGATTTGACTCCGAACCGTTTCGTAAACATTTACCTGCTTTTGAAAAACAAGACATCAGAAGAGAAATCAAGTTTTTACAAGAAAAAACAAAAACATTTTTACTCAGTTAAAAATGTATATGACAAAGAAGTAATGAGACGACAGCAGGTAAGAGAGACGACACCGAGCATGCAACCAGACTTCATGTTCGTCCGCCGTCCTGGACTTTCTCACCCCACGGACGTGTCTGTCAGCGAGCTGATCTGTGAAGACTAACCTGGATTTAATGACGATCATTTCAGAAAGACCATTAGCATTCTGATCGGGACAAAAAATAGAAAAAAGACATCAATTATGTTCCTTTAATAACTGAAAGGTCATTGATTGTTATGGGACAGCTGAAGTTCAGCAGGTCGACTCAGCTGGAAGGTTTTGCTTTAATCTCTGCAAACGATACTGATGCTGAGTCATATCAATAAAAATAACTCAGTTAAACATGTAATAGAGTAGAATAAGTCAGGAAAATAACAATAAATGATTTAAAAAAGATCATTTCGTATGGAGAAGGATTAGGGCCATTGAAGAAAAAATAAAATTCTGAGAAAAAAGTCAGAATTCTGACTTTTTGCAGAAATTGGAAAGAAAAAAATTTCCACAATTTTTCTTTTTTAATGTTCTGGGGAAAAAAATTATTTTTTTTTTTATTTTTTATTTTTATTGCACAAAAAGGCAATACAGTGACACAGATGTACAGAAACAAAACAACGCAAACTTTAATCTCAGAATTCTTTTGGTTTTTTTGTTTTGTTTTTTTCTGAAATTGAAAAAAAAATTCTCCCAAATTTATTTTTTTCAATGTTCTGGGAAAAAAGTAAGAATTCTGACTTTTCCAAACTTAAAAAAATAAAATAAAAAATCTATTGCGTTTTATTTTATTTTTTTTATTTTAATAATCTGGAAGAAAGTCAGATTTTTTTTTCTATTGTACAAAAAGACAATGCAGTGACACGGACATACAAAAAAAGGCAGAATTCTGACTTTAATCTCAGAATTAAGATTTTTTTTTCTCAGTATTCTGACTTTTTTCAGAAATTGAAAAAAACATCTACTGAATTTATTTTTTTTAAATGTTAGAATTCTGACTTTTTTCTCAGAATCCGTATTTTTGGATGCAATCGCTGTCTGAGAGGAAAAGTAAAACTATCAACCGTGTGCTGCAGGGTGTGGTGTGCATGCTGAAGCGACTGCAGACAATCGGGGGAAGATTTATAAGCTGTGTTGTAATTTCTCTGGATGCTCTTCTAATGATTCAGCTCTGATGGGCGCTCTGTGGCAGGAATGTCTTCAGGCTGCAGACACAAAATTTCATTTTCTGAGACAGACTGTCCTGACCTTCGACTTTCCCCTCAGGTGCATATGTAACATCGACTGCAGCGGTCACAATGAAAACCCGGTGTGCGGTACCGACGGGAACTCCTACAACAACCCCTGTCTGGTCCGAGAGGCGTCGTGCATGAAGCAGGAGCAGATCGACGTCAAACACCTGGGCAGGTGCCTCGGTAAGACCTGATCAAAGCGGAGCTGCGATATTAATTACGAGGGATGTTTGATATTGGCTTTTTTTCCGATAACCGATATACCGATATTGTCCCGTATCAACTGAGCAGCAGCTGCACCGTAGTCACATGACTCTGAAAGGAATGCTGGGAAACAACCGATGCTCATAAAACAGCAACGTAATGGCATGGTCATGCACAGAATCATGACATTATCATTACATTTTTACAACCTCTAGCTAACGAGTGATTCTTAATTTATTACAAAAAAAATCTATCAAATCATGAGGAAAAACCTGATGTTTTTTATTTTGTTACCAAAATGTTGTATAGTTTTATTTTTATTTGAAGACCACGAGGGCAATGAAAAGAAAAAATGTAACCAGTGTGTTTACACTAAACTAACAAAGACATTTCAATGCATTTATAAAGCTGAATAAAATACAACCAATGAGATCAAAGTTAAACTGAAGCAGTTTCATAGGATGACTCAGCGATGTTGGTTGGCTTGCAGATGAATTACTGTTTGGGATTGATAGTTTTCCAAATCTGACTCTCCAGGTTGCCGTTAATACAAATTTAGCATAAAACCAGGTGATTTCACAGTCTGGACGTAGTCATAAGTGTCCTAAATATCCACTAAAATTCAGTTTATAGGTACGTTCTAAGGCCCGCTAAGTCAAACTGATTTATCTGCTGATACAAGGAACAGAGGAAACAGAAATCCTGAACAAACGAGGAGCTGATTTTATATTAGTTTAAAGTTATGAGCTTAGTTTAAAATATTGGCAAACTCTTTATATTCGGGATGCACGATATTGGAATTTTGGCTGATATCCGAAATGTTGATATTTTAAAACTCATCTGGCCGATAACTAATATCGATACCAACTTAAAGCTGAAAAATAAACTATGTAATATTCATTCCTTGTGTATAATTAGAAAAAAAATACCTGAACGTGTGTTATGTATAACAAATCAAACTTAATGATAGTTGTTCAAACAAAACTAACAGGATATGTGCGTTATATCCTAGAGTGACCTGGATTTTCTTCACCCTGAGAAGAAAATCCGGGGATATCTGGTAGGGGTGGGAAAAAAATACTGATACACTGAAATATTGTGATATTTTCACATGCTAATATATCGATATTTAAAAACACGGCATCAATCTATTTTACTAACGAAATCTTGCGAGATTTTGTCATTCTGTTACGAAATCTTGTAGGTTTTTGTGAAATCTCGAGAGATTTCGTAAGAGAACTATGAAATCCCACGCTAATTTCATAGGTAAAATGGATCAATATCACGTTTTCAAATATCACTATGGAACCCACATATGAAAATATTGTGATATTTCAGTGTATCGATATTTTTCCCAACCCTAATATTTGGTTATTTACACAAACGACAGTGTATAAACTGTGTTCACACATAGTTTTTGAAGAAGAAGAAAAAGGTTTTGTTTTTTTTAACTTTAGAAACAGCAACCTGATCAGTTAAATATCGGTTAAATATCAGTGGGGTGGCCAATGTCCCTGCTTTATATGAAGCATATTTGTACAGCAGATCAGTGGGAAATGCCTCTCTCTGATCTGCTGTTAAATTATGACTCATTAGCTCAGATTTAAGTGATAAAACTGTTGATCTTAGCTCCTGCAGTGAGTTTTCATGTCTCAGTGAGCAACCACAGGACGGAAAGGGAGTGTTGTAGGTGTCGGTGTGCAGGTGCAGCAGTGAATCAGCAGCATCCTGATTCACTGCCTCCACGTTTCCAGAGATTAGATATATTCTTAAACGGTGGGCATCGGGTGGAACTGGGAGTTCGCGCTGTGAATGTCAAATGAATTAAATGTTATGGAGCTGCTGGGTAAAAGTGAGTGTTGAGATGCATGAAATACTAGACAAATATGTCTTTAAGAATAAATATTACACTGCATTCAACTTACAATCATTCAGGAATACCCATTGATTGGCAGCAAGACAAAGAAAACAGGTCGCAGGCAAAGAGGCCAAAACCAAAACCAGACTCCAGAGTGGTCGAGACAGGACTGGTGAAATGGAACAGCTGGGAACAGCTAAGGGTCGTCCACAAAGTGCAAGGACACAAATGAACACCTGGAAAAGCTGTGAGCCGCGCTGAGATGAGGGAAGAGGAATGAGGTAATGGACCCAGGTGTGAGCAACAACACAGAAACAGGTGTGATGGAAAACGAGGCATGAGCAAGACGAACTGCAGTACAGAGACAAAGCAAGTTTATGCTGCAAGCTCGATGGTTAATTAGAAAACCATCTGCATCATTTATGTTTAAAGTATCAGGCTGGAAACCAGTAGGAGGAGGAACCAGCCTGGTGCTCTATATGGTTCCTCCACATGATCCTGAATCTTCAAGCAAATCTAAACCCAACTGGCACAGCAGGAACTGCAGAGTAAGGATAGACTGAGACCGATATTTTAGGCTGATATTTGCGTTTTTTGCTGATATCAGCTGAAACATGGGGTGTGTTGGCCGATAGCTTCCCTCAGCAGGCAGGCATGTATACAGCTGCACTTGAAAGTTTACCCTCCAATAAAGGAAAAGCTAAATTCACAATAGTAATTCAAATAACATGAAACTAAAAAAGTAATTATAAATAAAAATTTACTAAATTGTAATTTTGTAAAATAAAATGTTGATTTTTTTAATTTTTGTTGTGAAAAATATTTTAAAAAACAAAAAAAAACTGTCGACAAATTAAAGCATCTTCCTCATGAACATGGACCAACATACCTGTCAACAGGTGCAGAAGCCTTTTTGAACATTAGAGAAAACGCCTGATTGCAGTGATTGTCTCAAAGTGTTGCTCAACAAAATTTTAGCTCAGGAGCCCCATCATGCTTGATTATTTGTTTTAATTTTTATTTAATTGTTTTTAATAATTATGTTGAACCACAATGCAAAATTAATGTCATGATGTTTGGAAAATTTTTATTCATTATTACTTTTGTCAATTTCAACTTATTTAACTGGCAGATGATTTTTTCTGTCTTTAATGGAAGCGTTTTTAAACTGTCAAGCACAACTGTGTACTGTATATTACAAATTTAATGTATCTTTTTGATATTGTTACAAGTCCGCTGTTTCTTTATGCATATATATATTTTTTTTTTTTTTTTACCGATATCCGATATAACTCTTAAATTCTGATATCAGATATCAACTGATACAGATATGTGTAGAGAACTGTGAGGTTGTATTTCATATTTTGAGAAATACAATCATATTCTGCTCTGAGAGCAAAGATCCCAAAATATCCTTAACTCAGCCAGAGTAGTTCGTGTTGAACATCTGGCTGCCAGATATCAGATATTAGCAGGTATCAGCCAACATGTGGCTAATTCTAATGTTTCTAACAACTTGGTAACTTAACCAACAACTTACAACCAGACATATTATCAGCAGCTTCAAAGCAAGTCAGTCTGTAGCAGCAGCAGCTGCACCGTAGTCACATGACTCTGAAAGGAATGCTGGGAAATGAAGTTCTTCCAGGATAACAGCAACTTTTATACATGTTGGGCCAATGCTAATGGAACGAGATCTCGCGAGATTTTGTGACGGGATAATAAAAAATGTTTTTAAAAATATCGGTCCAAAAAAACCAATACCAATTTTTTCCCATCTTGCATTTTAATGCCAATATCGGCCGATAATAGGGAGGGTTGCAGGAGTTGCTGGAGCCTATCCCAGCTATTATCAGGCAAGAGACAGGGTACACCTGGGACAGGTCGGCAGTCTGTCGCAATATTATATATATATATATATAATATCGTTTATATGTTTGTTTGAAGTGTTTTTTTCATTTTTTTTTTATATTCAAAGAGTTTTCATATTTAGTTTTCATTCTGTCCTTTATTATATAAATTTTTGGGCCAAATGCAGTATCGGCCCCAGATATCGGCAGGTTTTATTGGCCATCGGCTGATGCTGATGAGAAAATATTGGTATCAACCATAAAAAATCTGTATTGGTCGATCCCTGCGGCAGAGACCTTTTTCAACTGGACCAGTATGACCAGTCTGGATATTTCTGACTTGTTGTGAGGTGAAACAGTATCGGTGATGTCATTATTGAGATATTTTTGAAAAGGACTAAGAGTACAGATGGTTCTCTGATATCATTCTACCATTATTTCTGAGTCCCTCAGACCAGATGTTTGTCTCACATGTCTTCTTCTCTTAGATTCATCAGCTATCTAATTCTAGCTCATCACGTGAACAGTTTCCTGGTGCGGTTCTCCAGATCTGGGATCAGTGCTGCCTCCTTCCTCATTAGTCTCTCTTATCTGCAGTTATGTTGCACATTATGTGCTAATTACAGGATAATAAATGTCCCAGATAAAGCTGGACTCCATGCATGAAGGGAACCCGTAGCTAGATAAAAGTTCGACCTGGACTGGAGCCAACTATGTTCCCTCCTGTTTTCTCTTCTGTTTCTTCTTCTCTTCCAGCCTTTGTCTGTTCAGGCTTTCTCACTCGTTCCGCTTCGTTTCCCTTCGCTCCATTATCCTCTCAGAACTTTACTTTGACTTTTAACCCTCTTCTTAAATCCCCCCGCTGCTGTGTAAATCTCGTGTGGTGTCGTCTCACCTCCTGGAGACGCAGGTCATTATTTCACATTAGCTTGCTGATGCAGTAAAACGCGGGACTGATGGCGCGTCGCTGCTGCTGAACGCTGCTGACTGCAACTCTGCGACCGCCTGATAAATCAGCCATGTTACCGAAACCATGTCAGACAAATTAATGTCACTAATCACCAGAGTTTTCAATTACAAGGCGAAGCAAGCATGCAGGAGGAAGAAATGAACCAAACCTTGTTAGCGTCCTGCTAGTCTGACGTGCAGGGATTCTTCTGGAAGGTTGTCTGTTGGCTTTCAGCTTGTTTGGTGTAACAAAGATGTTTAAATGTTTCTGCCACTTGCAGCTGGAAGGAGTGGTTGTTTCGGGCATCTTCATCATCAACAAGCTTTAATTATATCCAATAGACGCAGAGCAATCATTAATTCAAAGCTCTCTATCCTCCCCACATTTACTTCATTTTTCTCTTTAATTGATCTCAGACGTTTATTGAAGGAAATATCTGAAGCTAAATCTTATGAAAAAGCTGCTTCCTGGTCCAGACTGATGCTATTTTCCTGCTAGCTGATGGAAAATAACAAGAAATCTGCCAAAACAAATGATTTTATATGACAGAATAAAAACTAAATAAAAAGTTTTAGTCAAATAAAATAACAAAGCGCTTCACTTCCACCAATTCACACACAACTCTGTTAGAAGGCAAGAAAGGAATAGTAAAGAAATGTAAGCCATAATTAACGAGAAGGTACTTTTATGTAACATTAGCATTTTATGTAACCTTAAAAGTATTTAAAGTTGTTTAAATGAACCCTTAGATGAAGAAAGTCACATTAAACAGAAGTTATTATTTATTAAAAGAAAACAAGGCCAATCAACCGGAGCAGATGCTGCTCACCAACCTGGGAAGGTTATCCGGTCTTTCCAAACTATCTGGAGTCCATCATCCCACACATTAAAAACTCCAGGGTCAAACTGCTGGTTTATAAAGGGACCAACTAATGTCCTGGTTATGTCAACCCAGACATTTAGGTTGTAGGATTGTTGACATAACTTCTGGGTTAAAATAACCCAATATTGTCGTCAATATAACCCAACTTCTGGGTCAAATATTCAACCCGAAAGTTGGGTCAAAAAATAACCCAATTTTCTGGGTCGAAGTAACCCAGAAATTAATTGCTTTTTAACCCAGTAGTGGATGGGGTTTTTTTTTTTACCGGGGAATTTTTAGTGTGTACAGAGAGAAAGATTATTGACCGGTGGAAAACAGGAAAGACAGCTGCTATGGCTGTGCGGTGTGTCAAATTTTTCATATCACTATTTTTTTTTTCTTTTAGAAATCCTTCTGGTTTTACAGTATTTGGCTATGTATGTACTGTACACACACATGTATATACACAAGGGTGTTATTACACCATGGAGTCCCTCAGGTATGATGATTTTTTTCCCTTTTGCATTACCACGCACTACTTTTGCCTTCGCTGCAATAAGGTGTGCAGGTTGGAAGGTGTACAGCAGCTCTGGAGATTTGACTGCTTTCAAAATAATAAATCCACATTGCTGCATCTTTGGGATGGTTTATGAAGCAGCTACCAATCCTGAACGTATAGACGTAACTGGGATCCAAAGTTTTCACCATCGTCTGGAAGCCATCTCTCTCTGAGTTTTCTGTGGAACCATAACCTTGTCTCTGTGAAATATGATTGTAATCTGATCGCTTCTTGCCTTGCTCTTTTTAGTCCCGTATAAAGACGTTGGTACTGTTAAACGTGTTGTTGGCTAAGCTAGCTTTTGCTGACAGCATTTGTAAACAGTCGTTTGGTCCACGTTTGATCTTTTAAAACCGTAGGCATGGCTCCTCTTTTGGGAGTTTGTTCCTCTGGGTACACATGTGCTTCACTTCGACAGCTGTCATCGGCTTTTCACGCGCTGTGGTGTTTGTGTCCAGCAGTGAAATCTGTCCCCAGTGAAACACTTTCCGACTGTGCACGTTCCGCATGTTGTCTGGACGATTCACCGGTGTAGCGGTATATGAAAAATACATATAACAAAAAAAATAAACATCGGTTTTCGGTGTACCACACAGCCCTAACAGCTGTCAGCGGTCCCAGAAGTGGACGTCCCAGTAAGTTCAGCTCAGCATCACACCATGCAATGCTGAATAAGACCAAAGATCTCCATGTCAGACCCTCCGGGCCTCAGTCAGCAGGTTAGATGTTAAAGTTCAGGACAGTCCAGTCAGAAAAAGGCTGAACCAGTACGGCTTGTTGGGAGGGTTGCAGGAGAAAGCTCCGTCTCTATGAAGAACATGGCAGCACAGCTTAGGTCGGCTAAGCTGCATCTGAACAAACCTCCAGACTTCTGGAACAACGTTGGACAGACCAGACCAGAGTGGATAAATTATTTATTAATGATGATGAAGATGGGAGGGCGGATATTTGTAGCTCTGAACTACGTTTATTTACCTTGGTTGAGGTGAAAAATGGCTCTTTGGACCGTGAAGGTTGCAGACGGCTGCGTTAGGGGAGGCAGATTAACGATTCCATAGCACCGAACGCTGAGAACCGGTTCTGGCAGGAGTTGGGTCTGGTATACTGTATGCATGATGAACTATTTTTAATCGAATCGCTTTGGTCCAGTCGCAGATAGAAGCACATGCCCAGACCTCTGTCAGGGCATGAAAATCTCAACTCTTATGTCCTGACTTATAAAAGCTTCAAATATTTGGTGTTTTTTTTTCTCTTGGACATGACTGCATGTTTCCTGTGGCTGTCAGAAAGGTCAGATTCAGGATTAATGAAGGCCCCTCTTATCAAAGTAGTCCTCCAGAAATATCACTGCATTGATATTCTCTCTGTGAACCCTGACAGGCCAAAGGGATTAGATCCTTCATAATGTCAGATTTCAGTTTGGAAAGCGTGAACTTGCAGAAGAAAGTCTGTCTGTTGAGTCAGAGTAAAAACAGACTCTAGGCATTTTCCATTAACCTCCGCAGACACGACGCTAACCTCTCCGTCGGCTCCTATTGCTCTGCTTCTATATTCGACGGTTTTCCAGTCTTACATATTTTTACCATGCGGCAGATATGCAGAGCGAATTTTACTCAGGATGAATCACGGCTCTTTTGATCCGTCACTGAATGATTTCTCCTCTCTGAGCAGGCGAGAGGTGGATCAAAACCTGATTTGCAGTCACAGTTTGTTGTCTGATGTTGTTCAAAGTCTGAGCCAACACCCAGAGCTCCTCCGGCCTCCGTAAAGCTCAGCGTCTCTCCTCAGATCTGATATATGGTGATGGACTCACCTTGAATCACAATGTGTCGTTTTGCTGGAGACGTGCTCTCTGTGGGGGCTGCCAGGAGATCGTAACCCACCGAGGTTTATGGATTTCTTGTCAGCGGTTATGGCTTTAAGGTGGCCCGTGACCAAGCTTCTGATTGGCTCAGGGAGGTGGCAGTTGAGGGGGGGGAGGGGGGAAGTATGTGCCTTGCGCCCTGAGGTGAGGAGCACCTGCCCCCTCTCCTGATCTGCTGTCATTCCAGGGCATCGGGCCACAAAACCCCAGATACCAAGTTCAAAGGATCTGAAGGGAGATTAGAGTAAATACATGCAGTTATTGTACTGCGGTAGTATCCACTAGTACTGCAGTAGTATCCAGAGTAAACCTGGGCCTCCAGCGAGAACATTTAGCCTCCAATTAGACTTAAGCTGAAATATCAGCTTGGTCTAAGAGGAACATACTAAAAACTCCCCCCGTATGAGCAATTATTCATCAGGAAAATGCAAATGTACCTCTGTCAGCTCTCACAGGAGCTGCACGGGTCATTATTTTCACATCTTTATTGGCCTTTTAACCTCTGAAATGACATACCCAAGATAGATTAATTGTATTAGGAATGCACTATATTCGATTTTGGCTGATATGCTGATATTTTACAACTCATTTGGCCAATAACCGATACAAATACCAATATTGAAGCTGGAAATGATGTCATATTCATTCTTTGTGCAAAATTCGTAAAATACTTATGTTGCAGATCAGGGTGTTGCCCAGTGGGTGAGGCCTTATAACGTCCACAGGCCGCAAGAAAAACAAAATTAACAATGTTCCGCGGGTTTGTTAACAAACAGCGCTTGGGCGATATCTGATACAGTCGTCCTCAAAATTATTCATAACATCCAATTAAATAAAAGGCTAAATTCACAATGATTATTCGAATTACAAGAAACTAAAGAAACTAATAATAAATAAAAATTTAGAAAATTATGATTTACTGAAATAAGATATTGCTTTTTAATTATGGTTGGAAATAGTAATAAAAAAAAACTGTCTCAGACACATTGGAGCACATTTCCCATGAACAGGGGACCAACATACCTGTTGGTCTACAGGTGTAGAAGTCTCTTTGAACATCAGAGAAAACACCTGATTGCAGTTATTGTCTCAAAGAGTTGCTCAATACATTTTAGCTTTGGAGCCCCATCATGCTTGTTGACTTGTTTATGTTTTATGTGATTATTTTTCAAATATTTCTTTCAAACCATAATTCAAAATCAATGTCATGATTTTAATAGAATTTTTATTTATTATTACTTTTGTCAATTTTATCCATCTTATTTCATGAAGGATTATATGAAGGATGACTGTACATATTGCGCGTATATTTTTCCATCTAGGACTGGGTAATACGGCCTGTCTGTCAAAACAAATCCAGCTTACAATTTCAAGAGATGACCCCTTAAGTTTAAAAACATTTTAAACTTATCAAAATCTGCTTCTTTTCCACTGCAGAAACTTTTTCATTTACCTGCAATTTACAAAAAATAAAAAGATTCCTCTCACCTCCAAACTTTCCCTGAAAAAAGCAGGTAGTGAAGGGGGGAATCAGACTGCTGACGGGAATATTGAGTTGCTGTGTGCTGAAGAAAATACTGGTGTAATTTTCATTCCTCTCACTGGATGTTGAAGTCGATGTGCGACTGCAAACATGTTTATTTTCCTTCTACAAATTTGATTCTGTGTTTTGTTTGTTACGGAAAACCAGATCCAGGCTCTCATGAGGTTATTTATCCAAAACGACGTTTTACACAACTTCAAGTCAGCAACATGGGAAAACTAGAAAAAGTTAAAGGTACAGTATGGAACAAAATCAAAGGTCAATGGCAGAAAAATGTGATATAATTCAAAACTATGTTTCTATTGATGTGTAATCGCTTCCCTAGAATAGCTTTAATGTGTTTATTTTCTCAGAATGACTCAGTTATATCTACTTCCTGGGCGTGCACATATATGGAGGCTGCCATATTTGTTCCACCATTTTTACTACGGTGTCCCTGAATGGACAAAACAATGTGTGTGAAGTGAGAACCCACTGAACGTCAAAGTTGCTGTACCAGCTTTGTTTAATGGGAGTTAGAGCAGTTTGGAATACAGTCGTCCTCAAAATTATTCCTACCCTCCAATTAAAGAAGGAAAAAATCATCTGTCAGTAAAATAAGTTGAAATTGACAAAAGTAATAATAAATTTTGAATTGTGGTTAATGGGAAAGAAGCTCTAATGTGTCTGGAATAGTTTTGTTTGTTTTTTTTTTTTTTATTAATATTTTCAACCTCAATTCAAAAGCAATATTTCAATTCTCTAAATTATAATTTTGTAAATTTTTATTTATTATTAGTTTCTTTAGTTTCCTATTATTTGAATTACTATTGTAAATTAAGCCTTTTCTTTAATCAGAGGGTGTGAATAAATTTGATCACGACCGTAGGTAATGCGTTAAAAGACATTAAAAATAGTTTCTTATAGTACAGACATCCACTCACAGATGAAAACATCTTCACGTCTGGGAGAATTTTGGCCACTAACGGCCACCGTACATTCACAACAGTGCTGGAATATGAAGTCATTTGAAAGAAAACACTCATCTTTACCACTAGATGTCAGTAATTCTCACACACTGTACCTTTAATGAAAACGAACTCGATGCATATTTTTGTGAGAAAAGGGGAGAAAAACTAGTCATTTGGAGAACGAGTGTAAACAGCTGTGTCATCTCTTCATTCTTTACAAAGACAGAAAGGAGTGAGGAGGAAAATAGAAAACAGGCGGAGGGGGTGAGGATGGAGGGATGGAGGGGGAGAGCAAAAAAGGAGACGGAGAATGAGAGCGAGAGTTCTGTCAATATTTCCTCAGGAATGATGGAGCATTAAAAATGGATGAGTGTGTTTGTTTTTTGTGTATTTTACTGTGAGGCTGCCTGTGTGTGTGTGTGTATTCTTGTTTATCTGTCTGTGTGGGGACCGAGTGCATTTTTGTGGGACTTTTGTGCAAAGTGAGGACACTGATGGCCGACTGAGGCAGGAAGCGGCTTCAGGGCTGATTTGGGGTTATTGTTGGTTCGGGATGAGCAAGATCCAGTCAAAGACACACTCACCTGGAGACAGACTCCGGATTATTACATGTCCTCTCAAAAACAGCGTTTCAAATGTGTGTGTGTGCTATTTGCCATTCCCAGCAGCTCCTCCTGCAAACGGCATGAAAACATGAAGCCTGTCGACAGAAAAATAACCACAGCACACCGAGACGAAGCCTGCTGCTTCATTGTTTGTTTGTCTTTTGTCGGCATCCATCACTGTCTGACACACACAAACACACACACACACACACACACACACACACACACACAGGCTCAGATTGACCCTTCACCACGTCTACTCTGATGAACAGAGTCAGACTCTGCCGGTAAACATCCCCCGACATCCCCCCTCTTCTTTTAGTCCGTCCTGAAGGGTAAACAAAGCACACACTCAGTCACACACACACACACACACACACACACAGTCAATACAGAGTTAAAAACAAACACACGACTGCAGACGGGAAGTGAAGCGCTCAGCGGCGGCAGCTGATGGAAATCATCTCTAACCTGCACCTGAATGTTAAAGCTAAGATTTAAGATGTTTATATTCACTATTAAAGCTCCATCTCTGTTTGTCCTCCACAGCTGATAAAGAAAGACTGGGGAAGAAAGACGACAGCAGTCCCTTTAAAGTCAACATTTTAGGTAAGATTCTCCACGTTTGTTTGTTTCTGCTGATTGGAGCAAAAAAACACAGAAAAAATAAAAGGCCATAAATAAATAAACTGCACTTTAGGGACATTTTTAGGGATGTTTGATATTGTCTTTTTTACCAATACCCATGATAAGCTACCCTAAAAGGAAAAGTGCACCCACAGACTGATGGTCCTTCGTTTTCTCCTCATCCTCATGCTGAGCAAGACTCTGGAGCACTTTTTTAATCTCAAATGCAGCCGGAGATCGGACAGGTTTTCATTTCCCCCCAACTTTCATATAATGGAGTTCACCAGCGACTGAAACAAAAAGGTCCAAAAAAGTCCACAAAAACTTGTCAATATTCCTCCATGCTGCTCGTCCAATGTAATCCAAGAGTCCTGAGTGGGTAGCGTCCAGAATTTACTCCAAACGACATCATTTAATATACTTTTATAGCCTAAACAGGACTACATTTCAGTTTCTATTTGCGCGTTCGTGTGAGTTTACGACACGACGGAAGCCGCAGGGTTCAGGGCCTACTCTGCCAATAATGCAAGCATAGAAGAAGAAATTTGCTGTTTATATTGTGCTAAGAGCAACAGAGCTGCAGACGAACACAAAAGGGGTTGGATGTTTATTTAAAACAAAGCAAGTAAGAAAAAGAGAACAATCTCGTCTGCCGTGGCTTCCATAGTTATATGAACTCACAAGGGCGCTTCTAGGCAGCTAGATGTTCTACTGTTTAGGCTCTAAAAATCTACTAAATGATGTTTTTTGGAGTAAATTCTGGACGCTACCCACTCAGGACACTTGGATTACATTGGACGAGCAGTATGGAGGAATATTGACAAGTTTTTGTGGACTTTTTGGACCTTTTTGGTTCAGTCGCTGGTGAACGCCTTATGAATTAATGTCCTTTGGGGCTCTGAAGCTAAAATTTTGTTGAGCAACACTTTGAAACAGTCACTACAACCGGGTGTTTTCTGTAATGTTCAAAAAGCGTCTGCACCTGTTGACAGGTATGTTGGTCTACTGTTCATTGGAAATGTGCTCCAATGTGTCTGTGACAGTTTTTGTTTTTTTCATTATTATTTCCAACCACAAATAAAAATGAAAGTTTTGTTTCACCAAATTATAATTTTGTTAATTTTTATTTGTCATTAGATTCTTTAGTTTCTTGTCATACAAAGGACTATTGTGAATTTAGCCTTTTCTTCCATTTTGAGGACGACTTTATACAGTATATATTACATGTTTTATTTTTCTTTTTGATTTTGCTGCAGGGCATTGTTTATTTTTTAGATTATTATTTGAAGTGCTTTGTTTCTTTTTTTAATCTCAAGAGTTTTGGGTTTCTTTTCCCCTAAATTAGTTTTTATTGTGTCCTATATCATATTCATTTAGGGGTCAAATGCAGTATCAGCCCCAAATATCAGCAGGTTGTATCTGCTGAGGCTGATGAGAAAATATTGGTATCAGCCCTAAAAAATCTGTATCAGTCAATCCCTAGTCTTAGGTTAACATTCAAATCTGACATTTTAACCTTTTGTAAGATTTGAAAAATAATTTCAGGAATAAATTCTTAAATGCGGACAGATTTTCTGTGTTTTCCAGTTCTAAGGATGGCTACACATTTGTGCATGCACCATCCACAGTAACTAACCCTTTATAACCTTGTAAAGAACAGGTGGACCACAGATTGGCTCCCACAAACAATGCCGGATGGTGATTGGTTAAACTTTCAGAAAGATGTTGCAAACGCGGCGCTGTTTGTACAAAACAAGTTAAATCTTTGACGCTATTTGATTAGTTGCAAAAGACCCATTTAACGCCCCTCCTGAAGATTTCTTTCACATGTTAACTGATTCATTCCACTCCCTGTCTGATGTTTGAGTAGCCGAACATCCACATTAATAACTTCTGAGATTACACGTTTATTCTTGCTGAGATTATAAAACCATGTGTAAATCCACTTCTATGCCTTTAATACTCCTGACAGTAAAACTTTCCGACCCTTCGACCGAGTCTACAGAGGAGCCATAAATCTGGAATAAAACTTAATAAAAACCTCCTTAATACACAATAATGCCCTCACAGAGGGCAGTAAAACTGCAAAGTTTACCCCCCCCCCCCCAGCAGTAAATCTCTGCTGATACTGAAATAAAGTGAGAAGACGGTTTTAAAGCCTGGTCGCGCTGTGATTTAGTCATTTTCTTCTAAGTAAACACAGATTAGTGGAGCAAAACAGGGCGTTTTGCAGAGTTACCCATCATCCTGCTGCATGATGCAAATGTTGAGTTTGGAGATCAGAGAGGAGATGAAACAGAATCCAGAGGGTTATTATCTGCAGCACTCTCTGAGAATTGATATCATGACTAAAACATCTCTGGGGAAGAAATTCCTCCACAGCTCCGACCGTCCTTTCACTCTGAGTTTAAACTTGGACTCGGATGGACAACAGAAGGACGAGACTGAACGACTGCATCATCGTAAACGTGTTGTATTACTGTAAAAGCGTCATCCTGTTGCCATCCTCTTAATGTAAGGCTTGGAAATTGTCAAAATTATAGACAAAATTACCTAAAGAGACGTATTTCAGTGAGATGTAGGAATTTGTTTTAAGGCAATGCATCTAATTTCAAAAAATCTTATCAAGAAAATTTACTTTTTCTATTGGCAGACTTTTTATTTATTTATTTATTTATTTATTTGCTTATTACAAGCAAAAAAAAAAAAGTCTTAGCTACTCTTAAAATAAGAAGAAAAATTTTCTTAATAAGATTTCTTAAAATATGCATAATAATAATAAGTAATAAGATACTTTATTAATCCCAATTAGTGTGCCAATTAAATTCGTTTTCTGCATCTAACCATCTCAGGTGGAACCTATAGGAGCAGTGGGCTGTTAATTAAAGCGCTCGGGGAACAGTTGGTGGGGGTTAAGGACCTTGCTCAGGGGTCCACAGTGGTTCCCATCAGTGTCGCGTCGGGGATATTATATTGTATTTTATTGTTATTATTATTATTATTATTATTATTGTATTGCATTGCCTTAAAACAAGATCTTATATCTCACTGAAATGTAATTTTGTCTTATTTTAATTGTGATGAGATATTTTGACTAAAAATTTGAAAAATATACTTGGTAAGATTTACATTTTTGCAGTGTATAATAACTTTATTTATTGACTAATTCAAAAAATCAATGTGTTAATTTGGCAGATTCATTTCTTTGCAATAATGCATTAATTTTAACAGCCCTAAATTGTAGGCTGTATTTTTGTTTTTTACAATGATCTGGTGAACCTCTGAAATCATCCTGTGACAACCAGTTTGGAAACCACTGCTTTAAATGGCAAACAGTAGTTGTTTGCAAACAACTCTTTTTTCCTCTTTAAATGCACATTTACTTTTATAAGGTTCCAAAAACAAAGCAGCTTAAATTAGATCAGTCTGTCGCCAGAGCATGACTGAATGAAAAATATCCTGCTGTCTGACAAAAGGAAAATTTTAAAAATTACTTACAACATAAGCCCTGAAAATGAGTTCAGGTGGAGTTTGGGCCTCCTGGCAGCAGCAACTGGGTTCCCATCAGTCTTAAATCTGATCCAGGAACATGTGGCAGGCTCTTGGATCAAAATCAAAGTCTTCACTTTGGTGCACTGATACTCGTCTCACACTGCAGCAATATTACTTCAGTCGTGTTGCAGCCTTCACATGTCAGAAAGGTTCCACATATCTTCTCATGAAGTTGAATTTGAGAATGCAAATGCCCAAATATTTGCTTTGTATTTCCGATATATCCTTCATCAGGCAGTTTGATATCAACATGCATGTGTGCAACTTAGGAAAAGAGTTCTTCACATTTAATCTGAATATTAATTTCTCATTTCTCCAGATGTTGTATCAGTTACTCACCTTCACCTGGACTGATTGATTAGATCAGTTTCATCATTATAAAGCTAATTCACAACAAAGCTCATTTCCAGACACAAGAGAAGACACAGTTCAACTACAATTTAATCCGATCCAGTCCAATTCACTGTAAGATGCGTAAATTATAATTCAACTATATCCAACTAATTATGTAATCCAATGGAAACCAATGGATTGCTCTGAATCTTCGCTTTGATTTAATTCTCCATCCAAAGCATACATGGGGTGACGGTGAAGAGGAAAAACTCCCATAACAGATATATTCTACTACATATACTGTAGTTACAACAACCATTATTATGTGCAGGGATTGATGGGTACTTGTATGGTCTATTTTCAATGTACTATAAATAAAATAATTTGTAAAGCATGCTATTTTTTTTACATTTCACCTGAAGTTCAGACTTAAATCTTTGCACACTCTTCAGATACTCTCCAGAGTTTGTGCATGAAAAAAACTTCTTGTAGATTTTCCCACAATCTTGCTTTCACCTTTGTTTTGTTTTGTTTTTAAAATCAAAAGTACTTAATGAGAAAATCCTCGAGAGAGTATTGTGGTTTAATGTAAATGGGTTGTTTCACAACATTAATCCAGTCCAGATAATGACACAAACACCAAGGAGGCTGACAAAATGGCTATATGCAACATCAGCGAATAATGATTATCATAATAATGCATTTCCTTTCAGGCGCCTTTCAAAACACTCAGGGACACTTTGCAGTTAAAACAAGCAACTAGTTTCAGCAAATTTACTTACTGTCTTACTCTCCCATTTGTGATGACAAATCTCTGTGAGAAAGATCAATCTTCACTCTCTAATGAAATAACCAAACACAGACGGAGGGATGGAGAGTCAAATCTGAGGCTGAAGCCAACATCAAGTGATCCACACATCACAGGACTTTTCACAGAAGCAGATGTAGTGCTTGGAGAGACGAATGTTTTCTGAGGTAGTGCATGACAGAAAAAGTTTGAGAACCCCTGAATTAGATAAAAGAGAAGATGAAGCTTTGTGGCGTAATTCAGTCTGAAGAGATTTAAAGGACTCAGTGGATAGATGGTGAGTGAGAGGCTTTCAAACCCACTGTGGACATATTAGATAGAGCAGATAAGAAGAACAGGATCTGAGACTTCAGGATGGAGAATCTCAGAAATACATGGGAAAGCAAGATTATGGAGAGCTTTGAAAGTAAAAAGGAGAATTTGAAGATCAATACAATATTGATCAGGAAGCCAGTTGAGTTGTTTGAGGATGGAGGTGATGTGTTCAGTTTCTGAAGTTCTAATAACGATTCAGGCAGCAAGTCAATCCATAGACTAATAGCAGTTTATAGATTAACTTGTGAGGTAAACCAGATGGTAGACAGAGTGATTAAGGCGGGGCATGACGAAAGCATAAATGAGGATGACGGGACTGTTGGTTATAAGGAATGGGTGAAAGAAGTAGTACGTCGATTAGGCCTGGGCGAAAATAAAATTGAATGAATTAGTTTGCTTTTTTTTTTTGTTGCAGGCGATTTAAAGAATAAGTAAATAAAGTTTTTGTGTAAAGGTGCATTTTTGGCTCAGAAAAAAATCAAATTAAAAAAAAAGGAGTTTTTATTTTTAGGCCATATTGCCCTGCCCTGACGTAGACTAGAAATAAGCCGACCGAATAAGGTAACTATCGTGGGTTTGGTTGAAAGGTAAAGATGGGCATCATCTGCATAGCAGTGAAATTTAGTAATATCTTTCCCAAAAATAGAGTCGAGGGGAAGGAAATTAGTTATAAAGAGGAGGGGCCTCAGGACTGTACCCTGGGGAACACCACCAATGGCTGTCGAGGATAATGAGTGAACATTTTGAGTCCCCAAAGTGATGCAGTGGGTATCATCTGCATAACAGTGAAATTTAGTAATATATTTCCTAAAAATAGAGCCAAGGGGAAGGAAATAAGTTATAAAGAGGAGGGGCCCCAGGACTGTACCCTGGGGAACACCACCAATGGCTGTCGAGGATAATGAGTGAACATTTTGAGTCCCCAGAGTGATGCAGTGGGTATCATATGCATAGCAGTCAAATTTAGTAATATATTTCCTAAAAAAATAGAGCGGAGGAGAAGGAAATAAGTTATAAAGAGGATCGGCAACAGGACTGTACCCTGGGGAACACCACCAATGGCTGTCGAGGATAATGAGTGAACATTTTGAGTCCCCAGAGTGATGCAGTGGGTATCATCTGCATAGCAGTGAAATTTAGTAATATATTTGCCAAAAATAGAGCCAAGAGGAAGGAAATAAGTTATAAAGAGGAGGGGCCCCAGGACTGTACCCTGGGGAACACCACCAATGACTGTCAAGGATAATGAGTGAATATTTCGAGTCCCCAGAGGATGCAGTGTCCTCATGAAACCAATGTACTGAAGAATGTTGTGATAAGTAATGTCAAAAGTCAAATCAAGGACAATGAGTTTGGAAAGTAAACAAGTATCAGCTGCCACTGGCAGATCATTGATGAACTGGTTTCACTTCAGCTATGAAGAGCATAACAACCAAACTACAGCAGTTCATTAAGGTTTTTATTAGTGAGTTGATTATGAGTTTGTGCAGCAGCATTTTTCTAATGATTTGGAAATATGGAGTTGGAGCTGCAGGGACAGAGTATCTGAAGAGCTTAAAAAGCAATTAAAACAAATTTGAAATCATTCCACCAACTAGCAGCCAGTGTCGGTGTTTTTCCCCTGCAGCCATGTTGACTCTCAGAGAAAATCCTCCCATTTAAACCACAAGCTGATTGAGTCATGAAATCTTATAGATGTAAAACACAGAACTGAATGCACTGGATGAGGAAACTTAAATATCTTGCCAGAGAAAAGTGCGAGGACTCTTTGTTATAAAGTTTTGCTCAGATTTAAATTTTTAAACAAGTTAGAAAAGCTCTGAGCTGAAATACTCTGAAGTAAAGCAACAGTTTGATCTCTTCAGCTCTTTGTAATAATTGACACGTTCAGGGATTGATGAAACAGCACTCGGCGCAGCTCTTTAAGCTGTAAATCTCTTAAATTTATATGCTAAAGAGCAACATGGACTTCAATGCAAATTGCTTGTTAAGAGCCTCTTTCCTTTGTTCATGCGGATTGAGTACATATCAGTCATTTTAATGAGTACATATTGCTTCGTAGGCTGTGACTTTAATGTTTCAAGGACTTAAGAATTGCTTTTATTTTTCTACTCATAGTTGTGCAACTCAATAAGGATGATGATGTTTGTAGTTTTTCCCCTTTACAACAGAAATACACTGTTACTGTCATAAAACAGATCTTTTTATGGGTTTGCCAGATCCAGTTGTCATTTCAGACTCCTATGTGTATGTTTTTTTATTATTATAATGCAGTACGAGGGGTTTTTACTTTTCATGCAATCTCTAAATTCATGATAATTACTTTTAAGAAAGGAACAAAGAACCAGAAAGAGTATAGAAATGGAGCTTAAAGGAGTCACTCAGCACAGTGGACAATAAATGCACTCTTAGATTTATGAATGTCATCACAAGTGAAGTACATCTGAGTATTTCAGGTGCTTTGTCCTAAACTAGCAACAAAAAAATAATTTCTTGTCCATGTAAAAGCTTTTTCTCTCTGCAGCAGCGATGAGCGTCCTCATGTTTTCATTTACTGATTCTGTCCTTTAACCCCTTCAGAAACCAAAGGTCTGGACCACGGAGACGGGTTCTACGCCGGGATGACAATCCCCTGTGCCGACAGCTACGCCGGATTCTGCGTACATGGGAAGTGTGAGATCAAATACAACATGGCCACCTGCAGGTTTGTGACCACCTGGGCTCCTGTTTCTCATGTTGTTACTCATTTTCAGCACATTTGAAAAAATTAAAATAAAGAACGCATTTACCGTATTTTCTAGACTATAAATTGTACTTTTTTCCATTGTTTGGCTGTACCTGTGAGTAATAATTAGGTGAAACTTACAGTATGTATGTAAAAATTTATCAAATTTAACATGTTTTAAAATGTTAATTCATATTGTCTGACATGAACCAAGGAGTAAAGATTACTGCCTAATGCTACAAGAGGGTGCTCCAGGCTTGTGATAGAGCAAAAATCCCAAAATGGCGTTTTCTCAGCAAGAGGAGTTCATTTTAGGACATCTGGCTGCACTGTCTGTGCACTGGAACAAATCCTTAAAATCCTCCTGTTTTAATATGATGTTTATGATCATTTACAGGCATTAACTTTCGAATCAGAGTGATCAGGGAAGTTTTACCAGTCACATATAAGCCTAAATGGAAAAATCCAGAAAAGAAAAAGATCATATATTTCAGCAGAGTTCATTTTACACATTGCTTTAACAGTTCTTGAACAGAAGTTTCTATTTTTGTTCCTGCTGATGTCACCACAGGGGATGTAGGATTGAGAGGGGGAGCTTGCTGAACTTGCTAGCTTGTTATGCTAGTTTAGCCTATTCAGCCTCCATGGTGTGTTCTGCATTACCAGTAACCATTGTTCTGTGTGCTGTTGTGCAGATGAATATCTTGTTTTTCCAGATTAAACTGTTCTTAGTCTTGGATCTTTAGTAATAAATGTGGCATATCGTCCAGTGTGACATGTTTTTTCCTCTATGACGCATTTAATGACTGATGTGACTTATAGACTCGAAAATACGGTGATAAAGAATAACTTTTTAATGAAGGGGTTGTCATAATGGTGAATCATCTTATCAAACTAGCATTTAAAAGGTTGAATTAATTAGAAAAATTACATTTTTAAAAATAAAAGGAAAATATATTATTCTTTAGTGTTTTTTATCTGCTTTGGGGAGAGGAATTTTTGTCCTCTATTGACCTGAAAGGTGAATTATAGAGACCCACAAGGTTTAAAGTCCAGCCTTTTATGTCCAGCTACGTCTCAAGTTTACCTAGTTCTGCTTTAAACTAATATTACGTCCCTGGACGTAGAGTCAGGGTGGGCAGCCTGTGTGGACGTGGTGTTGATGTAAAATGTGTGTGATTCAGGTGTGACACAGGCTACAAAGGTCCCCAGTGTGACGAGCCTCAGGACTTCAACATCCTCTACGTAGTTCCCAGCGGACAGAAGCTGCACTACGTCCTCATCGCCGCTATCATCGGGGCCGTTCAGATAGCCATCATTGTTGCCGTGGTGATGTGCATCACAAGGTGGGTTACACCAGCTTAAAAAGTCACATTTTTATTTTTAAATTGTCCATAAATAACCAAAGAAACTAGAGTCTCAGTTTAGTTTGAAACTGTGTTTCTATTGGTATCTAATCACTTTACTAAAATATTATTATTATATTTATATGTAAACTATATAAATAAATATTTTATCGTGTTTTTATCCCCTTTGGTCTCTGAATGGACAAAAAAAAAACTTTTAAAAGCTTTAAAACTGCAGTAGCAGCTTTGTTTGTGAGGAGCTTAAACACTGATTAAGTCAAATGACGCCTTAAAAGAACAATAGAAGAAGAGTGCAGTCATGGCTGTACCTGCAGCCACTCACAAAACCTATTTCTGTCTGAAAGAAGTTTGGCCACTGACGGCCACCGTACATTCACAGTGATGCTATACTCGTCTTTACCACTAGATGGCTGTAATTCTTACACACTGGACCTTTAAGAAAGTTTTATTTGATCTCATATTCTAAATTGTTTCACTTTGGCCAGTTTAGACCAGATAAGCAAAAGTGAAAATGGAGTTATCTCACAAAAATGTGCTTTTAAAGAAATGAGAATAAATTTAGTGTATAATTTATGGGATACAGTATTACACATATCTGGCTGATGTAGTCATCCTCAAAATTATTCATGCTACAATTAAAGAAAATTTTAATCCACAATAGTGATTTAAATAACAAGAAACTTTACAAAGTAATAATGAATTAAAAAATATCGAAATTACAATTTAGTGAAATAAAATATTGCTTTTGAATTGCAGTTGAAAATAATAATTTAAAAAAAAGAAATGCCCCAGACAAATTAGTGCCTTGCTAATGACAGTGGACCAAAATACCCGTCAACAGGTGCAGAAGTCTGATTGGATGTTACAGAAAACACCTGATTTCAGCAATTGCTTTGAAGTGTTACTCAACAAAATTTTACTTCAGAAGCTTCATCATGCTTGTTTACTTGTTTTGTTTTTTGTAAGTTTGTTTTTAATGTTTCTGTGAAACCACAATTTAAAATTAATGTCACGATTTTCAGACTTTTTTTTAAAATATAATATCACTTTAACAATTTTAAGTTGTCTCACTGACACATTTTTCCCCCCTTATTTAAAGGAAGGGTATGAATCATTTTGAGGACGGCTGTTATATATAGTATGAATTTAAATTCAATTAAAATTTTCAGCTTTGATGCTTTGGAATATGTCAAACATACTTGATCTTGATTATAATATTCTGATTTCTTGATTAATCATTTTTTCTACTTAAAGTACTTTACCTGTATTATTTATTGATTCCTTTGGTAAGAATAGAAATATCCAACTTTTACCTCTAATATTAATTTATAGATTCATTTGGGAAGATGAATTCTAAATACAATAAATATTAAAGTGTATTTTAGTATATATAATATTATAAATATTACAGAAAAAGAATTTTAAAAAAATTAATAATTGATTAAAAAAATTAATTATTGTTATACTGTTTTATATATATATATATATATATATATATATATATATATATATATATATATATATATATATATATATACTGTATGTAATGTTTTTTTGAAATAAAGCCTATTACAATATTGAAATTCCCTTTTGGGATTAATAAAGTATTTTTTATTTAATTTAAAACGGTAAAATAAATGAATAGGTAAAAAACCATCAAAATGACCTTTATTTCTATTCCTGTTTCCTTGAATTTTAATGTAAATTTTTCCTCGTTTCTTTAGGAAATGTCCGAAAAACAACAGAGGTCGTCGACAAAAACAAAACCTGGGACACTTTTCCTCGGACACTAACTCCAGGATGGTATAGCCGTGTTGTTGCTGGTTGTTTTTGATAAGTTTTTTCTTACAGCGTGGAAATACCGATTTTTAACAGTAGGTGTGGTATTTTTATTTTTTTTCTCCTGGGAAACCACTAAAAGAGGAATGAAAATATTTATTTAAGGGGCCTTATTTCCCTCCTTTTGGTTCTGGATGGAACATTTTGTGCGATCGTGATCTTTTTTGTTTTTAATCCAATCGGGAACAAGGAGCTGAATCGACGCGACCCACGGCGGCGTCTGCCTGCTTTATTAAAGCTTTTGTTGAATGCTTTACAGTCTTTTCTGTAAACTGGCTAACAGAGTAATGTCTGCCCCTCTGGAATGTTATTTATTGGAGTTTTTCTTTCCATTTTTTTTGCCCTCTCTGCTTTGCTCTTTACTAATAATGTGCAGCTGATCACCAAATGCAGTTTGTTTTTAATGTTTTTGTCTTTTCTGTAGGAGGTGAGAGGGAGCCAGCCCGTGCGATAGATATGTTTACATTTATTCTTTGGTATGAAGCTCCATGTCAAGATTTCACTGTGTTAAAACAAGCTAATAATTTATTATTATAATTATTATGATACTGAACATTTTTTTCTTGAAAGTAGTTTTTACACGATGTTTTTATGTTAACTTTTATCCCAGATTCTAGTTCCTGTATATTAGCATGACTTGTGAAAACTGTGTACTGTGGTGTAGTTTAAACTTTTTAAAAGGAAACGCTGTTGGCCTCGACGCGTCCTCCATCCTCGTTTTGTAGCGGTGGGGAAGCGAAACGTCGGACTAATTGCAGAAAGACTGGACGATGGGATCCGTGTTAACGTTTGGACGCCCGACGACCGCTCGAGGAACCACAAAGAACATTTCTACATGTTATTAACGGCTTAGAGGCTGGAATGTTTTTGCATCTGTTGGTAAATCTGAAGATTGTAGATGAAGGACGCTGGTCCGACTGCAACTGGACGTCAGCGTGACTTCAGAGTCCCGGTTGCTGAGGTGGCTGTAGTTGAAGCTTTTTCTTTGAATGTGAGAAAAACATTTTTGTCTTTTTTTTAATTTTTAGTTTCAGGTTTTCTCCTCTCCGGCACATTCCAAGCACATGGGATCCCTCGAAGTAAACATTCGTAATCCTGTGGACAACACGTGAAACACACTTAACCGTCCAGAGAGACCCCACGTCCCGCTGGTATAAACGTGTGATTTGATACATGTCTTAAAGTTAGAAGTCGTATCCAGCTGATTCACTGTCATTAAAGTCTTATAGCGTATTAATGTGCTGAAGTCTGAAGGTCATGGTTTCCGTATTTGTGTGTCTGTTAGGAGGCTTTCACCTAAGATGAGGCATCCTCTGAGCTCGCAGGTTTGCATTTTTCCAAAGACAAATGCTTCAGAAACGTTTTGTTTTTAATATTGTGAGAAAGCGAGAAAAAGCTCTATTTTTCTGAAATAAACTGTTTTTTTTTTTTAATTAACTAAATAATCACAAATAGAGACAAGTTTTGGTTCGTTTTCCTAAAATGAAATAATTTGAGGGTTTTTTTTAATGAATTAGTGACAGTTGTTTTATTCAGAAAATATTTCTGCTTCATTTTATTAATTGACCTATGGCTAAGCCACGCCCCCAATCACGATGAGCCAATCAGTGCGCACAGCAAACCCAATACACTCGGACATTCTCTGCTTGAACGTCCATTGAAGTGCATTGAAGTTAGCCTGTTTTTGTTCGTTTTTATGTCTTTATGTGTCCTTTTTAGTTTAAAATGGTCAAACGGTGTGCATGGCGTACATGCAACGCCAACACTAGGTATCCTGAAAGACGACGGGGGGGATTTTTTTGTTCTTTCCCAAGCCACATCTCAAACGAGGAAAGTTTCTGCTTTGGATAAAGTTATGCGGCAGACCACAACATCAACTGAACGTGGATAAAATTAACAAGGATGTCTACATCTGTTCTAAGGTAAAGCAACATCGTATTTGAGGCAACATGTTGTCTCTTTGCTGGAAAGAAATATGAAGTTATCTTTAACATCCCTAATGTTAGCTTAAGTTGGCTAACGCTAGCTAAACGTGCTAGTTTTTGTACTTCGGTGGTCAGCTATAGCTGTCATGATCACTTTTTGGCACAACACCGGCAGCCGTGCAGTAGTTTGTGCAGGAAACTGAGGGAGCGCTCACTAGTCGCATTCCTGAGACGTCACAGGCTTGATTTCGACTCGCAGATTCAGACTTGTGAACAACTTTTTTTTTTTTTTTTTTTAAATGTCTTTATTTATCTTGTCATGGTTTCTCTGTTTGATCCCGCGTCTGCTGTCCGTGTTGACAGCAGTCATCTCCCGAGACGTCACATAGCGCCTCTTACCAAATGTTGCTTGTCCGAGTGAGTGGAGGGGGCGTGGCTTAGCCATAGGTCAATTGAGTTTTTTGTTTTTATAAATTAATAATTAAATTTTTTCTAAATAATCAAATTATCTTCTTTTTTCCTTAATTGAGATAATTATTCAAATTTTTCTTTACGAATTCACGATTTTCTTTGATATCTCATAGTTCTAAACCATGCTCTCACTCGCAGGAAATAAAGACAAAATAATGAGCTTAACGATTGTTATTTAGCATCGTTCAGGACGAACTTTTAAACGTAGAACTATGATTTCACCATGCGGCAAGAAATTATCCGGGTTTTTAAGAGTGCTGCAGTTTAAGGACCCTCATTGTTAGTCTCACTGAAGGCACTTTTATGGTGTCATGTATACACATTTTCAGTTTTTGCTCCCACACGTGGAAACAAACTGATAGTTTTGCATTAATATTGCAGTATCACAATATGTAAAAAAATATTTGGGGGAGTATTCTGACCCACATATATTAAAGTGTTGATTGTCGCGTATTAATATGCTCATCTCTAAATGGGTTCAAAAGATCCTCATGTAAGGATGGAGCTAAAGTTTTGGCATTGGACACCTCTGACATCTGATTGGACATCGCAGGTGTCTCCTTATGTGACTGACAGGTGACTTTAGGAGGACAGAAACATCTTTCCAGCCCTGCATTTATCATCAGTATAACTACACTGGCACCACACTCCCAGTATCACTACACCAGTATCTCTCCACCAGTCTGAAGTAAATATTAAAGTATTTTCTAACCAGTCATCCTATAATAACATGTCCATGTGGCTGCATATTTCTAGAAGACATTTGGTCTCTGTGGAAGTACACCTACTGTAAAACTATTAACCTGATGTTAGCATAAAGCTATGTAGCAGTGCTAAACTAGTTATATGCTAACACAAGATTAGTTTAAGATAATGTGGGGTTAGTTTTCAGTCAGATGCTCAGAGTATCCATATTACTCTGCGCTGACTGAGCTAGCGCTACATGATCCAGTTTTATTTAAAAGGGAGGCTAGCAAGGCTGCTAGTTTGTTTTAAAGTAGTTATAGAATGAAAATGTGGAGAAATATATCCTGGAACCAGTTTGATTTTATGGAGGAAGATGTAAGAATAAAGAAAGAGGGAGATACACTGCCTGGCCAGAAAGAAAAAGAAGTTGTCACCAAAAAAAATGTTAAACACTCTAATACTTCATTGGACCGCCTTTAGCTTTGATTACGGCAGCATTCGCTTTGGCTTTTAAGCTAAGCTTCTGCAATGTCAGCAGATTTATTTCCATCCAGCTTTAATTATATATAAACATTATATAAATGAATGTTTCTCCAAGATCTTGATGATGGTCGAGTCTGACCGCAGCCTTCTCCAGCACGTCCCAAAGATCCCCAATGAGGTTCAGGTCTGGACTCTGTTGGGGCCAATCCATGTGTGAAAATGATGACTCATGCTCCCTGAACCAGTCTTTCACAATCTGAGCCCCACATATCCTAGACCTGAACCTGAACCTGGACCTGAACCATCTTTCACAATCTGAGCACGATGAATTCTGGCATCGTCATCTTGAAATATGTCCGTATCATCAGGGAATAAACATCCATTGTTGGAATAACCTGGTCATTCAGTATATTCAAGCATCAGCTGACCTCATTTTTTGAGCACATACTGTTGCTGATCCTAGACCTGAACCTGGACCTGAACCTGAACCTGGACCTGAACCTAGACCTGAGCAACCGCAGCAACCCCAGATCATAATACTGCCCCCACAGGCTCATACAGTAGCACTAGCATGATGCTGCATCACTTCATCTGCCTTCCTGACACATCTTTCTGGGAAGACGATGGTCCCCACTATCCTAGACCTGAACCTGGAAGACAATGGGTCTCCACTATCCTTCCAGGTTTTAATAATGCATTGGACAGTTCTGAACCCAGTTTTAGTCATTTCTGCATCTCCTTAGCTGTTTTCTCTGCTTGATGCTACCAATGATCTGACCTTTCTCAGACTAACATCTTTTCCACGGATGTGTCTTTCTACATGCTTGTTTAGGAAGTGAGAAGCAACTCATTGCACCAGTTGGTGTTAAATAACCCCAACTGGTTAGCTGAAAGATAATCATCCATGCAGTAATTATCCAGTAGGAGGCTCTGACCTGTTTGCTAAGTTAAATCCAGGTGACTTTTTTAGTTGTTGTTGTTGCCAGGCAGTGTATTTCTGACTTTTTAGTACAGAGGAAGGACCCAGTTTAGGTGAGACAGGCCGCAGTATTGCGAAAGTTGCAATACTGTTTTGATTCATTTATTCTAACCTTTCCCCCTAACCCTAACCCTAACCCTAACCAACCTATCTGACAACGCCCATCCTACGTCAAAACACCACCCAATATCCAACTACTACAAGCTGCAGCTGGGGCTTATTGCCAGTATCAGGAGCCTGACAGATCTCAGCGTGGAGATATTCACACCAGGAACCAGTCTACCACCAGTCAGTAGACCAGAACTGACCCCCCTAGGATCCATCCATTTGTTATCCTGATGAGGAGTCTCATGCAGTCATCTCTGTACGTGTGCTGAAGTATTTTAACGTCAGCGCAGGTTCATCCTCCAGTTAAGCATCACATAAACTGTGTCTGGAAGCCGAGCTCATGCCCGCCTCATCCTATGTGAAATCCCCTGTCAGAGTCTATGTGGGTCCAAATGACCTAAATGTCGTCATCTAGGCCGAAGACCACGTGGACCGTCCGCACAGCAAGCGAGGGGTCCGTGCATGTGCCAGGAGAGCAAGCTGGTTGCTCGTTTTGTGCTCCGTCTGTATTTCATGTTTGTACTGTGTTCAGAATTACGGTCCTGTTGTTGATGAGCTGTTTCACTCACTGTTTTTCTTTTTCATGTTGTTCAGACAATAAACAAAGCTCAACAAACTCGGGAGGTCCTCGTCATGTCTTCTCATGTGTGCCTGAGTATTATGATAAATAAAGCCGTAAACTGACCTTTAATAATGTTTCACTCTGGAATTACGTTACAGCTCAGATCATCGCTCATTCAATCATTTACACGTCCAACAAATTATACTGACCATGAAGTAGCTTCTGAAATATGATACGCATTAATGATGGCAGCAAAAAATAACGTTTAGACAGTATAACAGGGTTGTGTTTTGTCATCTGTGGTGCTGAAAGATATAGACAACTGTATGCTTTTGCTTCAGTTATCAATAGTCTTCACAGTAAGAGCAGAAAAAACAATCGTGGCTTATGAAACCTGGTTTGATCACATGACCAATCCTGTTTGAAACAACTGAGTGACATCAGAAGCAGCTGACTCCCTCAATCAGTTTGTCAAACTAATCATTTAGCTACGACGGAGTAAAGGGCCACATCAAGGAAAAACATTTTTTACAAACTTTGAGAATAAAGTCGTAATACTACAAGAAATAAGTAATTTGACGAGGATAAAGTGGTAATTGTACCAGTAACTGGACAATGGAAACAGTTAATGTCATGAATGTTTAAACGTCTCGAGTCAAATTTTTAGGTCTGAGTTAGGAATACTGCCAAGTTTTTGTGGACTTTTATGGACCTTTTTGGTTCAGTCACCAGTGAACTCCGTTATATGAAAGTTGGGGGAAAACGAAAACCTGTCCGATCTCCGGCTGCATTTGAGATATTAAAAATGTGCTCCAGAGTCTTGCTCAGCATTAGGTTGAGAAGAAAACGAAGGACCATCGTTCTGTGGGTGTACTGTTCTTTTAATTCTGAACTCACAGGACAATAGTACTCGTTCATTCGTTCATTTTACTTAAAGCATTGCTGAAATTAAGCAGTTTTGCTGCAGGTAATGCTTTGTAGACAGGTTGTCCTGTCTCTCCCATTATATGGATGTACACCGAAGGACGACTCGATGAAATATCTTCCAAAGGAGTCAAAGTGATACAGAAATTTTACCGGTGAGGAAAGTTCATGTATAAACTCCTAGAAATGCGGTCCAGGTTGGAAAAAAAAGGAAAAATCAAGGAGAGCTAGCTCTCTGAGAACTTCCCATGCACCTCCATCAGTCATTTGAGTGGATGTCCTCAGGTGTGGGTCGTGGAGATCATCTGATTCTGGACCACCACACTGTGCAGCAGAGTGATGAGGTGGTCTTCATGGTGCAGCCTTCAGTGATGTAGCGTTCTCAGGAAAAAGAATCTTTGGTCTTCTTTATGAAACGCTCCGATGTTTGACCCCTTCTTTTTGAAATCAATCATTTTATTTGTTCAGTGTTCAGGATTGTCCCTACACCAGACCGATCTCAGTGACCACCAGACTGGTGATGTGCATGGCAGCAGAGTCGTGCATATGAGCTGAGGACTGGATGATGGCCAGAGCATCCTAACATGCTGGGGTCCATTTATCAAACAGTCTTCCATCATGCACGTGCAGACAGGTACCCGGCCCCAGCGCCACCAGAAGGTGTCTCAAATAGAAGGTTATGTTGAAACTCTGAGTATGTTGTCCCCGACAAGAAGGAGGGTTTAACGTTCCAGGACGAAAGGTACGTCAAGTCCTCAGTCTGTCACCATGGTAACTTACTCTGAACATAACCTGCTCACTGGCAGGTCATCTATATATATCTTATCAATCATTCCTCTCGTCGATTCTTCTTTGTTCTCAAACACACACAGTCGGAGTAAAGCTGTTCTAATATTCATCACTGCTGGAAAACAGATTTTCATTTTATTCATGAAATACCGATGAGGGTTAGGTCTCACTGATGCCCATTAACTAACTCACAGCTTTACTGGTTTTAAGGACGTGTTATTCAGTGGAGAACAAAGATTGGTGGTGTTTGTGCATCGGATCACAGTGAAACATACACTATATGGAGGAGTGGCCAGGTTTTGTAATCAGATGAGACACAAAACACTCTGTAGGGAACAAACCCAGTCATCCCAAGGGCACTATCCCACTGAAGCTTGGTGGTGGCAGCCTCATGCTGTGGGAGCAGTTTTCACAGGCAGGGACTGGGAAACTGGCCAAAGCTGAATGAAGGATGCATGGTGCTACACAGGGAAGTTATGGAGGAAAACCAGTTTCAGTTTTTTTAAAAACTGACCTAAAGCTGCTCGATTACAGAAAAAAATTATCACGATTATTTTGGCCAATATTCAAATCATGATTATTCAAATGATTATTTTCCGGTTATACGATGCATTTATTTAGCATTTCTTTCTATGGTTTCTAGTACTGAAAATAAATATAGGCTACAAATATGAACATTACAGCTGTTTTGCAATGTATAAAACATTAAATGAATAAAATATACTTTGAATGTTAAATTAATGCAAAAAACATAGAAAAACAAAAATATATAGCTCTTTTGCAATTTCTATATATTTGAAAAATAAAATATACTTTTTGTATATAAAAGATATCCCAAAATAAGCTTTGTTGAGCTTTACTGCACAGCTAGAACATTCCAAATCTCACGTTTTTTGTTCAAGACACACAAAGTAACTTTTAAACCTTAAAAATCTGTGTTTCTGACTCGCTTTGACGGCACACCAACATTCATTATGCACATTTTCAAGCCGTTACTGCCCAGAGGTGTCCTGAGGCTCAGAAACTGCACTATGTAAGTTTTCTATCCAGAACACGGCTGTGACGTTGCAGCCGACTATTGGTTGCGCACCGCATCACTTGCTAGCAAAAAAGGATATGAAACAGACATGAACACAGCAACACAGCAGATGGATGCTAGTTTAGTCGTTTATAGTGGGCACGTCACTGAAAAAACTGCTAAAAGTTCCGTTGTGGGCCTTTAATGACACCCAACAAATTGCCTGGGATAACCTCTGAATAACTTCTAGAAATTTTGGCAAGAAAAATGGCAAAAAATAAAAAAGTTTCAACTCAATTATAGAGGCTTTCAAGAGCGTGTCATCTAACCGGAAGTCGCCATCTTGGAGGCACTCGGCCACATAAAGCGCACGGACTAGAGTAAATCTGACTTTCTGTTGAAAATGGTAAATTATTGCCGTGTTTTCAACTGTACCAACCGGTCATACCGTGAGAAAACTTGGAGTTTTATAGACCTCCAAAGGTTATTAAAAATCAGGGAGAACAATGCCAGAAGTTGTCAGAAGAAGGGATACGCTTGTGGTTAGCAAAACTAAACCAAGATCTGCGTGGCAAAAACCTGAACAACATCCGAAGTTGTTTGGCCCATTTCTTGTCAGGTATGTTAAGTTAAATGTTAATAGCCCTTAATTTATAGTCTAATGGTAATATTAATATCCAAGTGCCCTCAAAGTGTTCTTGCTGTCATTTCCCTTTCACCCTGTTGGATTGAGAATAAAAACATTAAAGGATTGATTACTTGATACTGCAGCTCTCTCACCCATCCACAGACCATTTGGTTGCATGCATCCAAACCTTGATATGATTTAAGATCTTCTGCTGTGTATGGGCTGGGAGGGAAAACCAGGTCATTCACGATGTCGGGATGTGCAATGGAAGGGAGGCTCTCCGGCTCGTCATTGCTCAACTTGTAAGAATCGGCACCACCGACAAACTAACTTTTCTGTATACTTTTCTATTTCCTGTGGACCAAGTCCTGCTGTGTATGCTTTTGCGCCTGTGTTTGCATAGATCCGATGCTGTGTTCACATCCGCGTATCTCCAACATTTCACAGCCCTACGCTTACCCTCAGGACACTGCAAAAGTAACACTGGACTGGTTTATGGACAATACTTTAGGTTGTTGGAAGAGCTGTGGAAAAGCCCAGAGCTCAGTCCAGCAGAACACCTGCAGAACTCATCCAACCTGAAGCAGCTGGACTGAGGCTGACTGCGCCTTTCAGCTGGTAAAGGTGGACCAACAAAGTCAACTGTTACATTCAACCACAGTGAATATCATAGGACTATTCCTCTCTGGTGTCTCGCAGCTTTTACTGGAAAAGATCTGATCTTAACTGCTGTACATAGCCCATTGCCTTCATTCTGCCATTTTAGCTCAGATGTTTTGCTGGTTGCTAAATCCACAACAAAATTAAGTTTTGGACTGTAACATGCTGATGTCGGCCTAATTACTGAAGCTGTGGGAGTTTGTGGTTTGAAAACAAGGACAGAAGAGGTTGGATTTGGCCTTTAGCTGTCATTATCAGTCCCCACCCTGCTGTCAGAGGAGGGGGTACATCATTAACTGTCTAATTAAAAACCGCTTGTTTGCCAGAGCAGGAGCAGAGGTCACTGCCTCTCCCCTTGAAAATGAACAAACTACAGTCTGTGTCATGCATTTCTGTGGGGGGCAGGATCTAAGGCACGCTGCCCCTGTAAATATAGATTTACAGACTGGAGGTGCTGGTGGTGGGTGTTCAGGGACAGGACCAGCTGCTGGCTTCAGTCGAACAGATTCACCAGTTGAAATGCCACTCTGCAACACAACGTCCGACAGAATCCAACATTCATTATAAAAAAGCCCTGATGAGGCAACGCCTCCCTCTCAGAAAGGAAAGACACAGATCTGGACATGTGAAGACAAGGTTTTAGTAAATTCAGCATTTTGAATTTAAAGGGACAGTTTTTAATGGGTGATGATGTGTTAAAAGACAAAAGAATGAGCCCACCCACGTCATTATGCATTATGCAACTGTGTGCTGCATAATGCGCTGCAATTCGGTGGTCCAATTTCCTGCGCTGTCCTGCAGATGTGACGTCACTTGACGCTGCATACGTGTCTCCGACAGTTTTGATACAGGAAGGAGACGGTCGTGGTGAATTCAAACACTGTAAGGGATAGTTATGGATTCCTCTGCCGTCAGCAAACAATCTAGATCAACTGAAAGACACTAAAAAGTGGAACTACGAAGAAAAACACTTTATCAGCGTAGTGAACAAAGTTGTGACAGCTTGGCTGGTGGCTGCAGTTACCTGCAGCAGCAATCGTGGCAGTCATGAGTTTCATTTCTTAATCCTGCCTCCAGATCCTTTCAAGGCTGTTAATATGAAATACAGTTGTGTGAAAAAGTGTTTGCCCCCTTCCTGATGTCTTTTTTTTCCCCCATGCTTGTCACACTTACACTACTCACAAAAAGATAGGGATATTCAACGTTTTTGGAGAACAGAATGATGCAGAATAAATATTTTACCATTGAACAATGTACATGTGCTTTGAAAAATTTAGAGAAAGTTTAATTCAGTTCACCTGGAACGGTTGTAGTGGATTTTAGATTCATTCTGACATCATAGAAACAGCCAAATATCTTTAACTTTTTGTGAGTACTGATATGTTTCAGATCAAAAAAAAATTTAAATGTGAGACAGAGGTGACACAAGTAAACAGAAAATGCAGTTTTTAAATGAAGATTTTTATTAGTGGGGGGAAAAATCCAAACCTCCATGGCCCTGTGTGACAAAGTGATTGCCTTCCCTGTTAAAACATAAATTAGCTGTGGTTTATCACATCTTTGGAAAGCTGAGTTCAACTTTTTAGCCACACCCAGGCCTGATTACTGCCACACCTGTTCTCAATCGAGAAATCACTTAAATAAGACCTGCCTGACAAAGTTAAGTAGACCAAAAGATCCTCAAAAGCTAGACATCATGCTGCCATCCAAAGAAATTCAGGAAAAAATTAGAAACAAAGTAATTGAAATCCATCAGTCTGGAAAAGGTTGCAAAGCCATTTCTAAAGCTTTGGGACTCCAGAGAACCACAGTGAGAACCATTATCCACAAATGGTGAAAACATGGAACAGTGGTGAACCTTCCCAGGAGGGGCCGACCGACCAAAATGACCCCAAGAGCACAGCGACGACTCATCCAAGAGGTCACAAAAGACCCTAGAAGAACATCCAAGAACTGCAGGCCTCACTTGCCTCAATGAAGGTCAGTGTTCATGACTCCCCCATCAGAAAGAGACTGGGGGGCAAAAATGGCTGCATGGCAGAGTTCCAAGACCAAAACCACTGCTGAGCAAAAAGAACATAAAGGCTCGTCTCAGTTTAGCCAGAAAGAATCTTGATGATCCCAAAGACTTTTGGGAAAATACTCTGTGGACTGACGAGACAAAAGTGGAACTTTCTGGAAGGTGGAGGTCCCGTTACATCTGGCGTAAAAGTAACACGGCATTTCAGAAAAGGAACATCATAGCAACAGTAAAATATGGTGGTTTTAGTGTGATGGTCTGGAGCTGTTTTGCTGCTTCAGGACCTGGAAGACTTGCTGTGGTAAATGGAACCATGAATTCTGCTTCTACCAAAAAATCCTGAAGGAGAACGTCCGGCCATCTGTTGGTGACCTCAAGCTGAAGCACACTTGGGTTCTGCAGCAGAACAATGATCCAGAACACACCAGGAAGTCCACCTCTGAATGGCTTAAGAACAACAACATGAAGACTTTGGAGTGGCCTAGTCAAAGTCCCCACCTGAATCCCATTGAGATGCTGTGGCATGACCTTAAAAAGGCGGTTCATGCTGGAAAAGCCTCCAATGTGGCTGAATTACAACAATTCTGCAAAGATGAGTGGAACAAAATTCCTCCACAGCGCTGTAGAAGACTCACTGCCAGTTATCACAAACGCTTGATGCAGTTGTTGCTGCTAAGGTGGAACAACCAGTTATTAGGTTTAGGGTGCAAAAACTTTTTCACACAGGGCCATGGAGGTTTGGATTCTTTTTTCCCCTTAGAAATAAAAATCTTTATTTAAAAACTGAATTTTCTGTTTACTTGTGTTATCTTTGACTCACATTTAAATTTGTTTTTTGATCTGAAACATATAAGTGTGACAAACATGCAAAAAAAAATAAAAAATCAGGAAGGGGACAAACACTTTTTCAAACAACTGTAAATAAAGTAAAAAATATCTAACATACACACTACAGGGCTACAGCCCTTTGGCTGACTGGTAAGCGCGCATGACTCTCACTCAGGAGTCTAGGGCAGTATTTCCCAATCCTGGTCCTCAAGTACCCCTGCCCTGCACATTTTAGTTCTGTCCAACTCCAGCACACCTGATGCAGATTAATTCAACTGCTCATGAAGTTCTTTGCAAGATGCTGATGAGCCATTCATTTGAGTCAGGTGTGAAAGTGTGGAAATCTCCTAAACGTGCAGCAGCTGGTGCAGCAGTTTTAAAGTTCAGAGAGTTCTCACTTTATACATGTTGTTTTGTCCATTCAGGGACACCATAGTAAAAATGGTGGAACAAAAAGCAGCCTCCATATATGTGCACCCGCAGTAAGTAGATATCAATGGCTCATTCTAAGAAAATAAACACACAACAGCTATTCTACACATCAATAGAAACAGTTTTAAATCATATATCACATTTTCCTGCCATTGACCTTTAAATTTTTTGACATACTGTACCTTTAAAGTTGTTAATTTTATCTGGTAACCTGTGAGCTTAAGACCACCACGTACACCATACTGACAGGTATGTACTGTATAATGAGTGTGTAAGCTCTGCTGAGACTAAATGCATGTGTGTGTGGTGGCTGTTCAGAGGCGAGACTGTTTAAATACTCGGACGCTCCCTCTCTCACTCTGGAGCCATCAATCATCTCTATAAAGAGCTCTAGATCTCAATCTCAGTCAATGTTTGGACTCTGCTGCCCAGGGGAAAGTAAAAAGGGCACAGTGGTGTTTAATCCCCTGAAAACATTCCAGCTCTTAGCAATCAGACCAGGCAACTGCGGCTTCTTCGCATCTGTCGCTGCAGAGCTGCAGGATGACTCCTGAGCTGTTGTTGATGTACATGTTTCACAGCTGCTAACAAGAACATACGTGCAAATAACGGAAAATTATGAATCACCGGGTGCAGCAGAGCAAAGCAGGAGCTGGATGGGTATTTCCATCTCCTCCCGCTTTGCATCTTCCCAAAAATGTCAGAGTGTCACCTTACAGGGAGTTTTTATTTTTAGCTGGGGAGGGGGTTTCGTGTGAGCGTTGACGCTCCCCTCTTAGTTTATCCCCTGGCTCACATCCCGACGAGAGACGAATTCAGATATCCTGGGGCCTTTTTTTTTAAAGAAGTAGGTGGAGTCTCCCTTCTTTCCCATTTCCAAACCTGAGTTTGGGGTCACAGTGGTTGGGTGTTGCCACTCTCCGGTCTCCCTGCTGGTAACCCCAACGATACTTGTCCAGGTTCCCAAACTAAACCTGCAACTTTAAACAAAAGTTAGGAGCCAAGTCTTAAAAAGCTGCCATGGATCAGCACAAGTACCGTACGGCAGGCGTCCAGGAGAAGCTGGAGATCGTCGGGGTGGAGGATGAGTCTGGGAACCCCATCAGCGCCCTGACCATCCTCTCTCTGCTGGAGCGCGTGGCCGGCATCATCGACAACGTGCAGTCCTGCCAGCAGCGCATGGAGGAGCGTCAGCAGGAGCTGGAGAACAACATCAAGACCATCCAGGGGGATGTCCTGAAGCTGGCCAAGGATCACACCGACACCAGCGGCACGGTGGAAAAGCTCCTGCAGAAAACCCGCAAAGTCAGCGCCAACGTCAAGGAGGTCCGGGCACGGGTGGAGAAGCAAAACGTCCGGGTCAAGAAGGTGGAAACGTCACAGGATGAGCTGCTCACCCGCAACAAGTTCAGAGTCGTCATCTACCAGGTAGGCGGAGGAGGAAAGTCCAGACATGCTCCCTGTTGGTTTAACTCGTTCACCATGCAAAAACGTTGAGTTGGACTTCCTGGCTTTCTTTAGTCTGCAATGACCCCGTAATCCAGAGGGGAAGGTGACTCTGGTCCTCCAGGGCTGCAGTCCTGCAGGTTTTAGATGTTTCCCTGCAGCAGCTTGAGTCAGGGTTCCCACGCGTCCTGGAAAACCTGGAAAACGATTGAACATTTTTCCAGTCATGGAAAACGCATGGAAAATGAGAAAAAAAGTTAAATGTCCTGGAAAAGCTTGAGTTGCCTTGAAAATTATTTTTCCTCCCATCGCTTCATCGCTGTTTAGTCGCCACTTCATTGATGCTTTGTCTTTACTTCATTGGCGTTTTATCGCTGCTTCATCTCTGCTTCATCACTGCTTCTTTTCTGCTTCATCACTGCTTCATCACTGCTTCATCTCTGCTTCATCACTGCTTCATCACTGCTTCATTACTGCTTCTTTTCTGCTTCATCACTGCTTCATCACTGCTTCATCACTGCTTCTTTTCTGCTTCATCACTGCTTCATCACTGCTTCATCTCTGCTTCATCTCTGCTTCATCTCTGCTTCATCGCCACTTTGTTGCTGAATCGTTGCTGCTTTGTCTCTGATTCATTGGCGTTTCAATGGCACTTCGTTGCTGCTTCGTCACCACTTCATCTCTGCTTCATCGCCTCTTCATCGCCGCGTTGTTGCTGCATCATTGCTGCTTTGTCTCTGCTTCATTGGCGTTTCACCGCCGCTTCATCACTGCTTCATCTCTGCTTCATCGCCACTTTGTTGCTGAATCGTTGCTGCTTTGTCTCTGATTCAGTGCCGTTTCAACGGCACTTCGTCGCTGCTTCATCACTGCTTCATCACCGCTTCGTCGGTGCTTCATCTCTGCTTCCTCTGCTTCATGGCTGTACAAAATATAAGCTACAATTGTAGAAACTTCTCTAAAAGCTTGGGGTGGAATTTTTTCAATCTGTTGTGATAGCTTGACTTGCACTGTAGAAGCTGGAAAGGTCCTGAAAATGTCCTAGAAAAGTCCTGGGAAATAACTTCAAGAACAGAGTGGGAACCCTGTGAGTGACTCATTCATCTGAATCAGGTATTAAAACAGGGAAACGTGTAAAACTTGCAGGACTGCAGCTCCGGGTTACCTAATCCTTTCACGGCCTGCTCTGGCTGGTAGAGCAAACATTTCAGCAACTAAATCTCTATTCTGAGGGGATTAGTATTATAAAGGGACCACATGTGATTTGTAATAATTACGCAGATCATCTGTGATTTTATTCCCATGTGAATAATCCACAACAGTGGTTTGTGATGTAATAATTCCCCTGAAAATAACCTACTATAATTTGCTGAACTCTGAGGTCCTCTGATAATACTGATCCAATGCAAACAGACATCTCTGAGGTTTGGACAGACATGACGTGATTTGACGGTGTTTGTTTTCTGGACGCATTTTATTTCCTTTCTGGCAAAGAGTGAGGGCTGCAAAATAAGTTTTCCTTGCAAATTATTATGTTTATGATAATTTATGAAGCATTAACTTTATGATCGGGGGAAGTTTCGCCAGTCATATACAGGCTTTTATGAGAAACGTTTATTTTGAACAACATGCGGACATGGTGCAAGTTCTTAAAGGGACTTGAGCCGAGATTAAGAAACGAAACTCGCGACTGCCGCAACTGGCGCTTCAGGTAACTGCAGCCACGGGCCAAGCCATCACGGGAGCACAAACTGAAGCTATAATGTTGTTTACTCACCTTTTTCTCTGTAGTTATACTTTTTAGTGTCTTTCAGTTGATCTGGATCGTTTGCTGACGGCAAAATAATCCATAACAATCGCTTACAGTGTTTGAATTTAACGCAACCGGCTTCTTACTATATCAAAACAGCGGATGTAGCGTCATGTGACGTCACATCCGCATGGCAGAGCTGGAAAGCTATAATGATATTTACAAAGCTTTTTCTTCGTAGTTCCAATTTTTAGTGTCTTTCAGTTGATCTAGATCGTATTCTGACGGCAGAATAATCCATAACTATCGCTTACAGTGTTTTTATTTAACGTGACCGTCTTTTTCCTGCATCAAAACTGCGGATGTAGCGTCATTTGACGTCACGTCCGCAGGGCAGCGCGGGAAATTCGGACACCGAATTGCAGTGCATTTTGCAGCACACAGACTGTTCAAGGCAACGGAGAGAAACATGGGTGGAAATGTTATTTTTGGTATTTAGCGCTTCATCACCCATTAGTATGAAAAACACGGACATGCATGTTTGGTTTTTTTCAAATTCCTGCCTCAAGTCCCTTTAAAGCATTGATAACGACTGTCCACGAGTTATTTGAACATATTTCTCACTGAATGATGACACACTGCTGGAGGAAACGCAGCTCGTATGAGCAGATGTTACACAAAACGTAGCGCGTTGACATCATATCTGTTAGATTAATTTCAGTGAAATCTCGGACTTCAGTTTTCCTGTGCGAATGTGCCATAGTAAAACAGACATCGGGGGGAATTTACTTATTACATGAGGTCCCCAGGTAATACTAATCCCGTCAGAATAGGGCTTATGATGAATTTTAGTAAGAATTCGTGGAACTAAACAAACCTGAGCCATCTCTGTCTCTTGGTTTGGTTGTGCAACACCAAAAGTGAACGCTTGTTACTCCATCAAGTTTTGGGAAAAAAGCTTTTCCATATGCTGCTTCCAGTTGGAAAAACTCTTGAATTGATTTGAGATGATGTGAACTGATCTCTCCGGTAGAGTTTGCTGTATTTCATGATTTTTAATATCTAGTATTTGATATTTGATGTCTAATTTGTGTTTTTTTTTTATAGACTTTTGGCTGTGCTGCCTTATTGGCCAAATCACTCTTAGAAAGGAGATTTCTAATCCCAAAAGAGAAATTATCGCTATCGTTACCATAGAAACTGTTCAACTAATCAACCGTTTCTTATTGTCCAAAGGGAATAAAAGGACATGAGATACATTTTCCATATTTTTTGCACAAGTAAAAACCTAATAAGTCACTTAAAGATTTGCATATCTGATTTGACAGCTTGTATTCAGAATATTGGTTATTAATAAATGTAAAAAAAAAAAAACTACCTTTTCCTTGTAAATCATTAGTTCATCTCATTAGCAGGCTGTGATGAAGGGTTGCAAGGAGACTTAGCTGTAAGTGTGATGAAGAACCATCATTTTAGATTATAAAATTATTGAAAGACGATCATTATATCACTTCAACGAAGTGCAGAAGCCTGATCGGATTTACTGACATTTTATCTACAATGTCAGTACTTTTACCAGGAAATAATGACTCTGAGAAAAAATAACACCCCAAAAACTAAAGCACAAAAGTGAATTTAGTTGCAGTTGATGAAGGAGGCTGTCTTTGTCTGAGGAACTGGAACGTGATTACCGAGCAACACCAGCTGAATTTCAACAACTCTGACTCGCATCATTAAGGGACTGGGAGGCTGAGATGTGAGAAAATGAAGGTTCAAACCCTGAAGAGCCCTTAACTTTGCAGCACTTTCAATTTATAGGAAAACATCCTCTTTATGTTGAGAGGGCACACTTTCATCCCAAGTGGTGGCAACCTTAATCCGTTTGGCAGAAAGGATGAAAACAAGGTGATTCACCCGAGTTTTCCTCACTTGGATTCACTTTTTCAAGCATCTGCATGATTATGCATTTCAGGGGAATCATCTCTTGACTTGACAGCTGGAAAAATAAAGCTAAACTCTGTTTCTAATCGTGAATTAGAAACCTGTAAGAGTGTGAAGTACTTGCAGGCACCTGTGCTGATTGCTGGAGATGGACAGGCGTTATAATGGAAGTAAATTGGAGTGCTGTGGGATTTTCTGAGGGAGCAGTTGGTCAGATGATGGACGGAAAAAAATGTTGCTCTGAACTGCAGGGTTTTTAACGGCGATCAAAGACATCGCTGCTGGCTGCGAGAGTTCAGCTTTCGTCAAACAAGTGGGAAGTCGTGTCGAATTTTCAGTCTGGGCATGAAAACCTTTGACTTCATCGCTGTTCATTTGTGGCATTCGGAGTAATTAGTTTGATGTGGTGATGCTAACTGCTGTAACACATGAAAACCGAGCAGCAGAATGTAAATAACTGCACAGTTTGCACAACTTAAAGTAAATATTTAAACACGAAACAAGGCAGCTTCTTTATGATTCCCTTTGTTTAGCGAAGGCATGACGAAATGCATTTAAATTGTGTCATTTATTTGGCTGTGATTGGAAGTTTATTATATCTGGATGTTGTTCAGTTTATAAAGCATTCTTAAGATTTCGTCCAACTCTGACTAATGACATTTTTCTTTACCTAATAATTATAAACTTGTATAACTCTGTTGTTCCTTTTAAGTGAAACTATTAATTCAAAGTTCATAAATGTAAGTTTTTGCATTAAAATGTCTCCAAATTTACTTTAATTTCTATCATCTGCCATTTCCAAGTGCATCTTTTGAAATTTGAAAGAATTAAAAGTGAAAGCTACAAGTTTAATTCCTCCCCACCAGTAGGGGGCACACTCACACTCGCTTACTCAGTTAGCATTAGCAATGCAACAGAACCGGCTAAATGTTTATTAGCATAAGAAAACGTTTAACTTGCATGTCCAGGGGGAAAGTAGCAACCTCCACAGGGCTTTTGAGACTCTTTGCTACCTTCACCCTCATCCTGCTTCATTTTTTTGTTCGCTTGAATTTGAGAAATGTAGCGCAGGCAAGGAAGATGCTCTTTCTACACGAGCAATCAAGCTAGCAATCCTGAACTAATGCTAATGGCGCAGAATCCTTTGGTGTAGATGTTGGCATGGTAATCAGATATAAATATTTATATATTTTAGGACTCTCAGGCGATTAAAAGAATTAGTGTATTTAATTACAGGATTTGTAATTAATTAATCTAGTTAATCACATTTTAATCTCATATCTGCTAAAACAGTCGTGGGGAATAACGGTCCTCAAGGGCCGCAGTCCCTAAGTTTTCCATGCAACCCTGCTCCAACACAGCCTATGAAGTTCTTCTTGTGTTTATTGGTGGTTGGCAAACAGCTTTAGGTGCATTCCCGCCACCCACTGTCCGGGTCATTCAGTGGGCCAAATTTAAATTGCTCGTGCACTGAATTGTCACTCTGAATGAATAGCGATCATTTTTTAAATCCATTTTGCAGTGTAATTAATTAATCTAATTAATGCATTAAACTGACAGCCCTAATATATTTTTGACCTTCAAAATTAATAAAACTATTATTTATATGCTATTATATTATATATTTATGTTGATATAAAGAATTTCAGTAAAATTAACACTTTTGTCCTGCACCCCTCCTAATACTGTTGATGCAGTATTTTTTCTTTAATAATTGTTTTAGTGAAAGCGTAGCTATCACCCTTACTCCTCCCTCTCTGCTGTGCTTGAGCTCCTCCTTGCAAAGCGTGGTAACCCTAGCAACTCACTACAGTTTCACAAAATGAGCCCAGTGGATGGACAGGAGCCGCCATCCATATGTTTATTTAACATTGAAGATAAATTAGCTGCTTTTTTTCTTATTTAAATAATCAACAGTGTGAGCATCTTCAGTCCACCTGCTAAAGCACTGTGGATGCAGTTAACGTGTTATACTGTCAGCATTATTTGTAACCAGTTTTATTGTTGATGCACCATGAGGAAATAGTTCTGTTTTTATTGTCATAGTGCTGTTTTATATCATGGAAGTGATAAAACTAGCTTGTAGGTTGCATCTGATTGGTCATCGCCCAGATTGATTTCTAGCCATGTTTCTGCAGTGTTTGGATGTCAGTGTTAGTATGAAATTAAACCATCACAGTCATCAAACTGCAAACTTTTAACTCTTGTAAGATATATTTTGTCCGTTCGGGTCATTTTTTCATTCATTTTTGGCCATCCGTTACCTTTGGAACCAGTTTGGCTCCGCTCAGGTTGACATTTAGATATGAGCCTTGTTTTATTATCATCATCATCATTATTAGTCTTTTTTAAATTAACATTTCCAGGTTAAGCTAGTGCTCTGTTCATTTTGCATCAAGTCAACCATTTAGGACCTTAAAATACCTACATACATGCAAATTCTGCAGCCTTGTTTAAAAGTTGCAACACAAAGGGAAAGAGAGATAAATTAAAAATGCGTAGCTTAGGAATTTAGATCTCACCCAGGAGTCTGGGGATCAAACTGAATCCCTCCCTGAGTACCTGCCGCACATGTTTGAACCATTTCCGAGCAGAAACCTTCCTTCCAGAGTCGTGTTTTCACAGCGAGGCTTCTGGAAAGGAACACAAGGCTGAATGCAAATGAGAAAAAGATGTTAAATAATGCTTTATCATATTCTCTTCCTTAAATATAAATAATCTTGTGAAGCACTGAATGAGTTAGTGGATTTGTTGGAAGGTTGTAAAGGTGGACGAGTGCACCACGAAACCTTGTTTATATTCAAACAGGTTTTACGGTTGTCCTGCTGAAAATAAAGAGCTGCCTTTGTCGGCTCATCACTTTAATAAGAAGCAGCCTGTGAAGTTAAATTCTGACTAATTTTTACAGTTTTAGATTCAACATTTGAAGATGTAAAGACTTTCTAACCTCAATATCATCATTAAAATCTTGTACCAATGGACTCAATTACTTGTTTATTTGATTTTTTTTCCCCTGTAATGAATTTATTGGTTTTCTTTTCTGTAAATGTGCAATTTTATCAGTTGACAGAATATTTTTATGATATTATCCATTGAGGTCTTGCAGAAGTTTAGTAGTACTGACTCGCTGATTGCTTTGTTTTCCTCTTCGCTTCAAGCCTTTTAGGGTGAAGTTGTATTTTTGGAGGGTTTTTGATGCTATCGGAGACCTAAAATTAGAGTAGAATAAGTATCTTAACCTCCAAATAAAGTTAATACTTTGTCCCAGGAAAGAAAATCCTGATTTTGTCTATTTTCCCTCTTTAAACTGTATAAAGATACATGGGAAACGTCATTAGAGCGCTCCTGAAAGCCGATAATTCCCGTCCCGACTCAGACAAATGCTTATCTTCACGTGCAGCTCTGCAGAAACACTTTCAGCCGTCAGTATTAGATGTTTCTGTCCTCAATAATGTCCGGACTTCAGAATAGAAACCGGAGCTCAGTGTCCAGCTAACAGCTGCTGTGGATCTGTGACACAGGGACCTATTCTGGGATGGCAGCATTCTTCCCCGCTGCCAGCAGGGACAGGCCGTAAACTGCTGTCACCCAGAATCAGGATCTGAGATGGCAGCTTAACACAGAGATCAATATACAGCGAGAGACGGGTGTCAATCAGCCTGACCCGCTGCTAAAAACAGCTCCAGCTAGAACGGCCATCTTCATGTGCTGCTGTCTGGCCACATGGGGGCAGCGCGCGGAGCGTGGCCCGCTAGCCTGCGTGGGTCACGCATGAACATGTTGCTCATTGCTCTCTCAAGGCCTCGTCTATTTGTAAATATTTCGGCAGATTAGGAGCTGAGGAAATGGATGATTGTGATTGGACATCAGTCTTCATGTGCCAGCTTTACTGCCTCTCGCAGCCATGCTGAGCTGCTCTGGCTGGTGTTGGTGCTTTAGCTTTTCTCTGCTGTGGAAAAGATGCAAGTCAAAATCAGTGCAATGCGAGTCCAGTGCAGCTGATGTCTGTGTTACCTTGTTTTTGTTTGTTTGTTTGTTTGTTTGAATCCATTTTTTAGCAGTTTGTCATGAAAAGAGTTGTTTGTCTCCAACCGACATTTAGCCTACAGGGAGATTTATCTCCACAACCCTCATCTGAGACGGACGTGAGACGGACGTGAGATGGACGCTTAGGATGGAAGTTTAGGAAATGAGGGAGGATGGATGGATTGATGGATTCATGAATTCATGGATGGATGGATGGATTACAAAGAATCATGGATGGATGGATTCATGAGTTCATGGATGGATGGATGGATGGATGGATGGATGGATGGATGGATGTACAAAGGGATGGATGGATTCATGAATTCATGGATGGGTGGATCATGGATGGATGGATGGATGGGTGGATGGATGGATGGATGGATGGATGTACAAAGGAAGCAATGGATGGATGGATTCATGAGTTCATGGATGAATGGATGGATGGATGGATGGATGGATGGATCGATAAATGTACAAAGGAAGCAATGGATGGATGGATTCATGAGTTCATGGATGAATGGATGGATGGATGGATAAATGTACAAAGGAAGGGATGGATGGATGGATTCATGAATTCATGATTCATGGATGGATGGATGGGTGGATGGAAGCATGAATTTGTGGATGGGGGAGGATGGATGGATGGATGGATGGATGGATGGATGGATGGATGGATGGATGGATAGATGGATGGATGGATGAATATATTTATCCATCTATCCATCCATGAATCCATCCATTCATATATGAGTGGATGGATTCATGGATGAATGGACAGATATTGAGAAAGAATGAATGGATGGATGATTCGTGAATTCATGGATGGATGGATTGATGGATGGATGTACAAAGGAAGGGATGGATGGATGGATTCATGAATTCATGGATGGATGGATGGATGGATGGATGGATGGATGTACAAAGGAAGGGATGGATGGATGGATTCATGAATTCATGGATGGATGGATGGATGGATGAGATGGATGTACAAAGGAAGGGATGGATGGATGGATTCATGCATTCATGGATGGATGGATGGATGGATGGATGTAGAAAAAGGAAGGGTTGGATGGATGGATGGATGGATGGATGGATGGATGGATGAATAAATGTATCCATCTGTCCATCCATGAATCCATCCATTCATATATGAGTGGATGGATTCATGGATGAATAGACAGATATTGAGAAAGAATGGATGGATGATGGATGGATGGATTAATGGATAAAAAAAAAATATTTAAAAAAAAATTGATTGATTGTTTTATGGATTGATAGAAATATATTAAGAAAGAATGGATGGATGGAAGAATGGATGGATTAATGAATAAATAGATATATATAAAGAAAGAATAGATGGATGGATGAATGGATGGATTCATTGATGAATAGACAGATATTTAGAAAGAATGAATGGATGGATGAATGGATGGATTCATGGATGAATGGACAGATATTGAGAAAGAATGAATGGATGGATGAATGGATGGATTTATGGATGAATAGACAGATATTGAGAAAGAATGGATGATGGATGGAGTGATAGATGAGGGACATAAAGACAGGAAAATGGATGAATCAGTTTAGTCCACTAATAATACTTAATTCAACCTAAAGAGTTGATGTTGCAGAAGAGACGTAGGAATGAAGTCAAACAGATGAATAGAAATAGTGGAAACAGACTGCAGAGACGGTGGAGCTGGTTACAGGACGGCTTGGTGAACTGGTTTAGTCCTGGTCCTCCTCCTGAAACCAGCCCATCAGTTGGCTTCTCCTTCACTGGAGGAATTCATTAGATTAAAACAACAGCTTCTAAACTGAAAGTTGACCAAAACTTTAACTGGTCTAAAGAAAGTAGAAGGTTTAACCTGTAAGTTTGATCCTGACCGACCACGTTATCAGGTCCACCTTCCTCCAGAACTCCTGGTGTCATAGATGGAAACATTCCTCAGATTTTTTGCTCCATATTGACATGATGGCATCAAACATCCGTGATGTGAACCTCCCCTTCCATCCCAGAGCTGCTCTGTTGAACTGGGATCTGGTGATGGTGGAGGTCAGTGAACTCATCGTCAGGCTCCACAAAGCAGCTGGAGATGATGTAAGCTTTGTGACACGGTGCATAATCCTGCTGGAAGTCGCCACTCCCCGTTAACAACTGATCAGTGGGATTGGGATTAAAGGTTCTGATGCTGACCGGGATTAAAGGTTCTGATGCTGACCGGGATTAAAGGTTCTGATGCTGACCGGGATTAAAGGTTATGATGCTGACCAGGATTAAAGGTTCTGATGCTGACCGGGATTAAAGGTTCTGATGCTGACTGGGATTAAAGGTTCTGATGCTGACCGGGATTAAAGGTTCTGATGCTGACTGGGATTAAAGGTTCTGATTTTTTGCTGCGGATTAAAGGTTCTGATGCTGACCGGGATTAAAGGTTATGATGCTGACCGGGATTAAAGGTTCTGATGCTGACCAGGATTAAAGGTTCTGATGCTGACCGGGATTAAAGGTTCTGATGCTGACCGGGATTAAAGGTTCTGCATGGTGACTGGGATTAAAGGTTCTGATGCAGACTAGGATTAAAGGTTCTGATGCTGACCAGGATTAAAGGTTCTGATGCTGACTGGGATTAAAGGTTCTGATGCTGACTGGGATTAAAGGTTCTGATGCTGACCGGGATTAAAGGTTCTGATGCTGAGTGATGCTGACTGGGATTAAAGGTTCTGCATGCTGACTGGGATTAAAGGTTCTGACATGGTGACTGGGATTAAAGGTTATGATGCTGACCGGGATTAAAGGTTATGATGCTGACTGGGATTAAAGGTTCTAATGCTGACTGGGATTAAAGGTTCTGATGCTGACCGGGATTAAAGGTTCTGATGCTGACTGGGGTTAAAGGTTCTTATGCAGACTGGGATTAAAGGTTCTGATGCTGACCAGGGATTAAAGGTTCTGATGCTGACCAGGATTAAAGGTTCTGATGCTGACAGGGATTAAAGGTTCTGATGCTGACCGGGATTAAAGGTTCTGATGCTGACTGGGATTAAAGGTTCTGATGCTGACCGGGATTAAAGGTTCTGATGATGCTGACTGGGATTAAAGGTTCTTATGCTGACTGGGATTAAAGGTTCTGATGCTGACTGGGATTAAAGGTTCTGATGCTGACCGGGATTAAAGGTTCTGATGCTGACTGGGATTAAAGGTTCTGATGCTGACTGGGATTAAAGGTTCTATGCTGACTGTTCCGGGTTAAAGGTTCTGATGCTGACCCGGGATTAAAGGTTCTGATGCTGACCGGGATTAAAGGTTCTGATGCTGACCGGGATTAAAGGTTCTGATGCTGACCGGGGATTAAAGGTTCTGATGCAGACCGGGATTAAAGGTTCTGATGCTGACCGGGATTAAAGGTTCTGATGCTGACCGGGATTAAAGGTTCTGATGCTGACCGGGGATAAAGGTTCTGATGCTGACTGGGATTAAAGGTTCTGATGCAGACTGGGATTAAAGCTTCTGATGCAGACTAGGATTAAAGGTTCTGATGCTGACCGGGATTAAAGGTTCTGATGCTGACTGGGGTTAAAGGTTCTGATGATGACTGGGATTAAAGGTTCTGATGCAGACTATGAATGTTTTGACGCTGTCTGCATCAGGTCATTTAAACCAATCAGAATTGAGTCTCCGGTTTGATGACATTCCTCTGACGGTTTTGTCGGATCTATTTTAAAGCTGCTGCATTTTGACCTTTGACCCCGCTGTTAGCGCTGAGCTAACCTGACCTCAGACCTGCATCTGTTCTACAAACCGCCCTGACCATAATGAATATTTGTTCATCTGAGACGCCTCCTGTGTCCCCAGCGCTGCCTGTGGGTCCAGGTTTAGCCGGGTCCGGTCCCGGCGCCCCCCCCCCTGCGGAGCAGAGACTCTCGGTGTCGAGTTTCCTCATGACTGATGTGCTGTCGGTTATTCTGAGGCCTCCGTTCGTCTCCTAATATAGAGCTTCAGCTGCACTCCCTCCACCAGGAAGCAGAGAGGCTTTGCTGGAGACGCCGGTCGCCGGCGGCTGAACGATGACGTCGGTCAGTAATAAGGAAAAGATAAATGGCGGCCCCCTCCCGCCCAGGGCCGCTCTGCCCGGGCTGCTGTTCACACGGCTGCACGGTGGGGGACGAGGTGTGATTTTAGGGAAGTTAATGGCTTTTAGGTTGTGATGTTTCTGCCTCTGAGAGGAGACGAGTGACAAACGCCTGCAGGCAAACACGAGTAAAGCAGGTCAGCCGGCCGGAACACAACTGTGTTCTCACACGGCTGATTTACATTATTAACGCAGTATTTTACAGGGAACTTTCCTCGGATATTCATGCCACCTGTGGCTGATGTCTGCAGCTAAATAATCTAATATTAAAACTGCATCTGCAGCCAATAAACCGCAGCAGCTTCCATCTAATAATAAATATAAACTGTGAATTCATAACTGCCGTTAGTCTCATTTATGTCGTTGGGAGTGTTTTCCTGGTCAAACGTTTGTCCATGTTTGGACGTTTTGTAGTTTTTGGAGGAATTTCTGCAGTTTTTTATGTTAATTTTTACTTTATGAAGTTGTTCTGCAAACGGTGTCTTTTTGTTGTTGTGTTGTTTATCTCCGCTGTGTTTGCTGATGTTTTCTTTCTCGTTCTGGTTGGTTTTGTGTCTTTCATGCAAATGATGAGAATTTTCTCCTTGATGTTTATAACTCTCATCAACATTCATCATCTCTTAAATCAAATTATTTATTGTTGTGGCTGATTTCCACATATTCTTTGTTGGATATATTGATTATATTATATTATTGTGTATATATTGTTTATAAGTCTGAATATTTCTGTCTTTGCTGAAGTTCTTTAACTCCTTCGACACTAAATTTCTGAACAATTATATAGACATAAGATGAAAACAGGAAAAAAATGGAATAAGCTTAAATAAATTGATAACAAATAAAATGAACAGAACATCATATCAAAATAAACGCATAAAAAGTAGAATAATGTGTAATTAATCAGATTTTTTAAAAAGTGTAAAAGAAAATTAAAGGCACATTTTTTGTTTGAATTTTTTTTGTTTGTTTGTTTTTTCATATTGTGTTTTTTTGTGAGGATCTGTCCCTTTATCAGACCTGTAGAGGTCCAGGTTCTGGGGAGGATCTGTCCCTTTATCAGACATGTAGAGGTCCAGGTTCTGGGGTGGATCTGTCCCTCTATCAGACCTGTAGAGGTCCAGGTTCTGGGGAGGATCTGTCCCTTTATCAGACCTGTAGAGGTCCAGGTTCTGGGGAGGATCTGTCCCTCTATCAGACCTGTAGAGGTCCAGGTTCTGGGGTGGATCTGTCCCTCTATCAGACCTGTAGAGGTCCAGGTTCTGGGGAGGATCTGTCCCTCTATCAGACCTGTAGAGGTCCAGGTTCTGGGGGTGGATCTGTCCCTCTATCAGACCTGTAGAGGTCCAGGTTCTGGGCATCAGACCTGTAGAGGTCCAGGTTCTGTGGTGGATCCGTCCTTCTGTAGAGGTCTACGTTCTGGGTCATGTGACCTCATCCTTTTCTCTTGCTTCCTTCCTTGAGAACAGCTTCTTGACAACCACGTTTCCATGGAGACCATTTCTGATGAGGCTTTGACCAACAGCAGATGGATCAGCTGAAGGTCCAGATGCATCTCTCATGTCCTGGTTCTGGTTCTGGTCCTGGTTCAGGTCTTTGCTGGTTTTCACAGATGAAACTAAAGAAATGGGAACAAATGATGCGTCTTTGTGACAAAAAGCCTCAAGATCCAGTTTAAACTGGTTCTTTGCTCATTTGTCTGTTATGAGTTGACACAACACAAAGTTAGGAGCCTCGTTTCTGCCTGAATGATTCATAGGTCAGAATTCAGCTCCTGAGTTAAAAAGCTCTGAAGGACCCTCAGAAAAATAAAAACGGCTGATGAAAACCACTTTAGTGAGTCTCAGCTCTCACTCGGACTCATTTCTTGCGTCTTTGTTGACATTATGTGTGTTTTTAATGGGGTTTTTTCCCAGTTTATAAGAATGTTGCTGTTTTTTCATCACTTTCGAAGTTCCTGACATTTAAATAAGTGCGTATCTTTATCTTTACTGCTGTAACTGTGAGATAAACGAAGGTTGTGAGGACTCAGCGCAGTCATTCATCTCTGTGGTCACATGACAGAGTGATCAATGACGTGTGTGTGCTTCTCTGTGTCGTCTGTTTGTTCATATAATCAGTCTGTGATGGTCTGAACTTCGTGTCGGCATCTCTCCTCCCCTCATCACTGCTCAGGTTATTAATACAGGCTCTGACCCACATTCTCCATGGCTGTAATTATTGTGTCATTCGTCGTGTCTGGGTGTGCTCCGACGACTCCTCTGATTAATGAGCGTGATCATCGCAGGTGGCTGCGTTTAAGTACGATTTATTGGCTTTCATGTCCAAAGTCACCTGTAGGGCGCAGCAGGCCGAGGACCGTCCTCCAGCGGCCGGATGGATTGTTTTTTAAGAGGAGATGAAATTACAGGATGAAATGTTGTTGGAAATGTACTTAATGTTGACTTGTAGTACTACTGGTGCAGCAGGATTCATTCTGCAGGACTATAAATACCAGAGCGCCGCTCCAGCAGATGGTGTGGTGGTCATTATTTCTGCTGGTCCTGACTTCCAGGTGCCGCTCCTGCCAGCAGCTTCCCGTCTGAATGAGCTTCAGTTTCTCCTCATCTGTAAAAATAGAAACACTTGATCTCATGACGATGGCCGCGTCTTCAGAGAGGTCAGGTCTGACGGAGCATCTCAGAGGAATATCATGTTTTCTCTCTGAGCTGGCTTCAGTTTAATGAACAGCGAGGTAATTTATCCGTAATGGATGGAGGAGGGATTTGGATATCGGTTTCATCTGTGAGAGAGACAGACGAGCCGTCCTGTGAGAAAATGACCTCTTCTGCAGTCTGACAGGAAAAGCTGATATAAAAAGAGCAAACCTGATATATGAAAGGCCTGCGGTGAAAAACCAGGCTGAGGCTTAAAGAGCTGAATGTTCGGGGAAATAATCTGTGAAATTAGTGCAGAGATGAATCCAAAATTACTTTATGATGGTACAAGAGATGATTTGGAGGTTTGGGATTATTGTTACATCTTTAAGATTCAACCTAAGAAACAATGAGTAGAAAAAAAAGAAATTTTTCTATCTGATATTTTTTATTTGGCCCCTTTTAATAACTAAATGTTAAAAATTAAATACATGAGGTGCTTTATTTTGTTTTTGTTTGTTTGTTTGTTGTCTTCTGTTGTCTCACCCCTTTCCTGTTGATTCACTGTAACACAAAGGCCACTAGAGCCCAAAAAAATCCTAAAAAACAAACAAACAAAAATTAAGGATAATTTGTATATATATATATGTATATATATATATATATATACATATATATATATGGTATATATATATATATGGTATATGAACATATACAGTCGTCCTCAAAATTATTCATACCCTCCAATTAAAGAAGGAAAAAAAATAAGCCGCCAGTGAAATAAGTTGAAATTGGCAAAAGTAGGCCTAATAATAAATAATAATTCTATGAATATAATGACATTGATTTTGAGTTGTGGTTCAACAGAATTATGAAAAACAAATTCACAAAAAATAAAACAAGCATGATGGGGCTCCGAAACTAAAATTTTGTTGAGCAACTTTTTGAGGCAATCACTGCAATCAGGTGTTTTCCCTAATTTTCAAAAAGACATCTGCACCCGTTGACAGGTATTCCACTGTTCATGGGAAAGGTGCTCTTATGTGTCCGGGACAGTGTTGTTTTTTGGTTGTTTTTTTGTTTTTGTTTTTTCTTTATTAATTTTTATTCATTATTAGTTTCTTTAGTTTCTTGTTATTTGATTACTATTTTGAATTTAGCTTTTTCTTTAATTGGAGGGTATGAATAATTTTGAGGACGACTGCATATAAAATACATAGCACCTATAAACAAATGTATGGTTTTTTATTATTTTACGTATATGATATATATTTCCCGTTTACTACCATACAGTGGGTCAGAATTATTGTAGTGCTATAGATGTCCACCAGGGGGAAGTAGATCAGAATGTGTGACAAGGTTTGAGCAAAGTTTTTACCATAAAGTGATGAAATAGGTCTCAGAAACACGCGTCAAATATTATATCCACGGCATTAAAGGCTTATTTACAGTTAACAACAAAACAAGCTTCATACTACAGATATGAGGTATAACGGGCTGCACGGTTGCGTGGTAGCACTGCTGCCTCACAGTAAAAAGGTCGCTAGTTAATTCCCAGCTGGAGAGGGGGTTTGAACAATTCCAACAGTGGCCTTACTGTGTGGAGATTGCATGTCCTCCCCGTGTATGCGTGGGTTCTCTCCGGATACTCCGGCTTCCTCTCACCATCCAAACACATGATGTTAGCTTAACTGGTCAATCTAAATTGTCCGTAGGTGTGAATGGTTGTCTGTCTCTCTGTGTTGACCCTGCGACAGACTGGCGACCTGTCCAGGGCGTACCCGCCTCTCGCCTGGTAATAGCTGGGGTAGGCTTCAGCAACCCCCACGACCCTGAACTGGATAAGCGGTACAGAAAATGACTGACGACAGATATAAGTTTAAAGTTAGCATTGATGCTAACGTCTAAATGATTCTATTTGTAGCATGCTTGACCATTGTTAGCTAGTTTAAGAAAAGTGGAAGCTCAGATTGTCTTTAAAAAATCAGATACAGGTCATATATGAGGAAAAAATGTCTGACTTTGGTCAGTTTTCACTGCAATGTGACTCTCACAATAAACACAGTGAAGATTACCGTCTTTCTGCAAGTTGTAATTCTCCTTCACCAGGTGATGCACAAAAAAGGTGGTGCAGACAGGAAAGAAACCTCCCACTGAAATCCATTTTCTTGAAAGTCATCATTTTCCTTTCATGTCTGGATATGAGCCTGGGTTCCTGTGAAACATTTGAGCCCAGCAGGAGCAATCCAAGCATGAAGGACAGAAGGTAGAAAAGATGAATAAATCAAGAAACAAGCAAAATCAACTCATGCTTGTGTGAAAAAGGGGTGGTGGGGTTTATAAAAATGGGCATGCTAAAAAAAATCCATCTGCTAAAAGAATGATGTAATTCATCTAATAAAGACACTTCATGAGATCAATGTAAAACTCTCACAATCAATTATTTCCATTGCTGTGAAAAAGCCACTGATATGCGAGTCATGCTTCCTCTTGAGGTGTGTTTATACTCCTGTTGTTTTGTCCATAATAAGCTTGTACAAGCTTGTGTAGAAGAAAATTCCCCTTGTTTTAACCATTTCAAGTTTGCACCAAGAAAAAAAAACACAAAAAAATGTTTCTTTGCCATTTTTTTGCCCTATTTTCTTTTGGACAATAATGTTGTTTTTCAACATAATATTGAAATGACATCTAATGCATTAACAGTAATCAAATTCTAAGCAGTAATCTGATAACAAGCACTTATTTTTGGTATTGAATACCCAAACCAAGTAGTAGAAATGGCTCAGGTAGGTTTATTTACACATTTTTTTAACTAAATTCTTTCTAGTCACTGAAAAATGCGCTTGACCAAATAGTAGTGCCGGCAAGGTTTTGGCTTTTTTTTTTAGGACATCATGAAAGATAGGTTGTCTGGTTCATGCTGGTCTTTAATGAGGTAAATCCATCTTCAAATAATAAATGAAAAACAAAGTTATTGTTTCCACAGCAATTAAGTGCATCAATAACAGCCGGATGCTGCTCATCAATGCACTGATCAACTCATCACCACTGGGAGCTCCTCTATAAACAGAGTTTTCTTAGTTTGATGCTTTGCAGCATTCAGTGTGTTAGCACAATGCCAAGGAGGAAAGACGTCTTACTGTCCACCAATCTGAGAAGGCTTATCCGGTCATGTCCAAACTATCTAGAGTCCATCATTCCACAGAAATAAAAGATTATTTACAGCTTGAAAACATTTAAGGCACCTGTAAGCCTTCCCCAGTAGGTTAAACTCAAGAGCAGACTGGGTTGTGATCAGACTGGTGTGAAAGTTTTTAGTACCCCAAAACTGGAATAAATAAAAGGAATAAATGTATAGAGAAATCTTCATTTGTGAAAATATATATGCATACATTGACATGTACAGTCCATGTAGATAGGTATACCTCTGAAATAGCACCGCTCACATGTGGTGTCCCCCAAGGCTCTGTGTTGGGCCCATGGTTTTTCCCTTGATAATCTGGGTTTGTTCTGCAGCTACCTGGATACCTTGCAGTCATCGAGTTGATCACAAACTCCTGGATATTAAAATATTCTTAAGTCAAATGTGAGGCCATCAGTCTGAAAGCTTGGCTGAAACTGTCTCGTACAACCCTTCATCTGAGGTTGTATTTGCATAATGTTAAGTTCTGGTGTGACCCAGATAGTTTTCGTATATCTTGATATTTAAAACCAAAGAATTGAAACAGGGTGGTCATTTCTTATGATGTTCTCTTGCTTTACTGTATCTGAATAATCACATGAAGTCTGCAATATCTCACAGCTGGATTAAATTGATCTTTCCTTTCATTGTTTTAGGGTGATACAGAGATCCCCTCAGTGGCTGTCACCAAATCTCCCAAAGGACAAGGCCTGGAGGGTTTGGATATTGAGCCTGACACCTACGATGTCCCCGCCGACCTCTCCTCTGATGAGGAGTACCTCAGCGTGGAGGAAGCCGACCCCTCAAGAGCCGCTCGCTTTAAGAAAACAATGGTGAAGAGCACCGAGACCCTGAAGGCCGCCTTCTCCAAGGAGAATATGAGCAAAACCAAAGGCAACCTGGGCAACAAGTTCCACAACCTTGGTGAGAAAGTCATGCCGCCGGAGCGAAGGGAGAAGATGCACCAGGCTGGCGAGCGCTTGAAGCAGTCTGGCGAGCGCTTGAAGAAGAACATCGCCGAGAAAGCGCCAACCAAAGAGACCTTCCGCATCAAGCTGAAGAAGGAGAGGGCTGTCGCCGAGGGCCAGGAGGGCGCCGAGGGCGAGGCTGAGGCCGAGCCGGGCACCAAGGCCAAGGGGGAGGAGCCATCGGAGGGGGTGACCTACACTGAGGTTGCCCTGGAAACCAAAAGGGAGGGGCCGGTGGAGGAGGCTGGTGCTACCAGAATAACAGAGGAAGACCTCGGGAAGTAAATGAACTGAACAGGAAGCCAACACGAAGAGAAGGCGGGACACTGGAAAAACAAGGGTTGTGATTCGTCGATAACAATGACGGACATTTGATTTGTCTCAGTTTATTAAAAAACAGAAGAAGTTGGCTACAAGGTTTTTAAAAAAAAAAAAGGTTATTAATCAAAGTCTGCTGATTTAATCCCTCAAATGTTGTCTGTTGTCTTTTAAACAACTTGATCAACAAACTCTGAGACAAGTTCAGGATTTAAAGAGAAAAGTTCAATTTGAGCGTCCAGATTGTTAACAGATCGTGATGCAAAGTGTGGATGAAGTTCAGGTTTATTTGCACAAGTTGAAGGGAAAAGAAAGACGAAAAGCAGTTAATGGGACTGTGAGAAGGATGCTGAATGTTGACGTTTGTGTAATACTCGTTTATTGGGATGTACATATGTAATCTTGTACAATTTGGCTAAACTGGAGGTGAAGTTGGCTTCAGCTGGTCTGGTGGTGAGAAAAAGCACAGACTGCCTCAGACTGGTTTCTGTTGCAGAGTAAAACACCAGCGAGCACTTAGGTAGATGTTAAAGCTGCACCAGAAGAAGAGATTTACCTCCAGCTGCGTTAACGAACTGCGACGCTGCGTTTGAACGATGCTCGTTGCTCCAGCTCAGCTACGATGTTTACAGTGACTTACACGTAACCAAGTCATTTATTATCTGCTGCGCCGGCCCATCAGTCAGGAATCAGGAGCACATTTCCCCCCGAACGTTACAAACTGGAGGGGAAATCTCTGCCCAGTGAAGTTTCCAGTTTAATAGACAGCCTCGTCGTTACTGATGTGGTGGATTTAACTCATTTAATCCTAAATTTTCCCGTAAAATGAGGACATGCATTTCATTCTTTAGATGTCCCCAACACATCATGTGTATGAATATTTTCTTTTCATGTTGGTTATGTAAGTGAAAATGTAGGTTTTATAGCTGGCAGCAGTTGATGCTGGTGGGAAACCGTTTAAATCTAAACAAATTCTTCCGGCTGATCTATTTACATATTTATAAAACAAAAACAAGACGAACATGTCAAGATATTATAACCAGACATAATTACAGGTGTGTTCAGAACAATTTTACATACAGAGATGCCAGAGCAGGACATACTGATGGGGCCTGACTGGTTTTAAAGTGGGTGTAACTGGGTCTAAACGTGTAGGGGAACCATTACCTTGTATGTTTATTTGTCAATAAGGCGTCGTGTGGTGAAAAGGTTACCATAGATCTGGACTTAACAGGTTAAAATCTTCCTCACGAGACGGAATGGTTTTGTAGTTTTCTGGATTTCTGCAGGCAAGAGCTGAGACAAACGTCAGAATATCTGATCCAGGCCGTCCATCTTTTTCTGAGCCTTCCACTGAAGCCTCAGTCTTACGAATCCCTCCCAAAAGGATGAACCTTGACACATGCAATCCACTGACTGATTGATATCATCAACTCTCATGCGACTCTGTGAGAACAAAGCCAGAAAAACGCCATCTTTTGTAAAATTATGACTTGGCCAAGATCTAGTAGGAAGAAAAAGAGAATACAGAAACACTTCGATACAAACGTGCAAACATAAGAAACACGACAAAAACCTGGATCCTCTTAAAAGAAACGTTGTTTAAAGCAGTGATGGGGAACCCTGGCCCTCATCCTGCATTGTGCAGAACTTGGTAGGCTGTTGGAGCCATTATATTGAACTTTTACCAAAATTTAAAATGACCACGATGTCATTCTGCAACTTCACCGCTGAATCAAAATACCTACAGTACAATCCCAAAATCAGCTTTACTCAATGAGAAAATACCAAATACAGATTTATAATATGGCATAAAGAACCCCCTGAAGTAACTGTAGGACCCTCTGTTCGAAAAGGCTGGTGTAGGCTATCATACAGTGTGTTGATGTTCAGACTGGGATATGTTTTTCTTCCAATTCAATTCTTAATGGTTTTTTAGGTTCAATTCGATTTAAATTGTGATTCTTCAAAGTTTTGTGATTTTAAGTTTTTAGTTTTTTAAACACCAGACCAAGTTGTCTGCCGTTCTCCGCCTCCTGTTTAAGTTTTTTGTTACAGAAACAGAAGAAAAACATTTCACCCTCTGCTGAAGAAAAATGGTAACTTTTTCACACCACACTTATAAACAGACTATAAAAGGGAGCTTTTAAATTTGACCCCCCAAAAATAATTTTTTGAACAAAAATCCAGATTTTTAAAATCGTCAAAAGAATCCCTATTCGATTTTTTCGATTCAATTTCCCACCCCTAGTTGATTTGGTATTGGTACTGTATTTATTTCTCATCATTGTTATAGTTATTGAAACTAATGCCAGGAATTATTGGGATAAACTTTTAGCCCTGGAGGACCAGAGGTCCCCACCACCGGCTTACAGCCACAAGCCAGGAGGGAAAAACACAAAATGCTGGACATCTGTCATTTTTATCTTTCCTGTATCACGTTTTTCTTCGTTATACTTGAAGGAAACTGTTGCAGTACTAGACGGGATGCGGTTACGCAGCTGCATCTATCTGATGGAGATCAGGGTTTACCGAACCAAACTGCACCAATCCTGAGCTGAACCCCTGGAAAAAACGAGGTTTAAACGTTCAAATGGCCTCTTTCACCTTGTTTCTCATGTAGAAAACATCACTGTAGTTTTTTTAAGTCTAGAAAATCAAAAACATTGATGGTTTCAAGCTGTGGAGAAAAAATACTGCGACACAAAGCATATGACTGCGCTATGCTAGCAGCAACAAATGTGCTTATATTTATTCTCATGAAAAAATGATACTTACAGAAAGATAATTCTCATTATATATTGAAAACTCTTTAATGTACAAAATATTTCAGTTATCTGTTGATAAAGGTATTTCATGAGCTTCCTCTTGTCAAAGTTTAAACTAGTTAAGATGGTTTTATCTCAGTTTTTGGCTGCTTCAGAGCATTTAGCTCATTTTACTGTATTTTTTTCTTTTTAGTTTATTCTCCAGACATGATGACTGTTTTTCTGCCCGTCTGTCATCAGATGCTGTTTAACGCATCCAGCTTGGCTTTCACAGATCACCCGTGATGTTTGTCTCCATTTCTCTGCTACATTTCTGCCCGTGTTGCTGCTGCTGGTGATTTTACTGCTTTAGCTGAAGGTCTTTGCCTTTCTCACTTTTTGATCACATTCAGCTTCCGTATTTTGTTGTGCTGTTTTAACATCCTCAGTCAGAAACACTTTACAACGAGAAAAAAAAAACAGCTGATTGTTGCTGAGTTTCTTTTTGCTTTACTCACTTTGTTTTGATTTTGTATAAATAAAGTTCACCTGACACAAAATATCAAACTACACACTGCTGCTGATGTTGGTTTTTAATATTTCTTTCATATTTGGTAATAGAAACATTTCCCACAAGCCAAACCTGAGATGAGAAACGTTATTAATGTTGAAGTTACAGTCAGAATCCTTCCATCCTCTGAATGAACGGCTGTGATTGGATGAAACGGTGATGACACACAGATCCCTGCACTGAATGAGGAAAATGTGTCTGTCAGTTGTCTGATTATAAACTTTATTCATTTAAGCATCAACACTAGAGAAAAACGGTTGCTTCATTTACGCCGTTACCATGCCAACACATGACGGACGAGTCTTCAAAACTCCCTAACACTGACCAGCATTGACACGGTTTACAACATGCCGTTAAATAACTGGAAATAACTGGCATTTGATAAGATTCAAGAGATTTTGGACTGAAGTCTGATCACAGACGAAGCAAAGCGGCAGCAGGAGTCGAGCACGTATCTGGTCAGATGTCACAGCAGCTACCACAAGCAAGTCTTCAACACAATGTAGACACAGATATGGATGCATTCTCCAACTACAGCTTAGATCAGCTCAGTGAAGTGACGGCTTTGGTCACTTCGTACATCCAGCAGAGCCGTGGTTAAAGGGGAAGTTTGGTATTTTTCAACCTGGACCTATTTTCTAGCATGAAATCCGTTCATTTCCTCACCCAGACAGTTTTGGTGTAACTTGAATTCCTTCAGCAGATATTTAGATCCACTCCAGATCAGCGAATGTCCAATATAATGGAAGTGATGGGGCAACCTCGCGTAGCCTCTAAGTAAGGCATTATCTGCCACAAACTCCTTCATTTCACCAATGTTTTGTTACCAAACATTAGTCGGACCCCCCTGTGAGCTTGAAGCAGCTTTATTGTGGTGATTCTCCTTATTTACAGACGTTTTACTGCAGCTGCTATGATGACGTCACTATTACCATCCGTAAGCCCCGCCGTTGTGGGCATGTGTATGTTGTAAGATGACGTTATCATGAGCTTTATTTTTGGGGTTGAAATGACCCGGTCATTTACCACACCCCCCGGCCCAGCTCTGACATGTTCCGCTAGTGATTCCTGATAATAAACATAGTTTATTAACAGTGTTAATAACAGAAAAACAGTCTTTGTCTTTAATTTGTCTTTTGATTGATGATCAACATGAATCACAGTCACACTTCTGCTCACAAGTTTCTGTCCACTCATCATGGACATCAGTGTCATGGTGACATGAAGCTTCCAGTCATTTCTTTGACATGTTTGGTTTCTGCAGCAGAATAAATCAACATAAATGTTTCATGGAAGAAAAAACAGTTTAGTCTGAAAGATTTCATTAGTTTGAAGAGTAAAAATGTGCAGAATAATCCAGATGTGAAGTGAACTGGTGACGTGTTGCTGAGGACATTTCCAACCTCATCACTCCACGAGCAGAACTTCACCTACAGAGACACTCAGACTGAAACTGTTGGAGAAACAGATTCTCTGTTCATGGAGCTTCTCTAGAAAAACCATCAGACAGTTTGATTGACAGGACAGATGATCAGAGGAGACGAGTTTTTACCACCAAAGTTTGGACCAGGACTGAAGTATGGATAGAGTTTGTCAGTGAAGCAGCAGCCAGTAAAGCAGAAGATCAGAGCTGCAGCATCTACATCATAAAAGGAGACCAGACCCTCCTCATAATCCACAAACACCCCCACCTTCTCAGGAGCAGACGGGACATGGAGACGGACTGGTGGACTAGCAGCAGCTTTGTATTCATTTCCATTTCTCAGAGCTACAGTCCAGTAACCATTCTGAGGACTCAGTGTAATCGTTCCCTTCCTGGTGATGGACTCTCTGGCGACTCTAAAGCCCAGTCAGTTTTTCCTTTAACCTGAACCTCAAAGTAAAATCTGCCTGAAGAGAAACTCTGATTTCCTAAAACAATAGCATATTTGGAAAATCTTTCTGGATTATCTGGAAGATTCTTCCTCACATCACCATGATAAACTTGTTTTCCATCATCAGATAGGACCAGTTTAGGATGAGCTGTATCAGGATCCAGAGTAACATCCACTGCATCCTGCTGGACCTTCTTCATCTCAGCCTTCACCATCATCTTCCTCTGTTTCCTGAGTGTCTCCTCCAGCTGAGACACAGCTCTCACCACAGTCCCCTCATATGATGGACGGACTCTGACCTCCGTCCAGTCCTTGGTGGGTGGAGCATCTTTCAGGGAGCAGAAGCTCTGGAGGAGGTGGAGGTGGTCTTCAGAGCGTGAGAGCTGCTCCAGCTCAGAGCTCCTCTTCCTCAGCTCCGAGATTTCCTGTTCCAGATCTTTGATGAAGTCTTCAGCCTGTTTCTCTGCAGTTTTCTGTTTGTCTTGGATCTCCTCTCTGAGCTCCTCCAGGCGTCTCTGAGCAGCCTCCATCAGAGCAGTGAAGACCTGAACAGCTTCTGCTGTCTCTCTGTCTGCAGCATCTTTGCTGATCTTCACCGACTCTTTCAGCTCCTCAATCTTTCGTCGTCTCTTCTGGATCATCTGCTGGATTTCAGCCTCTGTCTTCCCCAGCTCTGCCTTCTTTCCTTCATATTCTTCTCTCAGAGGAACAAACTCATGAGTCTTGTGGTCTAAAACAGGGCAGAGCAAGCAGACACATGTCTGGTCGCTCTTACAGAACAGCTCCAGAGGTTTATCGTGCTTCCTGCACATCCTGTCCTCCAGGTTCTCCACAGGCTCCATCAGCTGATGTCTTTTCAGACCTGAAAGTGTCCGATGAGGCTCCAGGTGAGTCTGACAGTAGGAGGTCAGACACACCAGGCAGGACTTCAGGGCCTTCAGTTTGGTTCCAGTGCAGACGTCACAGAGAACTTCTCCTGGTTTGGCAGCTTGTTGCTCTGAGCTGCTGCTGCTGGATTCCTGCTGAGCTTCATGTCTGAACTGATCAACCAGATCTCTGATGAAGGTGTTGACCTTCAGCTGAGGTCGAGCAGGAAAACTCTCTTTACACAAAGGACACTTGTAGAGAAGCTGATCATCCCAGTGCCGAGTGATGCAGGTTTTACAGAAGTTGTGTCCACATGGTGTACTGACTGGATCAGTGAACACATCCAGACAGATGGAGCACAGAAACTGATCCTCAGATCTCTGGTTGCTGCCAGCAGACATGTCGCACCTCTGAGGAGTCAGAAAAACAACATTTAAACACACGTCTGTTCATCATTGTTGAAAACGTCCTGAGACCTGCTTTATTTTTTTGTGGATTTTTGTTTTTTCTGGATGTTTGAAAAGAGCATGGGCATAATAATAACATATACATTTAGTCTTGATACAATAATAAGTTTCTGAGGAAAAATATTTCCTTATAAGCAGACAGTGGGTCAATGTTAAAGGATAAGTTTCTTCATTTTCAACCTGGACCTTATTTCTAGGAGTTTATATGTGCATCAACTCCCCAGTAACATTTCTGTATCACTCTGACTCCTATGTGAAATATTTAGATTTTTTCGTGATCAGCGTATGTCCATATAATGGGGGTAAGCGGGGCAGCCAGAGCTGGCCTCTATATAAGGCATTATCTGCCGCAAAACTCCTTTAATTTAATCAATACTTACTAATGAATGAACAAAAAAACGAGTACCATTGAACTGTGACGTCAGGTATTTGCTCTTCATTTCCGCCCCCTTGACACGCGTTACCGTGGTAACGCTGAGAGCCGGAAGTAGCTTACTGGACGGACAACAAACCCGGCACAACTCATCACGTTTACCCTGTGTTCACACCAGACGCCTCCATTCGCGTACGCGCCTTGATTTCAACGCGAGAATGCTGGAAGTTTACTCGCTTTATTCAGGCGTTTTTTTTTCGCGTGAATGAAGCGTATTGTACGCGCGAATAAAACGCTCCATTTGCACGTCAAGTTGAACTTTCTAAAGAAAACAGTGGTTTGTCATGTAGTCATTCAGTTCAGTCAGATGAACATGGCAGATTTTGGTTATTTTGAGCGAGTTGCGGCATTCTACCTGCTCTGGAAGATGGAAAAGAGAAGACGCCGCCGTGTTTGGACCCACCAGATTCTCCAGAGGCGCTCGGTGAATTTCATCAGCTGATCCAGGAGTTACGTCTGGATGACGGCAGCTTCCAGGGGGATTTCCCAGCCCAGTTTGATGGGCTTCTGCCGGGGAGGATCGGTGCTGCATATCTCTCCAGGATACAAACTACAGGCGCTGTATTCCGGCTGCGGAGCGTCGGTCCACCTGCCTTCGGTAAGTAAGCTAGCCGCAGCTAGCTAGCGCTTCCACCAAAATGTCCAACAACTTCCAGCAAAAAAACGTGTTGTTGCTAGCTATTGTAGCTCAGTTTAACGAGTCTCTGCCGTCTCCTCGCCTCCACCTCTCAACATTTAACCAGCTTGTAACTGTCCGCTTTCCTGCTGCTTTCAACCGGTTCACAACCACAACACACACTGTGTGTTTGTTTACGTCTGCAGAGGTTGAACTCCTGGTACTTGAGCGTCATCTTCTGACCAAACTGAATACTGCATTAGTCTGACCACAAATTCATATTGAATTATATTGATGTTTCACAACAAACAACCTCAATTTATTTATGTAGCAAGGACAGAGCTGCATCTTCCTCCGGGAACTCCGGTTCCCGCTGCAGTGTCGGCGTTGTGATGTTTCACCCTGTCAAACACCGTCTGCAGAGATCTGCAGCTGCGGGTTAATGAGGTTTTGTCTAAACGGGTTTTTAGACCTAAATTTATGGTATTTTTACACCGTGTTTGTGTGCAGCACTTTGTGATTTTATCTGTGAAAAGCACTTTTCCCTTCTTTACTATTGAAGAAAGCAGAGAGCTGCAGAGCGCCGGTCCGTTCACATCACGTCTCATTCATTTTTAATGACGGGGCTGGTTTGTTCGCGTGTCAAAAACGCTCGAGTTCAATTTTTTCTACTCGAGCGAATAGGCGAAATACGCTCGAGTTGTATTGCGCCTGTCAATGGACAGAGTAATTCCTTCGCGCGAATAATTTTATTCGCATCCGGTGTGAACACGGGGTTAGACGTGTGATTAGACTACTTAACCCCCCCTCCCCCCCTTTTTTTAATTTCAGGGGGAAAAAGTCAGAATTACGTTTTCTTTTTTTCTCAGAATTTTTTTTTTTCAGTGGCCCTAATCCTCTTCCGTATGTTTCAGACTCAGAGATGCCTGCATAAATAACGATATCATCCAGTATTTGGTTTCAGATGTGCTCTCTGTCCCTTAATCAGTTAAGCAGCAGTGGAAAAATCTCCCTCTCTGGATGGATGCAGGTGAAGAGCATTGCCGAGCTTCTCCCCGCCCACCCACAGCTCGCAGGAAAAAAACAATCCCCGTCGATGGAGTGATGCAATGACGCAGCACAAACTTTGCTCCGTCTATGGAAAGAAGAACTGGTTCATTGGAAGTACCCAAGTTGAACCAGTTAACACCAGTAGCACCAGCAGGTGGAAAAGAGGCCTAAGTGTATACGTTTTTTATGCATGTGTGGTAATATATTATAAAGTATGTCTGAATATCCTCATATAAGTAAATAACTTTCAACTTTGTCTGTATTGCTTTACATATTTTTTATTTTAAATATACATTCCACATGAAATTACAGACATTACTTTCTGTAAATAAACACATTTTAGCACAAATCACTTTTTCTTTTTTACTTTTTTTTTTCTGAAAAGTGCAGTTGAAGCTTTTTACAGACATGAGCACCCTCTTGTACCTTGACAGAGTAGTGTGTAGGTGGAGGCTAAAAGTGTCCACTTTTAAGGACAACAGGTCTAAGTTATGTGGAATGAAGCAAATGGTGGATGGAAGTAAAAATGTAATGTCCTCGTATGCACACGATGGGTCTCAGGAGGTTAACATTTGCCTTCTATGTGATCCTGAAGTTTCACCGTGACTGAGTTTATGTGACGAGTGAAACTTGCTGTTTACCTGAAGCTCAGTTTGGAGTTGAAGCTGCTGGTTGGAACACAGTAAACATGATCAGCTGTACTCACCAGTATTGGAGTCAGTTGTTGAGGAAGAACAGATGAACTCAGTTTATTTTCCTTCAGACACAAACACGGAGATTTGCTCCGACTGCAGCTCTGATGTGACGAACTTTTAATTTCATTCCAGGAAACTAAAGAAACTTGTTATTCAGGGCGGCTCCACCTCTCACTGTTCACTGGTTTTATTCTGACATGTTTGAACACACAAGATGATGAAAGGGAAATAAAATGTTGGGAGATACTTTCAGTAAACTGGAGTTTATTTAGCAAGAAGAATTTAAAACAGAATCAGGATGAGGTTTGTACTCGTCTGTGGTGGATGTGTTGAGTTTACACTGTAAAGGACACATGAGGACAGAGACATCTGAAACAAACATGTCGAAGTGCATAAAAGGAGCATGAATGGGCCTTTGGGGCTTAGTCTGCGAGTCTCGGTCCATTTGGGGACTCGGTTCGGTTGGGGGCTGGGGTTCACGTTGCACTATTGCCAAACAAGCCAAGAATCTCAGGTGGCGCTGCATTCAGATTCACCGTAGGCGAGGACAAGACACACGAAGAAGAAGGTTCTCACAACTTCTGTTTCCTCCAGAAAGCGACATTATTTTTGTACAAGGAGCTGGATATGATGTCATCAGAGCAGATATCGATTAAAGCTTTTACTTCCTCGTAACTCCACGTCTGACCACGAGCCATCTTTATAAGTACTGCAGTCCCACACGTGTGTTTGTTGTCGTAGCGTTTACTCATGTTGTCCAACGTTTGACCCACAATGCCAATGTAATTTGTAGTCCACTTCCTGTCTTTGGTTCACTTGAATCGGACCGAGACCTGCGTTTGCAGGCGGACCGAGTCCAGTTGTTTGTTCTGGATCAGAGTCCGTTTGCGCATTCACAACCCCCCTAAACGAAGCGGACTTTCCGAGTGAATGGACTCTGATTCAAATCAAAAAAGCTTTGTGAATGCACCCATAGTCTGATCCCTGCCTGAGAACACTTTGTCTTCAGGGGACTGAACCAGAGTCCACTGACACAGACATCACAGTTTCCAGGTTCATGCAGGACTCGAACTCCTCCATCACAGAAAGGTGGTGACACACAGAAGGATACATGTCCTCCTCATTAAAGGTAGAGTCCGAAGTCCCCCCACCGTTTCTGTTTGCAAACAACAGTATTCAAACTTAGCGCCCCTCCCTCTCAGGCTAATGGCCGCCTCGTTCTTCAGCCTATTCAGCTTCAAGCTTCTCCTTCAGAGCTCAGAAGCCAAACTATTATTAACCCTGGTTTTCCAACGTGCACTATCTAAATCGCTTCCTTTTCTTCGGTGCATCCGCTGTTTTCCTTTTCTTTTTTTTTTTTTTCTTCGAGAGTTCGAGTGACTGGAGTCCGCTCTAATCGTGAGCTTATTCCCACACAACGTCATGCCCATAGTTTTGTCATTGGCTCGCCTGGCGATATGAACAGAAATCTCCACCCAGAAACATCCCGACCAGACCATAACAAAGTGACAGAGCGAATTACAGGCAGGGGGAGAGGGGGTTGCCGTCAAACTCATCACTGCTTCGAGACGGATTTCACTTGCACAAGTCTAACATTTATTTTCAGGGGGGGAACTTCAGACTCTACCTTTCAATGCTACATCTGGCAGGCAGCGTTTCACATGGATGCAATGAACCAAAGTTCAGAAACTGTCACTTCAGCTGAAACTGTCAAGGTAAGAGCAGCTAAACAATTTGTCTTACTAAAAGAAAAAGTCAAGACCGAAGACAAGATGAACATTCTGTATATATAACTTTTTTTTTTACATTTTAAGTATAAAAACAATGAAAACCTCTGACTGTGGGGAAGATGAGCAAAGTTTGTTGTAGTTCAGGTTGACTTTCGGCTTTACACGATCAGGATTTTTGGGGCCGATCACCGATCAGAGTTTTAAAAAAACGATTACCAATCCGATCATGTGAGGAAGCAAATATATCTATTTAAATAGCTCGTTTACCTGTATTTATACAGTTTACTGAGTATCATTAAAAGGATTTTTGTTTCCATTTTTTGTCGTGAACTGAGATGAAAAGGTTAAACATCAATAACCTCTAACGGGTGTTAGGTTAATTCTTTATAAACCCTGAAGGAATGAGAGAGACAAGAAAGAGTCAACACCAAGTCAGAGTTTTACTTGCAAGGGGAGACAGTCTCACACCATCTCCAAGGTTTTTTCTGCCTTGCAGCTTTTTATTCACACAGGTCATGTTAGACAAAACAACTCCTTGTATGGAAACGGGTTGACAGATACAGTAGCAGAAGATAGTAGTACTTCTCCATAGCAGTAATTTTCCACTGAGAGCATGTCACACTGAAGCAGATCATGCATGTCACACACTTATTATTGATAATATAGAATTATTCTAACACGAGCATTCAGGTTTAATCAGGACAAACAAAATAATTTGAGCCAGTGGCACAAATAACAGCCCAACTTAAACTGTCATAACTGAAATTATCTACAGTCACAGCGCAAATGAAGGCAGTAATGCTGCTTCAGAAGTTGGGGCTCACATCTGATGATGTCATATTAGTAATCAAACTAAGCGAGCGACTATTTCCTCAGAAGAGCCTCGACGTGAGAATGAACAACCCGCTTTAGCTCAAGTAGTCCGGTATCTACAGTAGGCTGGAATATTTGCCGTGGACGCATGCGTCAGCGTCAGGAGCGTTTGTGTTCATACCTGCTGCAGCACATGAGGAGCACGCGGCGGCCAAAGCGTTCGACACTGGATCTCCGCGGTCTGCAGTCCTGTTATTTACAGTCTCTGATGGAGACACGGAGACAAACACTTGTGCTGCAACAGTTTAAGGTAAACTTGTTTGCAGAAATGCAGGAAATGCGCTGCGTCCTTTCAGTCTAAGAGCTGACATGTTTGCAACCGGCGTCACCATACTTTACGTGTGGCGTATTTGGGATTGTAAAAACTTTATTGTCCAGCACATAGTGACAGAACTCACGACAAAAACGCCGCGAAGACATAAAACACATACTAGTGAGTACGTGTCTGTTCTGCTTTGTTTGTTTACTTGTTTTCTAAGTTTAATTGGTGTAAATGAGAGTTTTACCCGAGCAGATATAAAATGACAATGACGTCATTGATCAGATCGGTGAATGAAAAGTTAAGGACTGATCAGAAAATATGAAAAAAATGTGGAATATCGGCCGATCCGATCGGTGTAGACTTGTAGTCAAAACCGAGACCTAGACCAGAGAGTATCAAGACAAGACCAAGATTAGTTCAGCTTGATACTAAAAAAAACCAAAAAAAAACAAAGAACTAGTCTTTTTCCATTTTGCATGAGTTGTAGCACCTAAGCACCACACTGGGTTAAGGTCCATGCTTCAGAGGGGGGGAGGGGGGAGTGTGAGAGGATGAGCGCCAACGCCACCTGTGCTACCGAATACATGTGATTGGTACTTGGGCATATAATAATATAACAAAACCTGTGCCTGCCTGGATATTATCGGTTACAAATCCCTTCGGGACCACTCGGCCAGTCCGAGACATTGCAAGACCGAGAGACCCGAGACTGAGACCAAAGACTGTTGGGGCCGTGACAAGACCAAGACCACGAAAAAGTGGTCTAAAGAACTACAAGTCTAGTTTCAGGAATGTCAGAACAGTGAGTGGACATCTTAATGATAATAATGGATAAGATTTATATCGCGCTTTTTCTTGCAGGGCTCAAAGCGCTCACAGTAGATCTATTATTCTTTCACTCCTCATTCATACTTGGTGATGGGAAACTACGTATGTAGCCACAGCTGCCCTGGGACAGACTGACAGGAGCATGGCAGCCATTTCGCACCTTCGGCCCCTCCGACCACCACCGGAATATGCATAGGTGTCAGTTGATATCGGAAATGCAGGGTTGGACAATATCGGTATTTCGTATGTTGGTAAAATATATATATTGCTATAATTAAATGCATAAAACATGCCCACTTTATCCTGTTTAAACTAATTTATTCTCTTTTCTTGGAGTTTACATCATCTCAGATGAGACTGTAATAGGATTGAAATATTACTTTCTGAGACAGGGTGAATGAAAGTCATGTAGAAGTCCAAGTTTGAGCTTAAAATTAGCTTCAGATGGCTAATTAACCTGGGTTGAAGTCAGTGTGTTCGGTCAAACCCCTGCAGGCAGCAACGATTCATAAATCCGTAGCTACATTAACGGTTTTCTGCAGGTTCCACTGACTCTCCAGATGTGTCATCATCTGTAACGTCTGTTAAACAGCAGCGACAGAAGCTCTGATCTCATCTGTCTGCGGCTCAGATTAAATCACCGGCTGGATCTCAGCTCCAGCTGAACATGAGTCTGCAGAGTCCTGCGGCTTCACCACGGCCTCTAAATAAAACGCCAATCACTCAGTTTCGCTTCCCTCCAGAGGGGATTTACCGTCCGACCCGTCTCCGTGTGGCCGGGGGCCACGGCAGTTTGTCAGGCAAGAATTTATTTCATTTATTAAAACACTGGGGGTCTTATTTCCTAAAAGAGTCCAATCACTGGACGAGCTGCAACATAAACCTGGCGGAGATGAAGGATGATAGACGAGGTTCTGCAATGATCCAATTTTCTGCGGGGGAGTGGGAGCCTGGCAGAGGTTTATGTTCAAAGCAAAGCTGGAGTAGATTTATCCAGTAACAAGATGAGCCTGACGCTAATGTCATCTGAGGGAACCAGTTCATGGAAGAAACACGTTTATGAAGTAAATTACCATCCTGAGGTAGACCGGGCTGCATGAGTGCTGGACCACGGGGGGGGGATCATCCATCCACTCATGTCCTGTTTCATATGGCAGGTCATTTCTAGCACATATGAATACGTTTTATAGCTCTGATGTGTATATTTAACTTTACGTATCAGGTAAGGATAGACCGATATCAGCTGGCCGATATTTTAGGCTTATATTTGTATTTTTTTTTTGCTGGTATCAGCATCAGCCGATGCCAATGCTTGGCATAAATTATAAACTTTCTTATATGTATGTGATGATAAAATTAAACAAAAAATAGATTAAAAATGTTTTTCAATCATCAAATAACATAATATATAACTAAAATAATCAAATTTATTAAGTGGAAAATGTTAAAATAGAAGATGTAATAGTAATATTACAAATTAAACATGCAATTTGTTTCTACTTCTGAGAGTTTTAGGCAATAAAATGATGAAACCAGCCAGATTCTAGCGTCCGTATCACATGATGGTGGTAGCCAATCAGAAGTCATAATGATGTTGCAACCGTTAGAGATGAGGATGATGATGTTTTGTTGTCTTTCAGTGGTTAAATGCAGGTTATTTTACATTATGTTTTGGTAAATTTGTAATATCACTGTTACATTTTCTATTTTAACATTTTCCACTTAATAAATTTCATTATTTTAGTTGGTATATATTATGTTAATTGATAATTGAAAAGACATTTTAAATCTATTTTTGTTTAATTTTGTCATCACTATGATTTATTATTGTTTTAAAAGCGTTTATTTCCAGTACTTCTGTTCTCAGGTTTTACTTATATCTAATTTGCCCTTGCATTTAAGATATTAATGCAAAATATACAATCATGTAGTTTTCTTTTAAAGAACAAAAAGTATCGGTATCGAAATTGGTATCGCTGAAAAAGTGCCATAAACTACTGGTATCGTATGGACATGAAAAATTCCCGTATCGCCCATCCCTAAATGAAACAAGATCTTGCAAGACGTCAGATCAAGATCTCACGAGATTTTGTTGGTCGAAAACATTGTTCAAGAAGAACAATATCAATATTTTCCAGTGTCTTATTTTAATGCCAATATCGGCCAGTGATATCAGGCTCTACGGTCCATGTTTGAGCAACAGTTGGAAGTAAACACAACTGTTCTGTTTTGTTTTTACTGTAGTTTTTAGCCCTTATGAGGGTTAAAGTGAGTATAATTTGAGCTGAAACGCAGGTTCTGCAGCTGTGACTCCAGTTAAAAGAGCTGAACCGTGTTAAACTGACTGTGTTGAATGTAATTACAACTCGGACTAATCCGTCCTCTGCAGCATGTCAGCGGCTCTGTCTAATTTCAGCGCTGCTGCTTTTTACAGCCTCAACAAACGTAGAAAGATGACACCACCGTCGTCTCCTCGCTCGCAGAGATGTTACCTCTGCTTCACCTGTTAATGGGTAGTCATAGCAACCACAGCCTAAAATACACCGAGATAAAATGACAGGAATTAGCTCCCCTCCACCCAGACAGGTCTCGGACACCAGAAACCATCATTTTGATTCATTTTGGTGAATCAGAGAGGAGATGCCACTCTGCAGAGATGCACTCAGCCCTGTCTGTTTGTTATGCATTAGCCGAGCACAACTGAGCTCTTCAAGCAATCTGTTGAAGAGCGCTGGGTGAAGTAGAGGGAAGGGGGAATGAAGCCCTATTAAGACGTTCTCATTTCCTCCTGCAGAGAGCAACACTCCTTCTGAGCCTGCAACACTTGAATAACCTGCAGAGATCCTTCTCCTGGGGAGCCGCTCTGAGATAGACCTGTCAAATCTGTTTGTTCACAGGTAGATTTACATCCTCTAAAAGCAGGCTTGAGGCTGGAGAAGCTGCACAATAACCAAGATTCTCTCTCTGCTTTTATTTAAACTCCGAGGCCACGACATGAGGGGTGTTTTCTTTAAAACACTCCGTGACTCATGTTTCTTTTGTGTCGCTGCGACAGCTACAGGACCACAGAAATGCTGCAGATAACAAAAAGCTGCAGGTTTTAACCTTTTTCTCTTCTCATCATCAACTCTTCCAGACTATTTAAATTTTCTCTTTTTTTCCAAGCAGGGTCAACGTGGAGACGAGCAGCTGAAATATCACAAGTAATCCCTCTTTGCAGAGAAAAGCATGCAGCACAGCCACAGCTAATTACAGCAGGTCAAAGCTGGCATTTATCTTTTCTCTCTCAGCAGAAAACTAATTAAAACTTATCTAAATAGTCATAATAAAAATAACGCGCTGAAAACATTCAAGTCAAAAGTCACATTTCCGTTGACGAGTGAAGCGAATCTGACGTGATCGTCTGTAAAGCTGCAAAAACAAAAGGAAGAATGCGAAGAAGAGGGAAATTAATTTAACAAGGTGTCAAAGGAGACTTTTACATGATGGGAGACTTTAATTCCACTCCTGCAGCCGTTAACAGAATGACTTACACCATAGGCTACTTATCATTGTAGATAAACTCAGCAGACATTCATGGAAGCTGGGAACCTTCATGTTTTACTGGTGCATATCCATGTTTTTAAAGGAAACCGAAAAGTGATCTGGTTTTAGTTTTAGGAAACTAAAAGAGGAAATCTTTAGTGGATTTCTTTAGTTCAAATCAGAAACAAATTGCCTGAAAACATCCATATTTCCTGTGAACGAGGCTGCTTTAGCTGACGACTGTTGAAGTCAGCGTAATGAGCAGTGTTCCCTTTGACAGTGAAGGCATCACGATGAACTGAAGCTGTGTTCCATTTGAACTCGGAAATTCCCAGTTCCGAGTCGGAAGTTTAAACTGGAACAACCCCCCAGGTGGGATTTCCGACTGGTAAAGTCAGAGAACGCTCGCCACCTCAGAGTACAGACTTTTGTTGCCTTCATGTGGTATGGGAAAGATGATTCTTTCAAGTGTTTTGTTGTCGTAATGAAGTTTAGGAAGCTATCTTCAACTGACTACCTGGCTAGCTGCTAGCTAGCATCTGCTCTGAGGAAGTAAACCAGAAAATAACCATATTTTAACAAACAAAACTAAGTTTAAATGGTGATGTTATTAGAGTTCTGTACGTCACAGAATTAGCCCGACTACAAACTAACCACGTAACAGCAGCAGAAAACTTTAAACAGAATGTATTGCTTCCCATTCAGGATATTTTCATTGCTCTCCGCCATGTTGAAAGGTCAAAGTTTTCTTCATCTCGGCAACTCGGGCATCATTAAATTTTTCCAGTTTCCCAGTGGAAATTACGACATGAGTGGGTGTTCAAGTGCAATTTTGATGTCGGACTTTGGTATTTACCATAAATACGGTACCACATGAAGGCAGCATAATGCTGCGTTCCATTTTCCACGGAACTGGGAAGTGGGAACTGGGGGGTGACGTCACACCTGACCAACTTGCGTTCCAGTACACTGGTCGAAAAACCAGTTAGCAGCCTAGCAAAACAACGTATTTGCTAAGGCTATTGCTATTAGCCGTTGTTAGCACAGCTGGCATTGTAGTTCACATATACCACATGAAAAATGTGAATTACACTACAGCAGCTTCCCCCTACATCTGTATAAACCAATACTACGTGTACGACTGATTTATGCAACAAAATATAAGTAAGAAGTGTAAATAAATGTAACATTACAGAAGCTTCTAAAACTGCTAACACAGGGCGCGGCCATCTTTAAATCTGAACTTGGAGCTGCGAGAGTTGTCCGACTTTCCGAGTGGGAAATCCGACTTCAGGGGGCCGTTCCAGTTGAAACTTCCTACTCGGAACTGGGAATTTCCGACTTCCGAGTTGAAATGGAACGCAGCATTATAAATGGCCACACCCAGTGTTAGCAATAGTAGCTCCTGTGATGGTACATCTATTAGCACCCCTGAGAGATTGTCACATTAAATCAGTCATACACGTAGTACTGGTACATATAGATGTAGGGGGAAGCTGCTGTAGTGTAAGTCACATTTTTCATGTGGTATAGATGAACTACAACGCCAGCTTGGCTAACAACGGCTAATAATAATAGCTTTAGCAAACGCTTTGTTTTTCTCGGCTGCTATCTCGATTTCCGATTTCCGACTGTTTAACCTGGAACCCAGTTAAAGTGGTCTTTAGGAAGAAATGAAAGGGTAATAAAGAAAGATGAAGACCTGTTTAAGTCCAGTAGGTCCACCTGGAGGCTGGACTGTTGGACCCACACCGGGACTTGCATTTCATAGAGCATTAGATTACATGATTGAATAATAATGGGGGGAAAAAAGTTGATTAATGGGCGAATAAAAACTTTTTCTCCTCTCAGTTGAATGATTTTCTGTTGTTTTATGTAATTTGCTTTAATTCTGTCTGTTCTGAAAATGAAAAAAAAAATTTAAAGTGTTTTGTTTCCATAGAAACCGAGCTGCTGGACTGATGATTTATGCTCTATAACATGAGTCAGGTCCACTAGATGTAGAATTTTTGCTTCAAAGGAAAAACCGAACTGCCAGAAAGTACACAGACCTGCATACTCGTACACGGCTGATGCAACAGCATGAGGAGAGTTACTGATGTGTAAAACTATGCAGCACTTTTTCCTCATGTCAAAAAGTGGAGCACTAAGCGCAGATTCAGAAGACAGCTGGAAGAAGAGAGTCCTGGAGGACTCAGCACTTCTGAAAACCAGAGAAGAAGAGCTGGAGATGAGCTTTTGTTTGAGGCTCGGTGCAGACTGCTCCGCTCTTCTTCCTGCAGAGATTTTATCTTTGTCATTCTCACACAGCTGCTGCTGTTTCCAGCTTATTTTAAGCTCCAGACATTTTTCTGTTGCAGGTTGTTTTGGAGACGAGCTGTTGCTCCCTTTGCTGCTACCTGCAGCTCCTGTGATGTGAGATTAAAGTATTTGTAACTGCTGGATAAAACACTTTGAGCGAAGATAATCAAAGACAAGAGGAAGCAGGTTGCAGCATCAATATCATGCTTGCAAACAGTAAAAACATCAGCTCGGAGGCCTTGATTAATCCCTAAAGAGCCATTAGTTTGCAGTCATCCTCACATAAAACAAGATTAAGAAAAACATTTGAAATATATTACAATAAAAAGACATGTAAACAACAGCCAAACAACAGAAGTAGCGTGCAAAAAGGTGCACGATCCACTCGCCACACCTGACGCACAAGAATGAGAATAAATGACCTGTTTTATAAGTTACTGTCAGGATTTAGCAGCTGAAGGAATAAACGAACCTGCATCTGTCAGTCTGTCCAGGAAGCAGAGTAGCAGAGGTGGAAAGTAACTAATTACATTTACTCAGGTTACTGTAATTGTGTAGTTTTTGTGAGTAATTTCTTATAGGTGTATATATATACATATATATATATATTTCACCCTTTTTGTTCTTAAGTTCAACTAATTTAGCTTAGTAAAGCTAATCTAAATGAGGACAAACCAGTCCTTTTATTCTAGATTATTTTGGTCACGCTAATTTGAGTTAGTTGGACAAGTTTCTTTTTTCCTCGGTTGAACCTATTAAGGATTTAACTCCTTATTCTTTCTTTTACTGGTAAGAATTTTATTCAATTATCCAAACAAATCAAAGTGGACCACAATTATTAAAATCATATACAAAAGTTATGAACTCAATAAAAAAAAAAGTATGACACTTTAAATACAAGTTCACGTCCAAATGTGAATTTAAATATTCAAGTTCTTATTTCCAGACATTTACTTGTTATGGTGTCGCATAATAGTGATGTCATCAAAGCCACAGCAGTAAAAAAGTCTGTAAATAAGGACGTATCACCACAAAAAAGCTGCTTCGAGCTCACAGGGGGGTCTGACTAATGTTTCATAACAAAAAATTGGTGAAATGAAGGAGTTTATGGCACATAATGCCTTATTTAGAGGCTGCATGAGGTTGCAGCATCACTTCCATTATATCGTACGTACGCTGATCTGGATCTAAATATCTCCTGAAGGAATTCAAGTTGAACCAAAACTGTCTGGATGATAAAATGAACATATTTCATGCTAGAAAATAGGTCCATATTGAAAAAAACACAAACTTCCCCTTTAATCTTCAGCATTGAATGATTGATGATTAAGATTTTTAATTATCTCTGATGAATTAATTTACATTAAATGAATCACTTTTAACTTTCAACTATATTTTACTCTGATGTTATAGTTTTTTAACCTGGGTTACATTTACATCGTGCTAAACGAGCGAACGAGCTGCGGACAAACATGAGGGGTTGGCTATTGATTTAAAACAAAGAAAGAAAGAAAAAGAGAACGCGCGATCTCGTCTGTTCCCGTAGTATCGTGAACTCAGGGGCACACTTCGCGGCAGCGAGATGTTTTACTGTTTACGTTGAACCTTTACAATCCAAAGAGCCCTTTTTCGTCTCAGCTAGCTAAATAAAAGTTGTTTAGAGCCGTAGATGTTCTATAGCCTTTTTTTTTTTAAAGCCAAATTATAATTTTTGATAAATACTATATAATACTTGCTGTCCTTTTGAAGGAACCAGTTTCATTTCTACTTTTAGGTTTTGAAAAAAAATTAAAAAATTACAAAAAGAGGAGAACTTGTCTTCTATGTGATTCAACTGTATGAAAAGGTTAAATCAAAATGTAGGTATTTGTGGTAACTTATTTTGAAAAAAAGCTGTAGTTAATGACAAAAGCAACAAATTTAAAGAAAATATATTATTACCTTGGTACTTTTAGCATCATTTTGTTTTGGAAATTCACAATTATTTAATGAAAAAACTGCTAAAATCTACAACTGTTAAATGTATATACCAGTATTTTAAAAAATATGAGTTGGCTCTGAGTTATTTTTAGTTTTAAGTCATTGAGAGCCCTAGCGGTAGGCCCACAGTGGTAGCCACCTGCGGCTCTGGAGCCACAGGTTGCAGACCTCTGGTTTAGGCTCTAAAAATCTACTAAATGATGTTGTTTCGAGTAAATTATGGACACTACCCACTCAGGACACTCGGATTACACCGGACGAGCTGTATGGAGGAATATTGACAAGTTTTTGTGGACTTTTATGGACCTTTTTGGTTCAGTCGCCAGTGACCATTATATGAAAGTTGGGGGAAAATGAGAAGCCGTCCTGATCGCCGGCTGCATTTGAGGTATTAAAAAAGTGCTCCTGAGTCTTGCTCACAATGAGGGGAAGTGGAAAATAAAGTTACATCATTCTGTGGGTGTACTATTCCTTTAATTTCTATTTGGTTGATTAGTTAATTCCTTCAATGGAGGCAAGTACAAAACATAAACAGTAATAATAAACAAACAAGACAACACAAAAAGGGCTGTGGGCTGAAACCAAGCTGATATAACGCCTCCCTTTTAACAACAGAAGAAAATATTAATATTGTTTCAAGGTTTTTATTCAATAACATAGAAATAAATTATTTTTACCACATACGGCAGCTTTAACCTTTTGACAAAAATAGAAAATAAACCTGATGAGAACGATGTTGAAATGAAGCCATTCTGGATGTAAAATGATTGCATGTTCACATTTTCTAGGTCAACGGAGTGAACCGCCTCATCTTCAGACCTGTTGTGTTTGTGTGTGAATGGCTGTGTGGGAGCTAATAGCTCTGCCTGTCAGTCATCTTTCAGACAACATAATCACTCATCAAGCTGCGAAGGAGAGCGCCGCTTCCAAAGCTGCAAACCCAGCGTCTGAAAGAAGCATCTCCTGTTTGGGAAATGAATCCCGAGTCGTAGCCGAGGAAGAGGAATACTGATGAAGCTGTGAGTCAGACGCACATCTGCTCGCACAAATAAAACCATCGTCCTCCGCTTCTGGAAAATCTTCCTCTGAATTTTACTGACCTCTGTCAGCCGATGTCTAAACTACAGCGATGTAAACAGGTACCACAACTCTGCAAAAAGGACAGTGAAATGTAGAAGTAAAAGTAGTTTTCAGGCAGAAATCTTGTCATGTTTCAGACCTACAAGTACAGGTGTTTTTACCAACAGGCTCATCCAAAGCTGGTTCAGTGATTGGTTGGAAAAACTGCCCGACAGCATTTTTTCTTTCTACTTCTAGTCTGTTTGTGATACTTCTGAAAAGTAAGCTGATTATTAATAACTTATCATTAAATAATTTATCATTTATTGCATGTATAAGTCTGGTTTGACACAAATGTCATAAGTACAGTATAGCTATGATTATATATATATATATATATATATATGTATATATATATATACACACGGCCTGTCCAGGGTGTACCTGCCTCTCGCCTGATAATAGCTGGGATGGCTCCAGCAACCCCCACAACCCTGAATTGGTTAAGTGGTACGGAAGATGACTATATATGTACATAAATATATTTACCGACTTGTCTGTAAAACTGTTGTAATATTTTGAGAAAAAGGTTGTAATTTTACAAGAAAAAAGTACTTATTTGACAAATAAAGTTGGAAATCACACATAATTAAGGGCGTGTCCTTTTGATTGACATGCGGCAGATGGCGACAGTGGGACACGCCCACCTGGCTTCACTTTAGCTCTTTAGAAACTAACGGGTGACGTAGCGGAAAGTTCGTCCCTCTCTGTTCACATTCTATGATTCAGACGAGACCAGATACTACAACCATTTTTTTTACAGTCTTGGAAACCAGCCCTGGTAAGACCTTTCACGGCAGGGGTGCATTTTTGGGTACAACACCCGTTCCAGCCACGTCCCCCTCCACAAAAGCAGCCATTTCCTCCAAGTCCGTCTATTTCTTTCTGCATAGATTCATTTTCTTGAAGGGATACTTTTCAAAGTCCTCATACTAATGATGACAATGTGGTGCTGATGATCAAAGAGGCCGAGTATCTCCAGGTTTATAAATCCTAATTCATCTTTACCAAATGCTCCACAACCATAATTTTTTCATTAACTTCCTCTTCTTAATTTGAAAAATCAAGACTTTGTTCTCATTAAATTATGCCTTTATTCTTGTAATCACAGCTTTATTCTCATAAAGTTACACATTTTTCCTAATGATATTACAACTTTATTCTTGAAGTCTGTAAAATAAAGAAATCATAATGTGGCCCTAAAACTCAATCGTACAATTCCGATTTTATTCTCATAAATTTTTAGTGTCATAAAATATGACTATTCTTGGAAAATAACTACTTTTCTCATAAAATGACAACTTCTTCTTGTGAATTTATGACTTAATTCTTGTAAATATAATACTTTATTTTTTTATAATATAACTTTTCACTCATAAAATTATGTTTTTTTTTTCTTGTAACATTACAAGTTTTCTCTCAAAGTCTGTAAAAGATTTTTTTTTAATGGGGCCCCAATACTTTGATACATTATGACTTTATAGTCCTAAAACTTTTTCAAAATTAGAAATTTTTTCTTGTAAATTTACGACTGAATACTTGTAAATGTACGGCTTTATTGTCATGGAATAATTACTTTTTCTCATAAAATGATTATTTTTTCTCAGAAATCTATAAATTTATTTTTTAATTTTAAAACTTTATGATAAAATTGTGACATTTTTTCTTGTCATGTTACAACTTTGTCCTTAATTTTTTTTACATTTTTTTCCTAATGTGGCCTTTACACTCTGTTGTAGGTTCCTGATTGAACGACATTATGAGCTGTGAATTGTAAAATAATAGCAAATAATTACAAATGTCTAGTTGGATGGATCCATAACAACTTACCAGTAAACAAATTCTTATTTAATAGTGGAAAAGGTGTCCATTTGGTGTAAAAGGGAAAGCAAAAGATGAATGAGACTGTATTTTATGCTAATTAGCTAACATTTGCAAGCTAACATTAGCAAATTAGCATGCTAAATCAAGTTAGTTGTGCTAAACATTACTCCTGTTTTTCAATATCAGTTGCTTCAATCTTGACGTGATAATGTTGGCATTTAGTCAGGAGTAAAAGTCCAGTTTGTTCATGAATTATTATTTTATTTATCTAATAATCTGATTATATTGGATTCTTGATACTGTATGAGATTAAATCACAAGCTAATTAAACTCAAATCAAATCACAAAAATCTGCTAGAATATGATTTTCTTCCTGAACTCCAAACTTCTGAAATGTTATTTTCTCTAACTGGATCCACTGAGGCTGAACCAGACTGTTTATTCGTGCATCATTAATCTAGTGGAGCTAAAAACAAACACATAAATTCATGTTTGACAGAAAAATTCATAATTTCCACCTTGAGGAAAACATGTCCGACTCTCTGGGGTGATTTGATGCAGCAGAACAGTAAAACATGTCACCTTTCACCCTATATTGAAAACATGCAGTGAAATAATGACTCACACATATAAGTTATTTTGGTGCCAAAAGGCATAAATTGGCTTGGTGACTGATGCCCAGCTGGTTGCTAAGCTTCCTCGTGGCTCTCAGGCGAGGCCCCTCAGCAGCCGCCGCTCATTACCACCTCGCTCAGGTTAAGCTGTGGATCCACCTCTGCTTCTCCTCCCAATTACCTCTCCATCCAGCGGTGGAAGCTCAGGGGTGGAGGCCAGGCCACGGACTGACATGCTGTCCGCCTGCAGAGGCCAGTAATCACAGCGGAGCAGAGGGAAAGTTTACTTTCTCCACAGCTTCCAGTGTGAGGAGACTGATTACCACCCACACACGGAGGCAGATGACTCACCGAGTGATGGGTGATAATTTAGCACTCAGTTCAAATTCTGCCTCAGTGATAAATGAGAACAACTGAAACGTTTTCACTCACAAACACGTTTTAAACTATGCTAATTGGCAAGATAGAGTAACAATAACACTGAAGGCATCACAGACTGAATCTCGCAGCTGAAATTCACAAACTAGTCCTCCTACTGAGGTCATGTTTCAATGGAGACAGTCAGTTGTAAACGCCAAAATTTTTTCAAAATCCCAAAGTTTTGAAATTGGGTCCCAAACTGAATGAATCAGAAAACGCCACCGTTTTGTCTCCGAGTTTACAATCTTTTATCTTTTAGTTGAACATTTCATGAGAACAATCAGGCACGATACAAATTAAGGCTTAAAACTTACCAACACCGACGTTTACAAGGATAACCAACGTCATTTTGCCCATGTCGGGATATTCGGTGTGCAGACCCTTTAAGAAAATTGGGACTTTTTTACTCTCCAGACTTGCCGTAGTTTCTTGCAGCGACATTCCTGCTGGGTGTTTTCCTTGCAGAACACATTAGGAAGTTACTATTTACATCAGGACTGTCAGTTTAATGTATTATTTAGATTAATTAGCTACACGGCAAATTAATGCATGAAAAAAATAATCACGATAAATTCAGAGTGCCAATTCAATGCACAAGCATTTTAAATTTGGCCCACTAAATGACCGCAGTGAGTTGCAGTAATGCGCCTAAAGCTGTTTGCCAACCGCCAGTAGACACCAGAAGAAGAAGAAGAGGACGTTGTTCCCCACGACTGCTTTAGCAGATATGAGATTAAAGTATGATAAATTAGATGAATTAATTACAAATCCTGTAATTAGATTATTTTTTTAATGACCTGACAGTCGTAATTTACATCAAACCTTTAAATGAACAAATGAGCACAGAATCACAACAAATCCAAGTTCAAAGTCTGAACATTATGACACTTCAGATTCTCTTATTTCTCCACGTTTTTCCTGACATACTGGTACTTTAAAGGTACAGTATGTAAGGATTACTGCCATCTAGTGGTAAACATGGTCATAGCACAGTTGTAAATGTACGGTTGCTGTCAGTGGCCAAAATTCTTCCACACATAAAGATGCTTTCATGTGTGAGTGGTACCAGTGGTCTCAGGTGCACCACAGTTTCTACGTGTACTGTCTTCTTCTATGGTTCTTTTTATTGCACCGTAAAGAGCTACCTCAGCTGGAAGAGAAACTGGAGCACCTTACTGGAACCAGGCCAGGAGGGTTTAGGTCACTGGTCAGGCTTTGGCATCAGGTTGATGCCTCTAAAGGCTCATTCATGCTCGACGCAGAAGATGGATACAGATGAACGGACAGTTTCGTCCGTCATCTGTGTTACGCACGTAATTTGGTGCATTTTCGAGGGGCTTGTTGGTCTGTGATTACCACCAGGACCGTGGGGTCAGTGTTGAGCTGTGTAACTGATATGCAGCCAGCAAAAGGAGCAAACCAGAGAAGAAGAACAGGAACCAGAACAAAAACAACACAAAAGACCACCGGCCAAGGCAGAAGACGCCAAAAAATCCACGAAATAACGAAAATACACTCATATCAACTATGAACTCAGCACTGCCCCCTAGAGGACAAACTGATTTATGAACCATGGAAGTATGAAGGCGGCAACGCATGAAACGGGCTGTCATTTCCGTCCAGTCGTCCTCGAAATTATTCATACCCTCCAGTTAAAGAAAGGACTAAATTCACAACAGTAATTTAAATAACAAGAAACTAATCATAAATAAAAATTTACAAAATTATAATTTAGTGAAATAAAATATTGCTTTTGAATTGTGGTTGGAAATAATAATTTACAAATAAAAAACTGTCCTGAGACACATTAGAGCACCTTTCCCATGAACAGTGGACCAACATACCTGTCAACAGGTGCAGACGTCTTTTTAAAAATTACAGAAAACACTGATTGTCTTAAAGTGCTGCTCAGCAAAATTTTAGCTTCCCCCATTATGCTTGTTATCTTGTTTTATTTTTTTTGTTTGTTTGTTTTTAATATTTCTGTTGAACCATGATTCAAAATCAATATCATGATTTTCATAGAATTTTTATTTATTATCACTTTTGTCAATTTAAACTTATTACACTGACAGATGATTTTTTTCCCTCGTTTATTTGGAGGGTGTGAATAATTTTGAGGACGACTAGGGAGCATAAATGGGCTCATCACCTGTGGGGAATGGAGTTTGTTTTGACTTTTTAAAATGCTCATGAGTTACAGTTTTCCTGGATTTCTGAAGTTTTTCTTTGAACTTCAGCTGCTTTCTCGTGGTTTTACATCTCACGTGCGTCTGTGATCTCACACCTCAGCTGAGTCGGGGGCGGTCGATGGCATGAGCCCAGGCTGCAGCTCACCGATCATCATCATCATCATGGAGGATGCGGGAAGCTGTCGGCAGACCTGTCAATAAAACCCAGTCAGTGGGGAGCTCCACCTGTGAGCTCGCAGACAGGCAGGGAGCAGCATGCACATAAAACAAACGCACCCTCCTTCCTCACACCGCCTGCTGCACTACGGGGGGAACCAGATATGAATTATTCACACACAAACACACTCACACAAGGCCCGTACAGGAGGAAGCTGCACCACACGAGAAAGTCCCAAGGTTGTACTGAGTTTGGGTATGAATGATTTATTAAACAGAAAAGAGCAACAAACATAAAACAGCGTTCATCTGCAGCATCGTCTGCTCTCGCATTAACTTACAACATATTCACAGCAGAAGGAAAACTAGAAGCACGTTTTAAAAGAGGCCGCCTGCAGCTTTCAGGGTTTAAGTAGACGCAGCGTTCATTCCTGCTGCATCACATCTGATTGGGTTGCAGCTGAAGGTTCAGACAACAACATGGACAACAACACTGACTCACATCCTCTTCCTCCTCCTCACCTCTGCCACTTCAGTTTGTTTACTCATCTAACTTGATAGAAAGAAGGCTCATACAGAGTTTCTGTCTCAGCATGAAGATCATGAATTTAGAACCCCCCCTTGTTCCCTGTCAGCTTGATTTGAACACACTGTTTCTTATGCATCAGGCTGTTCTTTTAAAGGTGAAACTAACACATTGCACACTGTCTGACAACAGTTGCATGCATTGAATGAATAAAACAGTTATTAAAACTATTAGTACAAACATGAAATAATGTCTTTTTGTTTTCATTGTAACAGTAAAGCTGCAGACAGGTTATTTAATATTTAATAAAGGGGAAAAAATAACAGAGAATGGTTTGAGGAAGAGAAAAAACCCAGTGAGCAGCAGCAAATCTCCCTTGCTGAATCTTTGACAGCAGGAATTAAGGGGGTTCTGGAGGGAAAAAATGGGTCCAACCTTCCCAGTACCATTAATTTTTTCCTTTTTTCTGTGTTTTATAATCTTTACCTTTTTTTGGAAGCACTTTTGTCCTTAATGGTTGTTTAAAGTGCTTCATTTAAAAATGAATTGGATTAGATAATAAAGTGGACGGTGGGTGTAAGTATACCGTCGTCCGGCAGGGGGCGGCAGTGCGCCTCTAAGCTAGTTTGCTAACAGAGTGTGAAACCAGAAGAAGCAGAGGATAAACAGAATGGAAGACTACCGCTGTTTAGGCTGATGGTGAAGCTAACAACCTCTCTTTCTAGCTTCTGTAGACATTAACTTACACCGCTGTCATGTAGAAGGAATCTTTTATGCTGATTAAGAAAGTTTGACTTCGTAAAAGTCCACGTCGACGCTGCTAATGTTAGCCACCTCCGCTGCTAGCATCTGTTAGCTTCCCGTTGCCTAACAACGAGCAGGACGCTAAACAAACAGAGCGACGCAGCGGACCGACACCCGAATGATTTCATGTTTAAGCAGCTATTTCTCCGGCTGGTAACAGTATGGCGGACGATGGGAGACGCGGAGAGGAGGACGACCGCGGACCTGGAGCGGCCCACCAGGGGTTCGTGTTGATGGAGAGTTTGCTGGAGAAGCTCAACGTTCTCAACTACGAGGAGGAAGTTCTGGCCAAACACAACATGAAGAACCTGTCCAGGTGAGTTAGCCACCAGTACTGACGCGTAAAAGAGATTTTACACCCTTATTTATATTTATATTCACAGCAGCCAGATTTTATATTGATAAATACTGCAAGGTTTGATATCGATCCAATACCAAGTAAATAAAACAGTAGTAGCGTCGATACTTATGTCGATACCGATCCTGTTAATAATGCAAATTTGCAGATTTTTGCAGAGATCCGTCTGTGGAATCTTTACACTATTTTTTGTCAAGAATTTTTTATTAAATTACAGTAGGGCTGCAATTAGTCTATCAAAATAGTTGGTATAGGGCTGTGTAATTTGATCTTCAAACTCATAAAATCGAGTTGAAACGATTTATTTGCCATTTTTCTTTGTACAATTTCTGAAGGTTATTCTGAAGTTAAAATTGATCTTAGTGGCTTCTTACATCTGCAATTTGGTGGGTGTCATTAACAAACATGTTAGATTTGGAATGTTGCAGCATTGCTTTTTTTCTTTTGGATTTTTTTCAGTGAAATAAATTATTTTCTTCTTCAAATATAGAGAAATGTATGTTTCTGTATGCCTCATTTAATGTTCAAATATATTTATTGTATTCATTCACATTGCAAAACAGCTGTAAGGTGCATATTTGTAGCCTACATTAATTTTTAAGTTGAACATTTTGCGTAAATTATCAATAAAATGTTTCTGACTGAAAGAAAAGTTGAATAAATGCATCATGTAACTAAAGAAATAATAGTTTGAATCATTGTGATTTAAATATTGACCAAAAGAATCGTAATAAAGAGTTTTTCCATGATTGAACAGCCTTAGTTGGCGACTGATTTAATAATTGATTAATCATTTATTGTTTATAAGCGTTGTTTTTCCTCTCAAAATTGCCGCTGTATCTTCCGCTACCTCGTCTGTCTTTCTGTCTGGTCAGCTTTTCTTGTTACATAAATGACATAAATAAACACACACCCTACCAGTCAAAAATTTGGACACATTTCCCCATTAGATTCAATGAGAAAGTGTCCAAACTTTTGACTGGTATGTAAATATGCTGCAGTTTTTGCATGATCAGATTAGTCGACTATTCGACCGAATAATCTGTGACAAATTGATTATCAAGATAATCGTTTGTGACAGCCCACAATTACAGTGAATGTTAAATTTAAGTTGGGGGTTTTGGACCTTCCAAAACTTATTTTTGAACTATCATGTCTTTTGTTATTTATGTGCGCCAAATCTAAGCGTTTGTTTGTAATTTCAGTTTGAAATAGATAGATACATAAAAAAATAAATGAATAAATAAAACTTCATCAGGAGCATTAATTAAGGAGAGCTTTTGAAAGTCTGGAGAACTATTCCTGAAGGAGAAACGTGATCATCCTGTTTCCCTCCTCAGACATTACTTCGTCTCCAATGTGTACGTGGCGTCCAACCCCGGTGAGCAGTTCTACATGTTCACCATCATCGCTGCCTGGCTCATCAACCTGGCAGGGCGGCCGTTCACCGAGCCGCAGGAGTACGACGAACCCAACGCCACCGTGGCCAACATCCTGGCAGAACTCCGGGCTTTTGTAAGTAAAATGTGAGCTCAGACTGTCGCCCTGCTGGGAAATGGGAGTTTTCTGGTTTTATTTGGAGCAAATCAACCAAATTTCTTGTTTTTTCAGCTCACATTTTCCTCAAATGTTTTCAGACGGTAACCATCAATCAGACAAATGAAATTTTCATCCTGACCTGACAATGCGGCTCAGAGTCTCCTCCTCTCTGTCTCTGGCAGGGGGTGAAGGTGGACTTCCCACCGTCCAAGCTGAAGTCCGGCTCCGGCGAGCACGTCTGCTTGGTGCTGGACCGGCTGGCTGAGGAGGCGCTGAGGAGGAGAAGCTTCACCTTCAGAAGGTACGCCAGCTTTTCTCCTGCTCAGCTTACAATGAGTTTACTCCTGTTTCACAGGGATTTGAAGGAAATGAGGGATAGACTGATACAGAGTTTTTTAGGGACGATACCGATACTCACGTTTTCGCATCAGCCGATACTGCATTTGACTCTAAAATTAATATAATGAAGGATACAATGAAAAGTAATTTTACAACTCATTTAATATAAAAAAGAATAAAGCTCCTAAAATAAATATCTAAAAAAGAAAAAGTTATTAATATATGTAGTAAAAATTATGCTTAGTGGAGGTATCGGCCAACACACCTGGCGTATCGGCCGATGCCAATACAAGCAAAAAAGGAAAATATCGGCCAGCCGATGTATCGTCTGTCCATAAGGACGGTCTCTTGTTCCAGTCTGAGATCTGGGAACAGTTTGCAGGGTGGGGCGTTGGTGCTGATGGAACGAGAGTTTGTGACTTCCTGTCTTCTTCTTTCAGGCCAAACTACCCGTCAGAAAACGCAGAAGAAGAGTCGGTGATAGAAGACAAAGCAGAGCTCACACTCAGCAAAGTGGAGGAGGAAATTATGGTGGTTATTTTCAGCTTTTTTAGCAGGAAATGATGAAACTGGAGGGTTTACAGTTTGGTTTAACTTCGTGTATCTGCTGTTATTTTCTGCATCTGTGTGTTTGACGACTGAACGTTCCACCTCAACCAGGCTAAAATGAGAGATTTTTTTATTGAACCCAAACTAGGAAATAATACATATTGAAAAAAAGGAAATAAAAAAATACTGTATATAAAATGGTATCCACCTTATTCCTGAGCTAGCAAATGTAGAAACGATGATGCGCCGGCTTCCTGTGAGAAAATGGTGATAGCGTGTAGCCACTGGCTCACACTGTGTTATCATTTCTGGTCGCGGTTTATTCAGACATTTCAACAAGAATATTCATAAAATTTCGAAACAATTGTTCCCAGAAAAATGAACTTGCATGGTCTGGGAGCATGTTGCGCTGTTCATGGTTGTACAAACAACCAGAGAAAGTTGCATTTGTGGCTACAGAGCGATGTGCAGAACGTGCACCTCGGTATGAGAGAGAGGCTGCAGGACTTGTCATTGCTGATATGCTGATATTGTCATTTAAAAACACGGTATCGATCTATTTAACGAATGAAATCTCGCGATATTTCATCATTCTGTTATGAAATCCCACGAGAATTCACTAAAATTTTGCGATATTTTCATATGCTGATATCATATTAACTTTCAAAAATGCAGTATTGATCTTTTTTACTAACGAAATCTCGCGAGAGTTTTTAACAGAACGATGAAATCTCGCAAGATTTTGTAAGTGAAATAAAGAATTTTTATAGATTAAAATGATGCATGTAATGGATTATTTATCAGATTATTTTAAAAAAGCAGTTATTCATACGGACACAAAAATATGCACATCATGTCTGTGACCCAGGTACTGATGAGCCTCAGAGCTTTTAATATTGTTCATTGCTTCACAGTCAGATGTGACAGTTAAGAAAGCAGCTGCATGTTATTTTTGTCTAGATCTTCATCTCATCCTCCTCCTCTGTTGCACCAGGCAGAGTTATTGTAACGATGTCCTGTCTGAGCTGTGACGGCTGATATTCACACGGAGTTCACTAAGAAGCTGATAGAAAAGTGGAGTAGCACGAAGGTCAGGCATGGAAATAAATGCTGGCTCCGTTCAAACCGGAAGTCGTTGCATATTTCATGCCATGGGTGCATGGGGGCCAGAAATAAGGTGGATACATCATGAACCAGACCCGAACAGATTCAGTTTTAATTTCACCGAGACCCATACAGCAGGTTTTCAGCCCTTCTGTGTCTGTGATGTCAGGAGGAAGCTGACGATGAGGAGGAGATCGTGATGGACCTGGAGGCTCTGAAGTTACAAACCACTCACACGGTGAGATCTCCTGGAATTAAATCGATTCAGCTTCAGTTCTTGTTTGTTTGTTTGTTTGTGAAGCTGTTGTTGTTTATCTAACAGGAAACGGACCCGTCGTCCAAACCCGAGGAGATCCTGGAGTCCACGGTGGACGCGGCGGAGTGGAACCTGGAGGTGGAGCGAGTCCTGCCGCAGCTCAAAGTCACCATCAGGACCAACGACAAGGTCCAGCCGAGCAGCACAGATCCTTGTTTCCATGGCGACGTAAACAGATAAACGTGAGCGTTGACATCACTACAAACGTTCCCATCCCGCTCTCTGTTCTGCAGGACTGGAGGATCCACGTGGACCAGATGCATCAGCACAGAGACGGAATCAAGTCCTCACTGAAGGAGACAAAGGTGCGTTCACTGACCCGCTCGGCGCTTACGGTCGCCGGGGGCAACCAGACTCTGTGGAGAGACTCACTGCAGGGAAACATAAACAAATCTGATGGTACTATTTATCTTTGTTATTGTGTACAGTCCATCAGATCTGTCCACCAATCACTGCTCACAGGTTTTTAACCAATCAGAGCTCAAGCTTTTCACACTGATGGACAAAACCTGAAAGTGGATGTTTTTTTTCTGGAGATAACAGGTTAAAGAGGATGAAAGGAGGGTTTTATAAGCGAGTTAGTCAATAATCATCCCAGAGCTTTCTGCAGGTTAATGTAGAAGCCGGAAAAAAAAAACGTAGTGAACATAATGAAAATCATCACAATTAGAAGTTGGAGTAAAATGTTAAAAGAATCCAAATTAAACAGATAAAAAATTAGTTAAAAGAGAGAGGCTGTCGGCGCTGGAGCCTGAAAACTAAAAACTCTGCTCTCATTCTGGACATAAAAATAAAGATTCTAGAAACAACAAGTAAACCAGCAGTTTGTGAAGGAATAGTTCTTGTAGGATTGAGCAGATGATCTTTTATAGAAGGAGCAACGCCATTTATGGCCCATGTAGGAAAGCCGAAACGTCTGTGAAGGTACCAGTCAGTGCGTATCTGGACAACCAGCCAGAAAAGCAGCATCCCAGTCTAGATGATATAAAAGCATGAACCAGTTCCTACGCCACCACAAGAAAGGATGCTCTTATTTTGGCAATATTTCTGAAGTAGACGAAGGAAATTTTAGAGACTTTTCATTTTAGAGACTTGGTATCTGTGGTCACAAAGTTGTTAGAAAATGAGTCTGAGGTGTTTAGGGACCGCATCTATAACCGGCGTTTTGTTTGAATGCACAAGTAGGAAATTACAGGGCATCGATGTTTTTATGAGCGTGAGCTACTGATTTGCTTCATCAGACTACAGAGACAGATAAAGCTAGGTGTCATCGGCTTAAGAATTAGTGATGCGCGATATGAAAAGTTTCAAACGATATCGATTACAGATAATTTTCTGCTTTTCTTGGCCAATACCGATATTAAAACTGAAAATGATGTAGTTTTCATTTCTTGTGCAAAAATTGAAAAATATTTCTCCTGCAGATCCGCCAGCTGTTGGAGACGTCATAATGCTGCACGGTGGGCGTGGCTTTATGTTGTTCCCAAGCCCACAGATAAAAAAAAACAAACAAACAAAAAAACAGCTTTTTGCAGGTTCGCCACCAAACAGCTCCTGTTTCATATCGGTTAATTATATTGATAACGGTTGTATTAACAGTTTGATATTTCTGTAATTCCTCATTTCAGGGAGCCTTTTAAGATCTGTCTCGGGACTAGGGGTGGGAAAAAATATTGATATACTGAAATATTGCAGTATTTTCATATTGATATTAAAAAAATAGTATCAATCTGTTTTACTAACAAAATCTCACGAGACTTCATTGTTCTGTTACGAAATCCTGTGAAATTTCATGCACTCTCATGAGATTTTGTGAGTAAAATTTATCGATACCGCATTTTAAAATAACGATATGATAATGGCATATGAAAATATTGTGATATTTCAGTGTATCGATGTTTTTTCCCACCCTTATTCCGGACAACAGATGACAACTAGCCTTTTGGCTAAATCTGTCTTATTTCAAAGTTTTTCTTCTTTTTTTTTATATATGCTCTGTCCCTATCAAAAAAATTAGATTAAATAAAAAAAAAATATTGGGTCATATCGATTATCGATATATATTTAAAGCCAATATCAGCCGATACTGATGTCGGTCCGATAATATCATGCATCACTATGAATATGCTGTGACTCCAGGTGTTGTTCAGAAGCTGCATGTATGAAGTAAAGTGGTCCAAGAGCAGAGCCCTGTGGGACACCAAAAATAAATGGAAATTATTGTATGCGCCAGGTGGAATGTGTCAGGTACAATCGTCCTCAAAATTATTCGTACCCTCCAATTAAAGAAAGGAAAAAAATCAGCGTTCAGTGAAACAAGTTGAAATTTACAACAGGTATTTTGGTCTACTGTTTATGGGAAAGGTGATCTGATGCATCTGGGACAGTTTTGTTTTTTTATAATTAATTAATTCCAACCACAGTTCAAAAGAAATATCTTATTTCACTACATAATAATTTTGTAAATTTTTATTTATTACTAGTTTCTTTAATTTCTTGTTATTTGAATTACTATTGTGAATTTAGCCTTTTCTTTAATTGGACAGTGTGAATAATTTTGAGGAAGACTGTAAGTGTAGAACCGGTAGTTTCCTCTGGTTGTTAAACCTCGACAGCATGAAGGGATGACGGAGACTTTCTGGGATAACTTCAGGATTCTTCTCGTCCGTCTCTGTCTCTGCAGAACTACCTGGACAAGCTGCAGGAGGACATCGGAAAGACACTGGAAAAGGTGAGCAGCAGAGAGAAGTACATCAACAACCAGCTGGAGCATCTGATCCAGGAGTATCGCAGCGCTCAGGCCAAACTCAGCGAGGTAAAAAGCCAGAAACAAAACCTTCCTGTCCACACCGAGCTCAGGGGGGGCGGACATTGATGGGCCTGTTTTCCTCCATCAGGCCAAGGAGCGCTACCAGCAGGCCAGCGGAGGGGTGACGGAGAGAACCAGAGTTCTGGCTGAGGTCAGTGAATGCATCGCAGATCACTTCAGTTTTATCAGTGCAACATTTTAGTGACTGAAGAAGTGATGCTGGAAGAAAATGACTGATTTGAGATTAAATGATGGAACCAGAGAAACAATTAATAAATTATTAAGAAATGACATATTTACAGAGTAATCGGGGAAATGATTAATCCCAGAGGGAAAAGACTGTAGGGGCTGACTAGTAGGGCTGCCGCGATTCGTTGATTAATCGTGATTATGTCGACTATCAAATTAGTCTGCGACTAATAATCAACTAATCATTTGTTGTTTTTAAGCTTTTTTTTCCTCTCAAAATTGCCACTCTAACCTCCGCTGAAATTCTGTCTGCTCAGCTTGTCTTGAATTGTATTTTGGTATCAATAATCACACACGCTACCAGTCAAAAGTTTGGACATGTTTTCCCATTAGATATAATGAGGAAAGTGTCCAAACTTTTGACTGGTACTGTAAATATACTATAATTTACATTAACCTGATTGGTCGACTAATCGCCAAAATTATCGTGACTAGTAGGGCTGTGCGATAAACTGAGATGATATCGCAATATGATATTTACATGAGAGAGATATGATATTAAACCATATTGTTATATCGCAGATGATAAAAAAATATCGATACACTGAAATATTGTAATATTTTCATATGCGATACCATATCTATTTTTTAAAAAGTGGTATCAATCTATTTTACAAATAAAATATCGCGAGATATCATCGTTTTGTTACAAAATCTCATGAGATTTCACGAAATACTGCAAGATTTCGTTACAGAACAATGATATCTTGTGAGATTTCATTAGTAAAATAAATCGATAGAACATTTCTAAATATAGATATGGTATTGTATATGAAAATATTGCAATATTTCAGTGTATTGATATTTTTTCCCACCCCTATTGTTTAAACTCTCTGGAAGAAAATCCTCTCCAAGACTTTTACAAATAAATCACAAAAAACCAGCCAACTATCTTTAATCACCTTGATTTAACAAACATTTCTAACCAGTGTTTTGTCAGTTCCATCACTGCAGTGGAGCGATACCTTTAAACTAAATATGTTTCAATACTAAAAAACAGCTGTTTGATATGAAATGAAACTTTCAGACAAAGTTAGGTAAAAATACAAGGTATATATTGTACTGTATATCGTCATCTAAAATAAATATACCCTGATATGATATTTGGTCCATGTCGCCCAGCCCTAGTGACTAGTCGATTATCGAGATAATCTTTTGTGGCAGCTCTAAAATAAAGTCATCTGACCGTGTTCAGCACATCAGGCTGTTTGCATTAAATGGGCTGCATGAATACATTTACCTGCCTTCATTTGGAAATTAACCACAATTAACAAACTATTGTGATTGAGATTGATCAGTATGAAAAATTGTGTCATTTTATCAATTGATGTTTGATTTTTTTTTTTTTTTTTTAATTTTTACCGATATCTGATATGCCGATATTGTCCAATTCTTGATTTCTGATATCAACCAATCTATGCAGACAAATGCGGGGTTGTATCTCTCATAATTTTAGAGATGCAACTATATTTTGCTCTGAGAGCAAAGATCCCAAAATATCCTTAACTCAGCCAGAGGAGTTCATTTTGGATATCTGGCTGCCAGATATCAGATACAAGCAGGTATTTGCCAACATGTGGCTAATTCTTAACTTGGTAACTTAACCAGCAACTTAAAACTAGCTTCAAAGCAAGACAGTCTGTAGCAGCAGCAGCTGCACTGTAGTCACATGACTCTAAAAGGAATGCTGGGAAATGAAGTTCTTCCACAATAACAGGGAATTTTCTCCATTTTGACCAAAGTTAATGGAACAAGATTTACAAACGAAGTATCGCAAGATCGTGGTGTTCCATTATGAAATTTTGTGAGATTTTGTTCATAGAAATATCGGTATGCTAAAAAAAAAAAACGATATTTTCCAATATCACATTTTAATGCCGATATCGGCCGATAATATTAGACATCTCTAATTTTAACATTTTTTTGCATATGAACTGTCAACCGTTACAGTGAGCACTTGGGAAGCAGCTTTTTTTGCCATTTTTCTTCACAGAATTTCTGAAAGTTATTTGTAAGTTAAAGTTAATTTCATTAACAAAAATGTTCTAGCATTTCACTAAAGCTCAAAGTTTATTTTATTATATTTTTTTATACAAAAAAAGCATATTTATTTAATTCTTCAAATATAGAGAAACTGCAGAACAGCTGGATACATTGTTTATTTTGGATCCATGTGTGTTTTTCTATGTTTTTTGTATTTATTTAATGGCCAAAGTATATTTATTTTATTAATTTAATATTTTATACGCTGCAAAACAGCTATATGGGTACATATTTGTAGCCTGTATTTATTTTCAGTTTGAAAATTTTGCATAAATTATCTATGAAGTGTTGTTTGAAAGAGAAATGAATGCTAAATTAATGCACTGTGTAACAAAAAATAATCGTTTAGATAATCTTTATTTCAATATTGATCAAAATAATCGTGATAATGATTTTGTCCATAATCGAGCAGCCCTATTGAAAACTGTAAAAAGCTGCCAGTCTGATCTGGTTTTCATGGTGCGTTCAGGTGCGCTCTGAAAGAGTCTGTTGTTGCTTCAGGAAAATCCTGAATTTTTATTCTGAAATCTAAAGTTTTTCTTCCTGTCTTCATCATTTCGTCTTCATCCACCTGTTCCAGATCAGCGAGGAGCTGGAGAAGGTGAAGCAGGAGATGGAGGACAAGGGCAGCAGCATGTCCGACGGAGGTGAGGCAGAACTCTTCTTCTATGATTCCATGTCGTCTGCATCCGGTCTGACCTGCCGTCTCTGTGTGTCCTGGCAGCTCCGGTGGTGAAGATCAAGCAGAGTTTGACCAAACTGAAGCAGGAGATCGTTCAGATGGACATCAGGGTGGGGGTGGTGGAGCACACGCTGCTGCAGGCCAAACTCAAGGAGAAGTCCAACATGACGCGTGACATGCACGCCACCAACATCCCCGAGCTCGCCGCCGGGCCCTTCGCCTGACGAGCAGCGCTTCAGATTTCACAGATCAGATTTATCATTTAGCTTTTATACTTCATCACTTCTGTGTGTAAATAAACGTACGATGAGTTTTGATAGATTTGTTGTCTGTCTCCAAGTGATTAAAGGAAAAGTTGTGGTTAAATATTTGCATGTTTGCAACATGTCCACTAGATGGCGCCAGAACTGCAGAATGTTTGTTTCAGCAGGAAGATGAAGTCGCCTTGAGTTTCAGTTTGCAGCCGTTTGCACGGAAGAGTTAAAAATGCTGAAACATAGCTGGAACCGGTTTTAATGAAGTTTAAACTAATTAACTGAGTAAAAAGGTAAAAACTACGACATGTTTCCACCTTCAGACAGAATGGGCTATATGCACGGTTCCACTATTTCCTGAACTTCAGACAGCACCTTTGCTTCCTGTCTTTCATTATTGGACAAACTGATTAATCCAGGTGTGCTGACCTCAAAACTGGCCAAACACACCTGGATAATCAGTTTCCACGGCCAAATTCAAAAGAACGCATAAGCAATTAGGATGAATATCTGGATGAGTCCTGTCCTCCATGTGTCCAGTTTCTGCACCATGCTGAGAAGTTTCCAGCTTTTAATAGTTGCTGTTTTTTTTTTTTTTAAAGATGTAACTAAAGAAATGGGAGCAAATGATGTCCCTGTGACAGGCTGCTGGAAACAGAGATCCTTAAGAACCAGTTTAACCTGCCTCTTCTCTAAGTTATTTTTTATGTCAACACAACTCTGGTCCATTGTTTCAGTCAGGACCTTCATTCTCAAACTGGTGCGTGTACCATCAATGGTACGCAAACTACTAGTGATACACAGAGGAAAGCAGGGCAGGAATTTCATGGCAGCCACAACGGCTATGAAGTGTATGTGGAGTCACCGGGCCAAACAGGACTTAAATCTAACGCACAGGTCACATGTAGGTGGTAGCTTGTGTCCAGAATAAGGACATGTGTCACCCCTGTCATGCTTCATCTGCTTTCTCTTGGCAAAATAAGCTGAAATTTGGATTTTCAACACAGTTGCAGTGTTAACCCTCGTTGTGGGCAGCGGATGATGAAGATTTGTGGGCCTTGGGCACTATCACAGACATAAATGAGGAGGATCAGGTGACTGATAAAATGAAAAATCTGAATTTGGGCATTTCCTGATGAAGAAAATTCATTGTCCTCATTTATGATGTATGAGATTTTTCTTTTTTCCGCCCCAACTTCAAAATAAAAATGCATGCTAGAATTAAAAACCTCACAAATATAAGTTATAACAGCACAAAACAGCATGGTGTCGTGCAGGGAAAAATGTATCTAGTGTAAACAAAATAAAGATTAGCACAAAGATACTATAGTCACTACAGATTAGAAATGAAAGATGGCAGGTGTGTGTTTTTGGTCCCACTTGTGAAGATGGTCTTCTCATTTTCTCATATTAGGTATAATCAGTTCATGAATGCCTCCTCTGTGAACAGCTCATAACTAATAGGGTAAGCCTTTGCTACTGTATGTTCAAGTTGGTCACGATGGTGGTACTTGGAGAGCTTGAGGTTTTCTCAGGTGGTACACACTGTAAAATGTTTGAGAACCACTGAGTTAGGAGATCGAGAAGATGTATGAATTATTGAAAGGGTCAGTAAAGTTTCTATATAAGTGACAAAATAAGTAGCCTCAAATAATTTTTTAAAAAAAAGGAAATTTTGAAAAACTTCCAGAAAGATGGAAACCTGTTAGTTAGTTAAAACCATTTGAAAATATTTCAACAAATTCTGAAACTCGTTTTTAAAATGAATGTTTTAAAAGTCAAAACTCAATTTGTAAATGTAACCTTTTACTTTGAAAAGCCTGACCGGAAAATGTGTAGCGTTTTTTAACTTGATAGGACCAGCTGCTTCCGGTTTGTAGGCGAGGTCCGGTGACAGCTGCGGGGCTCCGAGCGACAGACTTACGCTTGTTTTTATCAGGTAGAACAAACGATTAAAGACGGTAAAACAATAAGAAACAACGGAGAAAAGGAAATTTTAACTTTTGGAGCCAAAGAAAAGATTTTTTATTAACTTTCGGTGGAAAACAAAGCGGTGAGTTGATCTCAGAACCGTTATCTTTTCTTTGTCTGGTTCACCAGAGTCTGCTGGTCCTATAAAATGCCCAAACATATATAAAAATGTACAATTATTGGTTCTTGAATTATTCTTTGATTAATGGAAGCCGTTTTTTAAACGCTTCTTTTTTCTTTTGTTTAATTTTTTATTTAAAAACAGGTTTTCTGGCAAGAAATTCAGACGTTTCTTCTTCTCTGCTTTGATTACGTCTATTAAAGCTTTTATAATGTTTAAAACACAACCCGTCCTCTTAGTTTGGTTTTTAATATAGTTATATGTGAACAAATATACCATAACACATTGCAGACTTACTTCATGATGAAAATATGTTGGAATGCGGCTAAAAATAGCATCTAGGTATGATATACGCTATTATTTAACTCATTCATGCTAAAAATAGTTTTTTTAAGCAAAATTATTTGTACTTTTTTCCCGCAAATTTGCTTGAATGAATGTGTTTTCTGAATTTAAAGCTTAATATAGTTTTATAACAGCATCAAAGCTGCTTAACCCCTTTAAATTGGATTATTTGATGAATAATTAACATAAATTATGTGATAACATTTTTAAAAATTGTAAGAAAAATGTACATTTAGAATAGAGAAACTTAAGTAGCCTCAAATAATTAAAAAAAAAAAAAGAAACAGTAATACAAGTGAGATTAATCATAGCTATTAAAGAAAAATAAAACAATTCCCCAAATGAAAGTCAGGTTTGCAATATTTCCATTTCATTCACATTTAAAAACTTTGAGCTGCAGATGGGGATGAAATGGTTTGGTCCATCTTGAATTTCCTGCGACGCATTTTCCTCCAACATCAGCAGCTCCAGCAGAAAACAGGCTGCTGCTGCAAGGCATGCTGGGAAACACTGGCTGGGGAGAGTCCAATATGGCACACATGAAGGGGGAAGCTGATAAGATGTGATCCAGCTCTGGAGGAGAAGGAGAAGTGCAGAAAAATCCTCAAAAACACCCACAAAATCCCTGTTTCACTTCCATAATTTATATGTTTATTTTTATAATGAATGCTAAAAGTCTGCATGTAGAATTGAAGGTTTAATTGTTTTATTAACCGACACAAACTCCTGATTTCTGCTGCTTTTCCACACTAATGTTTAGTTTCACACAAATGCTGAGCAGGAAATCTTCATGTTTACTTTTGTCTAAACAGTCAGAGTCCAGACAATGGACACGGAATCAGCTTCAGTCTGTGGAAACTTGTTAAATTTGCTGTTCCAGTTTAAAAAAGAAAAGTAGGATTCGAGTTGTTTGGCTGCTTTGTTGGGTTTTGGTCTGCTGAGACTCAGATATGGACGGCATGTCAGGAAGTTTCTCCCCAGAGGAAAAATCTGAGAGGAAACCACCACAAAACACCCTGATCCTCCCGGAAGTAGATTCCTCATCAGAAATTTAAACATCTAAAGAGGAGGAACCCTCACAAACAGAAGAAATTTAACAAAAAAAAAAAAAAAAAATGGATTATTTGTTGCCTTTTTTAGCAACTACAGCTACACACTGATTCAGATTGACTGTAAATAACAGACACGTGGACAACAGGATGCTACCACTTCGTGTTACTCTGCCTGTAAAGAAGATATTCTATTTAATTTCATCCAGGTGAAAGGGTCACACACCACGTTACAGAAACAGCTGTCATCCTCTGGACAAACTAGAACGTCAAATGAAAAACAAAAGTTTGTTGTTTTTTAACAACGGGAGACGAGGCGGAAGCTTCTGGACGCCCTCTTTATTCACCGTAACAAAGAGCATCTCTGTCTGCAGCCCAGCAGCTGCTGACCCACTTACCTCCCTTTATCTGCATCTTTTAAACAGTCAGGCGTTGGCGTTCTGCACGTTTACAGGTGAGCTTTGGAGGTTTGGGGATGTCTCCTCCTCACAGGCCCTTCTGGCTCCTTCTGTGGCCCCTTGTTCTCTTTGTTGTGGTCATTTGTGCGTCCTACCACGGTAATGGGATGTTAAGGTAAAGAGTTGGTAAAATGGTATTTTGGAAGGTCAAGGGGACATCGACTGGGCTCCTATGAAGAATGTACACTGCAAAAACTCAAATCTTAGCAAGTATTTTTCTAATTTCTAGTCAAAATATCTCATCACACTCAAAATAAGTCAAAATTACTTGAGGAGAAACATTTCAGTGAGATATAAGATCTTATTCAATTCATCTTATTTCAAGAAATCCTATCAAAAAATTTTTGTTCTGTTAGCTAAATTTTTCTGCTTATTACAAGCAAAAAAAATTTTTTTTTAATTTGTTTTATTAGTAACCACTTTTTTAAAAATTTTTATAATTTTTTAATGTTTTCTTAAAATCTTTTTTAAAATTAATTTAGGAGTGGCCAAGATTTTTTTTTTATTATTTTATTTTATTTTTATTTTATTTAAAAAAAAATATATTATTTTTATTTTCATTTCTTTAAAAATATTTTTAAATTTACTTTAAGAGTGGCCAAGATTTTTTTTTTTTAATTTAATTAAATTTTTATTTTATTTTATTTTATTTAATCTTTCTTTACTTATTTTTTTGCTTGTAATAACCAAAAAAAATCTTTCAATGGAACAAGCAAAATTTTCTTGATAAGATTTCTTGAAATAAAATGGATTGCCTTAAAACAAGATCTTATATCTTACTGAAATGGTTCTCTTTAAGTAATTTATTCTTACTTTGAGTGTGATGAGATATTTTGACCAGAAATTAGAAAAATATGCTTGCTAAGTTTTGAGTTTTTGCAATGTAGGGTCATTATAGAGGAACAGTTGGTAACCTGTGGCTGTTTAGACCTTCCTCATGAGCTCCAGAGGAAAATAAAGTGTAATCCTGTGTGTACAGACTCATTGGTGTTCATTCCCAATGATGTTGACATACATGTATGTTCAATTTGTTACAAAAAATTAGCAAACAGCAAAAAATGCAGCCATGAAAGGCATTTCCAGAACAAGCACACTGAATTTGTTAAAAGTAGCCAACTGAAGGTGATCAAAGAAATCCGTTTCAGGACATTCGTGGAAATTTGAGCAGCATAAACATAATTTAGATAAGTGGATCAAGTGCTGAAACATCAAGGCTTAACAGGGGTGCTTCCTCAAGCTCAACTAGCTTACATGCCACATTGTTGGGAGCTGTTAGAAACAGGATGGTCAGCGTGCTGCACCAAGTGGAGGAGAAGATTAAATGGCCCATCACTGAATTATGCCCGCTGGCACGCAAACACCTAATAAAACAATAAAGAGCTAAATAAACTAATCCTGCACCCAACAGTTCGTTACAGGGTCGTGCCGAACAAAGAGTCGCAAATCGACCGGTTTGACACAAATACACAAACCGTAACAGCCCTAGCCGATACTTCGGTTGTTTTAACTTAATTTCCTGACTTTTTCTGTATGTGTATTTATTTATTTTTTGTTAATTCAATGTTTAATGTTCATTTAATATTTATTTACAAGTGCACTCTTTCTTTTTTATATATTAGTTTAAAGTGCTTTGTTCTTTTTTATATTGAAAGAGTTGTAAAATTGCTTTTCATTGTATCCTTATTTGTATTAATTCATTATATCAATTTAATCAAATGCAATATCGGCCCCAAATTTTGGCTCCAAATGTCGTCTCCAAATATCGTATCTAAAAAATCTGTATCAGTCTATCCCCATTTCCAGTAATTACAGTTGCCTCTTAGCAATAAGCTCTTTATCAGCTCTAGTGAAAAAATGAATTATACCTTTAGGGGTACAAATGATTGTTTCTAAGGTGGTACTGTACCTTTAACTGTGGGAACTTGCTGTATTCTTGCTGTTTGTGTGTTTATAAAGACCAGCATAGCTGATTTAGGGTGCAAGACAGGCCCGGAGTACAGTACTGGTCATTGTAAGGTAGAAACTCACTGTTGAGGGTGCAACAGCAGCACCAGTGACGCGCCTTTGTTCCCCTAAAGGTTTTTTTCTGAGCCTGGAGAGACAGCGGCGGTCTCAGATAGTTGCTGCTTCTGTTATAAATAACTCTGTTCAGCCACTTCCTCTCTGCAACATCTACAGCCAGTCACACGTAGATTCGTTCATTTAAAACCAGTTTAGCTTGTTGTTCGCTCAGTTCCAGAGAAGCAGAGATGAAGAAGTGAAAAGTGGGTTTAAACTAAACGAGAACAGACAGAAAGTTTGTCTTCCTCAGCAGACGAAGAGTTAACAGGAAACATGATCTCAGAGTCACGGCCCCTCTGTTTTTCTCTGCTTTTCTTCTGCATTTTCTTCTCAGGCTGCTGCAGGATGTGACAGACCTGCAGCAAGAAAACACGTTGCTGAGAGCCTCGACCCGACCCGACCCGACCCGACCCGACCTGAGCCGAGCCGAGCCGAGCAGGACCCCACCTAACAGGTACGGCTTTAAAATAAACTTATAAATCCCCAGCTCTGGTTTAGTCAGTCCGACTCTGGTTAATCCCTGAAGTTCTCAGACCAGAAGCAACTGATCAGCTCTGCAGGGATTAACCGGACTCAGAGATCCAGTCTGAACATTGACTGCTAACAAGTTGCCTCATCACCAAGAACACCGAGGGAACAACGTGTCCATTACTCAGCCTCCACGTTCACCCACCAACAAAAGTCTCTTTTATTTTGAAACATCAAAGTCTGTGCAGGTTTTTCAGGGAGTTTCAGTTTTCAGTCGTCTGAGAAAGTGTTTGTCTTGTTGGATTTAACGTCGGCTTTCTGATCTCTTTCACAGATCAACGGACGAGACGCTGCAGAAAAACATGGCTCTGTTCTTCTCTGGAGCCGTAACAAGTACGTCACGTCACGCTGCAACATCAGGGACACGTTGACTCAACGTGCCGGGGGTCAACCCCTCACCTTCCACTTCTAGTTTTAGTTTGAGAGAAAAACATCACACCAAACACTCCATGGATCCCTCTCCTGTCTGAATCAGCATTATTTTTACTAGGGATGCACGGTATTGGAATTTAGGCCGATATCCGATATGCCGATATTTTAAAACTCATGTGGCCGAAAACCAATATCAATACCGATTAGGGCTGGGTAAATATCGATACACTGAATTATTGCAATATTTTCTTATGCTGATATCATATCGAGATTTTAAAATGTGGTATTGATCTATTTTACTAATGAAATCTCACGAGATTTCTTCGTTCAGTCAAGAAATCTTGCAGGGTTTTTGTGAAATCTTGCGAGATTTCGTCGGTAAAATGGGTCAATATCACATTTTTGAATATTTATATGAAATCTGCATATAAAAAAATTGGGATATTTCAGTGTATCGATATTCTTTCCCAGCCCTAATACTGATATTAAAGCTGAAAAAAAATAAGCAGTCATTGCAAATAGCAGTTTTGTTATCTGTTTCCGACACTTTGAAAAATAGGGGTGGTAAAAATATCAATTCACTGAAATATTTTGATATTTTCAAATGCCGATATCAGATCGATATTTAAAAACACAGTATCGATCTATTTTACTTGCAAAACCTTGCAAGATTTCATCGTTTTGTTACAAACTCTCACGATATTTCGTGAATTCTCGCGAGATTTTATTTGTAAAATAGATCGATTTTTAAATGTCAATATATCGGCATATGACAATATCACAATATTTCAGTGTATATTTTTTCCCACCCCTAGTCTTCAGAAGTTTTAAAGTCTATAAAAAAGAAGTTTTTGAAGAAGAGGAAGAAGTTTTTTTGGGTTTTTTTTTTTTACTTTACAAACAGTGGGCTGATTGGTTAAATATCGGTTAAATATCGGTGGGGTTGCCGATGTCCGATACTCAGTTTTAAGACTGATATAGGCCGATACCGAGGGGTTCGATTATATTGTGCATCCCTAATTTTTACTGTGATGAAGGGTTCATGTACAAAGACTAAATGTGAGATGCTGTTATATAATGTTATATAATGTTATATAATGTTATATAATGTTATAAAGTAAGAAAAAGTTGCTAAAAAAGGGTTAGAAAACAGAAAAATGTGAAGAAAAAGGGATGTACACAATCTAAAAAAAAATCTGAGACAGTCATTCCAATAAATGTCGAGAAAAATAGCAGTAATGATAAAAGATATAGTCGGAAAATGACAAAAGTAAAATAAAGGGAAAGATTATCTGATGAAGTAACAACAGTCATTAAATAATAATCATGTTGAAAACATGAGAATCTGCCACATTCCTGCGGCGTGTGTCACCAGCCTGCCTCCTCGGCTCTGAGGAGCAAACATAGTCAGGTTGTTGTCGGGAATGTCGTCCGGCTGATAGAAGTTTTATCTGGAAGCCGGTTTTCTTCCCCGTCTGACTCCGTCTTCTTTATGTCGTGTTCAGGTTCCCCCGTTAAACGAAGGCTGCGGAGCAACAACTCCCACCAGAGGTGAGATGAATGGATCTTTGTGGAAATGCTGCTTTGTTGTCATGGCAACAACAAATACGCTTAACTTTATCAGTTTAACCCTCGTGGGTAATTATGGACCCTTTTGTTTTTGGCATTTCGGTTCATTTTTCCTCAGTGTTAAGATTTTTGTAAAAAAAAGTTTTCTTTTTGAAAAAATTAATTTTTTTTAAAAGGCCAACAGGACATTGGATAAATTTTGCTTAACTTTCAAGTCGTAAAAAAAAAAAACTCCCTTAAACAACTATGAAGCAACATAGGGGATGCACGATAAATATCGGCCTGATAACAGGAAACTGTTACATCATTTCCATAAGTCTGATATCAGGATGACTTGCCCCGATAACATATATGCATTTGAGATATCGAATAGTTTTGTTTAATATCTTTCACAAAATGTTTGCGAGGCTTGTCGAAAATTTCTTCATTCAAAGAATGAAGTCTTTTTGGTTTTGTTAATAGTATTGATGCCATGATTAGGTATGTATGTCTGGTATCGGTTATTAGTATCGGCCTTTGGGAGCTGACATTTATCTGTATTGTGCATTCCTATTACCAAATATATGTAATTACTGGAATTATTTTTATACTTTAAATACCAGTTTGATGACAAAAATATGTTATTTTCCAAGAAAGATTTTAAGTGCTTTCAGTGTTTTCTCTACAAGCAACATCTGGCTGTACAAAAAAATAGGAAAAACAAAAATCTGGAAAAAATAGAAATTTATAGTTTTCCTTTTTGGCACTTTTTTTGTCCACTAATAAACCAATATGATAATAAATTATAAATCTTACTCTGAATAAAAAGATGCATCAAAATCCATTATATTACTATTTTTTAGTCATTTTAGCCATTTGAAACTCTATGGATGAAAAAAGTATTTTTAGTGTTATTTTCATCAAAAATAGTGACATCATGTCATGAAACTGGCATTTAAAGGGTTAACATCATTCAAATAAATACATGTTTGGTACTTTTATTATGTCTCAAGTTGAAAGTGAAAGATAACAGATGAAAATGAGCTTTTAGCTGTCTGGTCTTAGCAACATATTTGTGTAGTGTTCCTGTTAAATAACTGAAAAAATCAAATAAATTTGAACGAAAAAAGTGGGAAAATATGAATCTGTGATCTATTTATAGCAGTTTTTAGGGGAGGATGTGTTTAGGTAGTAAATGAAAGTGACACATGAATCCACCATTTACATATAGAGCTAGAAAATGAGCAGCTACAGTATCAGGTGCAGCTCCAGACCTTTGTTTGGGCTCAGATCTGCTCTCCTCTACAGTTTCCACATATAATCTGCAGCTTTCCTGGTCGGCTTCTGTTATCTGTTCATGTGGAAACACTGACTTGTTCTGGAAAATGTCTCCGCTTGATTCCAGAGGTTTAAATGGAAAGTTTACGTCACATCTGGCCAGAGGTCAGACGAGAACTTTACAAGTCCCGGGGGCTTCTGTCTGAGCCGAGTCCAGCACCAGCGGAGGACCGCATGGGTTTGGGTTTCAGCCTCAGAAGTCCAGTTAGACCTCTGACTTTACGTCACTGCTTTAATGAGCTCTGATGTAACAGATCAAAGACCAAAGATGAAAACATCAAGTTGACCACAGCTTTAAAGATGCAATGTATAAGAATTACTGCCACCTAGTGGTAAAGACGGGTACAGTCAGGAATGTACGGTGGCTGTCAGAGGCCAAACTTCCTCCTGACATAGATGTTTTCATGTGTGAGTGGATCCAGTTTCTCAGGTGCAGCCATGACTGCATACAGGTACTACAGGTGTACCTTCTTCTTCTGTGGTGCTTTTAGGTGTTACTTATCCCGAACAGCGCTCTAGCTCCTATTCTGCAGTGTGGATGTAACAATAATCGATAAAAAGATAAATCGTGGTGTAATTCCACACACACACTGGATAAGCTGAGCTATATGATGTCATAGATCCTCACACCATCCCAGATAGATTTAAGCTCTGAAACAGAGAAATCCCCCCAGTTCAGGTCAGATCTGTGGATCTATCTGCAGCTTCTGACCAGCTTCTACACGCCTGCTACGATGGAAGCAGTTGGATTAACCCCTTCATGACTAATCTGCATTGTTTCTGCTTCTTTTAGTTGCATCACTGTTGTGTGTTTGGTGTAATTAAACCATGGCTGCCTGTTTGACTCTATCATGGTCTAGATTCTTTGTAGTCATCAGAAAGGTCGCTGCAGCATCCTGGTGGAGGAAAACAAAACATGAACTCAAGTTAAAATCAGCTTGTGTTATGTAAGAGCTACAGTCTTTTATCAGCTTTATTTCAGCCCAACATCTGGTCGGCTCACAGAGACCCAAACCACCTGGAGGAAAGTGATCTACAGACCTGCGCTGCAAAAACTCAAATCTACAGTTTTTCTCATTTCCAGTCAAAATATCTCATCACACTCAAAATAAGACAAAAATTACTTAAAAAGAAACATTTTAGTGAGATGTAAGGTCTTGTTTTAAGGCAAAGCATCTTATTTCAAGAAATCTTATCAAGAAAATTTTGCTTGTTCTATTGGCAGAATTTTTTTACTTATTCCAAGCAAAAAAATATATATATTTTTTTTTTAAACTTATTTTAACAGTGGCCAAGATTTTTTTTTAAATTTAGCTTAATTTAATTTTATTGTATTTTGTTTAGAAATAAATAATTTATTATCTTTTTTTTTACAGTGGCCAAGACTTTTATTTTACATTTTATATTGCTTAATTTTTTTTTTTTTTTATATTCATTTTTATTTCTTTTTTAAAAATATTTTTAAAATTTATTTTAAGAGTGCTTGCCATAAGCAGAATATTTCTGCCAATAGTAACAAGTAAGTAATTTTCTGAATAAGATTTCTTGAAATAATATGCATTGCCTTAAAACAAGATCTTATATCTTACTGAAATGTTTTTTCTTTTAATAAATTTGTCTTATTTTGAGTGTGATGAAATATTTAGACTTGATATTAGAAAAATCTACTTGGTAAGATTAGAGTTTTTGCAGCGTGTAACCAGGCGATCACTGCAGATCAGCTGCTTCTGCTCAACAGAAGCTCTACCAGCTTTCTTTCTTGTCTTTTCTCTTTTCATGAAGAACCCTGAGAGACGTTGATGAGTTTCACTCTGAAACAAAAACGATAAGAACAAAAGGTTTTTTCTAGCAATGGAGGACACGTCCACCACACCTGGTCTACAGCGACCTCGGTCAACCGTCAGTCCAGGACAGATATTTAAACTTTTTTTCTTTTTTTTCTGTCAAACTTGTGAAAATAAATGATGACGTTTCTGAATGTGACATGCTGACGTGGCGTCAGGCTGTCTGGAGTTTCAGGTTGTTTCCTTATTATCAACCAGACCTGAATCATACTGGTGTCCACCACCCTCACCTCCCCTTCTGTCTCCCCAGCCTGGACCAGTCCCTCCTGTCTCCCGACTCCTCCTACGTCTGCTACCCCTCGGCGGACGGAGGCAGCCCCTGCAGCTGCCGGCGCTCGCCGCGCCTCCTCACTAACGGATACTACGCCGTCACCGAGGACAGCTTCTCCTGGGACGAGGACGGGAACGTGTCTCTGACGCCCTGCAAGTCCAGCGTCTCCTACAAGGAGAACCTGGTCAGGTGAGACAGTCCGTCCTCCAGCTGAAACGTCCTCCATTACTGAAGCTTTGTTGTTGAAAACAGCGATTTTTATATCCAACCACGTCACCGGATCGTAACGCTTGTTCGGGGCTAGTCCAATTACAATCTGGTTAAAACAAACATGTATCCACATTAGTCCAATTTACAATAACTAGGGATGTCCGATATTATCGGCCGATATCAGCATTAAAATGTGATATCGGAAAATTTCAGCATAGTTTTCTTTTCAGCCCAATAGTTTCAATAACGAAAATCTTGCAGGATTTCGTAACGTAACAACATCTCACGAGATTTCGTTCCATCAGTACCGTTCTAGCATGTAGAAGGGCAGCGGAGGAGGCGCCCCCGGCAGAAAAGAAGAGAATTTTTTATAGGGTTTTTTAACTTTGTTTATTTAATTAGATTAATAGAATGGTTGGGGGTAATATATTTGTTGTGTTTTTTTTTTTGTAATAAAATTTAAACTTTGTGCTTTAAAATTGGAAAAAATGGAATTAGAGGGATTCGAAATCCCCCCCACCTTTTCTTCGCCTTTTTTTTTATTTTTTCCTCTTCACCCTGTCGTTATTCCACCGGGCAGGATTATTCCTATTCTTTTGGATGATAGTGTGAAAACATACCCCCCCCCCCCTATCATACTTATATACACTGTGTGTGTCACGTCCCCCCTCCTCCTCGCCTATTTAAAAATAAAAAAATAGATGGTGTCGTTTCGCCCTTCTCACGCCACTCATTTACCTATTATATTGTCGAGTTCAGTCATTGTTTTATTTGTCTTTCTTTTTTGTTACTTTTCTATTCTTCTCTCCCCCCCCCCCTTCCATCCCCATCACATCCAACTACCCCACACCAACCACCCACTCACTGCGTTCCTGTCCTCATTTCACTCTTCCCTCCTATTCATATGTCGTCTTTCCTTTTTTTCCATCCATCAAATTAGTTCTTTTTTGTTTTGAGGACGAGACGACGCCGATTCCCCTCCCCTGCAGTTTGTTTTTTTCTTTTTTTTGTTTTCAAAAGTATTCTAAGTTTTTCCCTCTTTTTCTTTTTTTTTTTCAATTCAAATTTACCCAAATCATACATTTTATCTTTTTATAAAATATCATTCTTTCTCTTTTCCCTTTTTGTATGTGATAGAGATATAAAACAAAAACACGTCGTATTTTTTTTTTCTTCTTCTAATACAATTCATTTTATATCATTTTTATCACAACATCTCTTTTTTTCTTCTTTTTTTTTTTTTTTTTTATTGATTTTAGTGCTTTTTACCCTTAATTCAAATAAAAACCCAGTTTTTTCCCCTTGTTCCCCCAATTCCACTATTTTTAAAAACAAAACCCTCTTAGAAGTTCCCGTTATCCTGGAAGAACTTCATATCCCAGCATTCCTTTCAGAGTCATGTGACTACAGTGCAGCTGCTGCTGCTACAGACTGACTTGCTTTGAAGCTGCTGATAATGTGTCTGGTTTTAAGTTGTTGGTTAAGTTACCAAGTTGTCAGAAACATGATAATTAGCCACATGTTGGCTAATACCTGCTAGTATCTGATATCTGGCAGCCAGATGTCCAAAATGAACTCCTCTGGCTGAGTTAAGGATATTTTGTGGATATTTGCTCTCAAAGAATACAGTTGTATTTCTCAAAGTATGAGATACAACCTCATAGTTGTTTACATATATCGGTATCGGTTGATGTTGGATATCAGAAATTAAGAGTTGGACCATATCGGACATCGGTAAAAAAAAATAAAACAATATCGAACATCCCTAATAATAACTATAAACCAGTTCATAAAAACGTAAGGTTGACTTCATTATCCCAAATGTAGCAGCAATAACAACAGTAAACATGGCAAAAGGAGTCTGAAATAATAATATAGAACCACATAAAAAGAAAGACTCACCCGACCTTATTTAAAAACTAAATTGACCACACAGAGAAAATAGTTTTTAAATATGATGATGACCTAGCAAAGGAAAAATCAGAACAAGGATCAAGAAGGAAAACCAGGGACCGGTTAGGGGTGGAAAGTAGGAATCGACCGATACAGAGTTTTTTAGGGCCGATACCAAAATTTTCTCACTAGCCTTAGCCAATGACCGATACAACCCACCGATATTTGGGGCCGTTATTTGGGGCAACTAATGCATTTGAATCCCATATTAATATAATGAAGAATGCAACTCTTTTAATATAAAAAAAAGAACAAAGCACTGGTCCAGCTTACCTGTCAACAGGTGCAGACGTCTGATTGGACGTTACAGAAAACACCTGATTGCAGTGATTATATCAAAGCGTTACTAAATAATATTTTACTTCTGGAGCCCCATCATGCTTGTTTACTTATTTTATTTTTTATTTGTTTGTAATATTTCTATCAAACCACAATTCAAAATCAATGTCATAATTTTCATTAAAAAATGTTATTAATTTTTTCAATTTCAGCTTATTTCACTGACAGCTCATTTCTTTCCCCTTATTTAATGAAAGGGCAACCAGTCAGAGAGACTAGAAGCTGCTGGGATCAAACCTCACGCCTCACTTTCTGTTTATCAGACCAGTTCATGCTGCAGGGTTATGTCACATCAGCAATAAGCACCAAAACCACACACACACACACACACACACACACACACACACACACACACGTACGATGAAGTCACCACCAGCAGCCAATCACAGCGAGCCGTGCAGCGCATGTCGGGCTGATTTATAGGCTGTAAATTCTTCATCAGTGACTTCAGCCGTGTTCGGGGGCCTCATTGTGATGTCATCCACCACGGTTGCTAGGAGACCCAGTTGTTATTGAGTGTTTGAGCTTCAATGTGAGCAGATTTTCGTGACTGTTGAAGTTTGCAGCTGCAGTTACAGCGACTCGAGAACACGATCACGCTTCATTCACACGTGACTTAAATGTTTCAGTTTCCATCTGCAAAGGTCAGATTGATCAACTTTTACTGAAGCAACAAGGTTTCTTTGCTTCACTTTCATTTTATTTTACTTTGTTTTGCCCATTTTGTCACATCAGTGTTTTTTTTTTACTGGTTTCATGGATATTTGGCGCCACCTTGTGGTCATTTTCTAAAATTGAAGTTGTTTTTTTAATGTTTTTGTTAGTCAGGGGGTATTTTTGATTTATTTATTTGTGTTTGCTGCAGCTCACAGATGAATTTTCATCAGTGAGCTTTTATTGTAACAAGACATCAAGAAAACTTGATGTATTTACCCTTTAAAATCCTATAAAATGACCAGAAAAGAAACAAAGTTTCTGAAATATGGCACAAACTGTTAAAAACAGACATTTGAATTTACTTTGTCATTTGTTTATTTTTCCTCTTGCTGAAATCATTCAGATTGACTTTTTCTGTCTCTTTGAAGTTGTTTTTCGTCTCTGTGGTTTTTCTTTAAACCTTTTGAGTCATTGTTTGTTAGAGGGGTTTTTTTAGTGACTGTGGACATTTAGTGCCCCCATGCGGACTTTTTTTTTTTTTTTACATTTTGAAGCAGTTTTGAAGAACTTAGTAACCTTTCTTGCTAAAAAACCCACTCATTTGATGTTTATTTGTGGACAGCATTGTATTATTTTGGGACATTTTTTGTCAAATTGAAGTGATTTTGTCTACTTAGCAGTTACTTGCTTCCCTCGCTGTTATGAGGCTATTTATTAGAATAATTATTCAGTACCATACATTCTTATTGTAAGTAAGTTAATAAACATAAATAATTGTCAGGCTTTCTGATAATAATTTAATAACATTTCTGGAAAGTTAGACTGTTTGAAAGCTTCATCTTGTTTGGTTTTTTCTACTTTACTAATCCCAAATGGGAAATTGAGCTCTGCATTATACCTATTTTGGTGTCTGGGGAGCAGTTGGTGGGGATTAATGATTCTTTTTTAGTATTATGATTTTCCACAAATGGAAACACACAAAAAAGATTATTAATAATAATAATAATAATAACAATTAATATATATACGTATTATTTGAAATGATCTTTCTACATTGTTCAACAGATGTTGCAACATTCACACCTGAAAAGGAAAATAATTAGAAAATAGAATAAAATCAAATTAAATGAGACGGAGAAATAACTTTAGTGATGAAAAAAAAAATAGAATACGGTTAGAATAAAACCTGGAATTAAATTGAATTGAACAGAAATTAACTGAATTGAACTGGACTGAACTGGAATGGACTGGACTGAACTGGACTGGACTGGACTGGACTGGACTGAACTGGACTGGGCTGGACTGGACTGGACTGAACTGGACTGGACTGGACTGGACTGAGTCTGGACTGGACTGGACTGAACTGGACTGGACTGGACTGGACTGGACTGGACTGGACTGAGTCTGGACTGGATTGGACTGGACTGGACTGGACTGGACTGGACTGGACTGGACTGAACTGAACTGAACTGGACTGGACTGGACTGGACTGGACTGAACTTGACTGGACTGAACTGGACTGAACTGGACTGGACTGAGTCTGGACTGGACAAGACTGGACTGAACTGGACTGGACAAGACTGGACTGAACTGGACTGGACTGGACTGGACTGGACTGGACTGGACTGGACTGGACTGAACTGGACTGGACTGGACTGGACTGGACTGAGTCTGGACTGGACTGGACTGGACTGGACTGGACTGGACTGGACTGAACTGGAGTGGACTGGACTGAACTGGACTGGACTGGACTGGACTGGACTGGACTGGACTGGACTGAACTGAACTGAACTGAACTGGACTGGACTGGACTGGACTGAACTGGACTGGACTGGACTGGACTGGACTGAACTGGACTGGACTGGACTGGACTGGACTGGACTGGACTGGACTGGACTGGACTGGACTGGACTGGACTGGACTGGACCGGACCGGACCGAACCGAACCGAACTGAACCGAACTGTACCGGACAGGACTGGACTAGACTGGACTAGACTGGACTAGACTGGACTAGACTGGACTAGACTGGACTAGACTAGACTAGACTAGACTAGACTAGACTGAGTCTGGAGCTACCGGTTGGCTGGAGTGACCCTCTGGGCGGTTTTTCTTCTTCAGGGTTTTCCGCCGCAGACGGCGGCCTCGCAGCGCTCTGGTTCGCCTGCTGAGCGGCGTCACTGAGACCTGCCAGTCATGGCTGGACGAGAAGGTTTTCGGAGGCGTGTTCAGAACGGGACGCGATCAGAACCAGGACCGGAAGGAGGACTGGACCGGGGGCCTGGACTTGGACCAGGACAGAGACCTGGACTGGTCCAGGATCAGCCAGGAGGGCCCCGCTCTGCTGGACGAGTCCGCGTGGCCGGGCCTGAACAGCACGGAGCTGGACGACAGTCGCAGCTTCACGTACGGTGGGTTCCAGCTTCTCCCTCATCACATTTATTTATTTCAGTCTCAACCAATCCCGTTCTCGCTTTCAGACCCCACTGAGGTCCCGCCCCCTCCCGACAAACAAGCCCCGCCTCCCAAGATGCTCATCCAGGAGGAGATCTGCTCTGAGATCTGTCAATCAAAGGAGCGCTTCACCCAAACGCTGAGCGGCCTCTCTGAAGTCCCGCCCCCTTCACCTTTCTACACCAACACCTGCAGCTGCCAGGCGTCACCTGAGCCCACAGGTGAGCTGTGCTGCCCCAGAGCATGATGGGAAATAGCTGTCTGATCTGACGTCTGATTGGCTCGTGTTCGATTATCACAAAACTTTTATTTTGTAAACAGGAAGGAATGAAAACTGTTCTCTCTGGTTCTGATCTGCTTGGTTCTGGTCTTGATGACTGTTTTCATGTTTCAGGGTTGACGATGAAGGCCTTTCTCCTCCTCATCTTCACCATCTTCTTCTTCACTGCTCTGTACTCTGGGTAAGGCTCTGCTATAAAACCCGTTACTGTCCGTAAACGCAGCTTCAGCTGCATTCAGGGAACCTTGAAAGTTCCTCTAAATCCCCGGATTGTTCACCTGAAGATCAGATTAACAAACAATCTGTTTAGTTTACTGTTTATATAACCTGCTTTTTTACTGACTAGGAAATCTAAGCCACAATCACCTGAACATCTAAAACATGGATGGGCTATACCGACATGTTTCCTGTCGATATGAGGAGGTTATGGTACTTTTTGTCCCTTAAAAGAAAAACACATGACTGTACAGTTTGCATTAATATCTTAAATGTAAGGGCAATATTAGATAAAAGTAAAATTTTAGAACAGAAGTACTGGAATAAATGCTTTAAAAGCCATCATAGATTATATTGATGAGTAAATTAAACAAAAATGAGATAAAAAACTTCTTTCAGTTATCAAGTAACTTAAGTACAGGTTAAGATTAATTACACTTATTCCTTGAAAAATGTTCAAACATAAAATGTGATGGTAATAACATAAATTTACCCAAAACTCAATGTGCAGTAGCCTGCATTAAAGTACTGAAAGATACTAAAACATCCTCATCATCACTCAGAGTAGCAGCATCATCTTGACATCTGATTGGCTACTATCATCATGTGACAGAAGTTAGAATCTGGCTGCTTTCACATCATTTCATCGCCTAAAACACTCCTAAGTGGAAACACATTGCATGTTTCGTATTGTACGGTGATTTTTCGATGCGTATCAAATCAGATATTTTGTCTGGCTGGTATCAAAGTATCGACTCCATGGTATCGGTATGATTATCTGTATCTACAACGTGCTCATCTCTTATCTATTGCAGCCGCGCTGGTTTGAATCTGCCCCACGGAGCTGCTGATGGGTGAAACCAGTCAGAAAAACATTTTTAAGTTAATCAAACTTTTTTCCTGGCTGTAGGTGTCTGTGGTGGAGCGCCGCTGTGACATCAGCCGTGTTCGTGACGACCGCGACATTTATGCGTGAGTATCTCAGAGATTCGCAGACGCGGCGTTCTCAGAAACGCTCTGCAGCCTCGTTGGAGCTCTGCGTTTAAACGTTTGTTGATCTGATCTCTTCCAGTCCTGACCAAGTCCGGACCGATGGGCGAGTGGAGGAGAGCCAAGACGGAGGTGAGTCTGAAATCCATCTGCTTTCACACCTCAGCCTGCAGGGAGGAGGAAGGCTCACGGCTTTTTACTGCTTCTCTGTTCCAGGACATCACATCCAGAAACGAGTGAAACTCCGAGGAGAGACGGAGGAAGAGAGGAAGCCAGACGGGACCCAGTAGAAATATTTTATCCTTATTTCACTCACTGTTTGCATGTTAGTTGCACTTAAAGGGCAAAGATGTTCTGAGCTCTGGAAGCTTTTACAGAAACACCCGTTCGGTGCTGAAAATTTACCCTTTTAAAATCCAAATCTTTGGTATTTATTTGCTCTGATTTAAATGAATCAAGACTGACCTGACAGGGAAAAAGGTCACTTTAAATAATGGGACTTCTCATCAGCATCATGTTGGGATGTTTGCTTGTTAAACAGCTGAAGGAGCTCAGCTACAGCCACACAAGTTTAAAAACTTCAGCTGTAGAAATGTGTTTCTTCTCGTTAGTGGATGAACTTGGCTGTTTGAGCTGTCCAAAGTGACAAATTCAGGTTTAAAAGGGCAAAAAGAAAATCAGCTGGGACTTTTTCTGAAAAACAAATGCACAAAAATCTCCTGGAATTTGCAGCTGCAAGAGATAAAATCACAGCACAAATGATTTTTCCTTTAGAGATGCACCAGCATGGGTTTTAATCCCAATTCCAGCCCACAGACGGGGATTTCTTCCACTCCGAGTCTTTTATATGAACTCAGTTAAATAAAACTGACTATAGATGACAATTCTCACATTGCGCTCTTTACATTCCCAAATTTTCAGGGTAAAAACCGTTTCCTGGTGCAACTGTAACACGACCGTGTAGCAAACGTTGCAAATTCTGAATATTAAATGTTTTCTGCAGCGTTTTGAGGGAAAATCTTCAGCGTTGAAGTGCCTTTATATCAGCCGGCCGGGCAGAAACGATGCAGGTGGAGATATTAAACACACCTCAGGAGGACAGCCGGACGTCTCCTGCTGGTGCACAAACCAAACTCTGCGGGAACAGAGACGTTCGTGCACCTGCAGAGGTTTTAAACCGGGTCTGATTTAAAACCTCTGAACTGAAAACCTGTTGTACGCTTGGTGTGAGTGTGGTTAAACTGGTGTCATGATAACTGACGGAAGCAGCATTTATTTACAGTTTGAAGCCATCAGAAGTCAAAATTACAGCTGTAGAAAATCCCAAATATGAGTCGCGGTTCTTCAGTACAGGCGGTTACACTCTTACCGATATATGATATACTGACATTGTCCAATTTTTAATTTCCAATATCAACCGATGCCCATTTATGCAGACAGCTGTGAGGTTGTACCTCTCATATTTTACGAGATACAACTATCTTCTGCTCCCAAAACATCCTTAACTCAGCCAGAGGAGTTCATTTTGGACATCTGGCTGCCAGATATCAGATACTAGCAGGTATTAGCCAACATGTGGCTAATTATGTTTCTGACAACTTGGTAACTTAACCAACAACTTAAAGTCACATGACTTTAATAGGAATGCTGGGATACGAAGTTCTTCCAGGAAAACAGGGACTTCTATACATGGAACAAGATCTAGGAAGACTTCATTGCAGAATAACGTGATGTTGCGAGATTTTGTTGCTAAAAATATCAGTACATAAATACAGATATTTTCCTATATCACCTTTTAATGCCAATATCGGCCGATAATATCGGACATCTCTAATTCTATATACATGTAAAAAGTCCTGTAACAAGATTAAAAGCACAGTCCTGGCTTCATCTGTAGTTACCATGGAAACAGAGGAGTTCAAACCCATTTATGTACGTAAAAAGGTACTTTGAGCCCCGTTTCCACCAGCAGGTCTGGATCGGGCCGGATCAGGCCCCGTTTTTTAGCGTCTCCACTGTAAAAGCTGGGACGAGTACCCTTATATCCAACCCGGCCCGTCCTATTTTTTGGTACCCCTCCATAGGGGTACTGATCTAACCGATACTCACCAAAGAGGTGGAGCTTAACACACTGCAATCCCTTTATTGGTTGAAAAAATACTTCACTTCCCGCGTGACCCGACATAAAAACAAGCAGGTTGTTTTTGTCACACGTGGTGCTCTGCGATGATGTCACATGATCACGTAGCAGCGCTGTCTGGTTAATGCTCTGCCTCTGGGGTCAGGGGACAGTTTGCTGTGCAAACGTGAAATAGACATATCCGTACCAAAACCCACCCGACCCAGACTCGTGGGGGAAACGGGACTTCAGTTTCAAACATCACTGCCCTTATATGTTTCCCTAATGCTGTCATGGAGGGCAGCACAGAGTTTCAGAATTTGCTACACATCTGCAAGGACCCTCAAAACCAATTAAATTGTGCAAGTAAATGATGCAAAAGACAAAAGAAAGGCTTCGTATCATCTTTAACATGGAGCAGAAATGGGTCTTTAGTGGTGCATGTGATGCTGACACTGCTAGCCAAATAACGCTGGTTAGCCTGAATGTTTTGTCTGGAAATCTGCACCCTGGAAGGAGTTTTCCAAAAAGTTTTCAGTATCATTGAACAAATTAGCTGATCTCTACTAAATTCAACCAAAACAAGTTGTAGCTAAACATGAAAAACTGACGGTGGAGGTGAAGCTTTTATCAGCAGATTAAAAGGGAAGCAGAAAAACTTTTGTCCACCTTCGTTTTTCTTCTTCACTTTCAGTTATCATGACACAAATTTAAGCCCATACACGTCTGATTGTGCGAAGATTCTCACGTCTTTGCTCATTTAAAACTCAATGTGAAACAGAGTTGTCTTTGTTGGAGCAATAAATCCAGAAAATGGGAGAAAAACTGTTCAGAAACCTCAAGAAGGAGGCGGAAGGATGTTCGTGGGTTTGGACCAGGGTCTTTAAAGTCACTATGAAAGTTAAAAAGAAAAAGGAAAGAAGCCCTGACCAGGAAAGGTAAAGAAAAACGAGTACTGTACAACTTTATGAGGCTCTGACCTCATAAAGTCTTTTTTAAAAACATTTCAATCATGTTTGGGCCTCAAACTAAGCCAAGACTAAAAAGCGAAGAGATGAGCTGCGCTTCGGTTCGACCGGCAGCTCAGCTCAACTCTTCCTGTGTGAAGCTTTTCAGTGTCTGTTTTTATGCCATGAAATGAGTCGATTTATAACCAGAGAAGCAGAAAAACCTTTAACTCCTCATGTTTTAGATCATCTAAATGCTTTAGGATGAAAACAAATGCTGCATTTCAGTCACGTGATTAAATAAACTGAAATATACTACAGTGTGACGTGTATTGAACGCAGCATCTGCTCTGTACCATGAAGGGTTTTAAGTGCCAAATTTATTTAAATCAGGTAAATAGTCTGATAAGACAGAAAAATCTAAATATTTGATGCATATTTTACTACTTCTCTGCTTGTTTAAAGCTGCGCTTGGTAATATTTGTATATTAACGATTAATTTTTTACATTAGGTGTTTAACTTTACGGAGAATCTTCAGCTCCGTCTAAATAAGAATATTTGCATCTTCTAGTTCGGAACTTTCTGCTAAAAATCAGAGTTATACGCGTTTGTTAGGTCGCTAAAACCTGGCGATCGCGTCTTACCCTCATTCTGTCGCCCCCGTGTGGCCTGAATCTGTCAGTGCAGCTTTAAATTAGAAGCTAAACAGAGAAATCATGTAAGATACCGCAAAAGATGATTTTTTTAAACAAATTCTTTGAGCTGAATTTTATCGTTAAAGTTTAGATGACACGTAAAGCACTGAATATGGTGTGAATGATGTATTTTATATTTTTATTTCCATTGACTGCACTTGTTTCCAAAGATGGAAATGTGATACTCTGCTTTTGATGGCACTTATTATTCCATTTTTATTTCATCTCTGTGTTGTTTCCGTATCTGACAGCAGCTGATCTCAAATCTGTAAAATTAAATCTTAAAACAAACTGCAAACTATGGCCAAAAGCTGTTTTTGTTAAATGTATTATCTTTAAATGTTGCGTACAGCTATAAAATAAAGCAACTGGAGTTATTATGGAAATGTGTTTTAAGATTTAATGTTTACAGTCTTCTGCATATCCTCAGATATATTGTTGTTACAGCAAAAGCGTTTTATTTGAAGTAAATGTTTATTATTAAACCATTAAATACAAACCACATCTGTGTGTGTTTTTATTTAAAATTTTAGTAAGAATAGTAAATGCATCCCACAGTCTTGTTTTTACTAAAATGTAATTCATTTATTAAATGATTTAGCTTTTTATTACCTAAAATTCAACTGTTTGAATTTACTATCTGTCTCATTAACATAAAAGGTGCATTGAAGTGTTGTAGGAAATGAATAAAGTGGAAGAGTTTTTGGTTATGGATGTTCTGTGAGAAATTTGATCAGGATGTTGGATCGTGACTGAAAAATGATGCAACAAAAAGCAGTGCTTTATCTGAGATTTAAAGGTACAGTGTGTGAGATTTACTGACACCTAGTGGTAAAGATGGGTACAGCTCAGTTGTGAATGTACGGTGGCCATCAGTGGCAAAACTCCTCCAGACATAAAGATGTCTTCATCTGTGAGTGGATCCAGGGCCTCAGGTGCAGCGATGACTGCACTACAGGTAAGTCAAGTTTAAAGTTTTTGTGAAAATTGTGGTTGAAAGAGATAAAGAGCCAATGAGGAAGCTCATCGTCGGTGATGCGGTGGATTATAGCAAAAGCTGCAACATGGATCACATTCACTGTTGACTGGTGCACCTTTAAAGGTACAGCATGTAAGAATTACTGACATCTAGTGGTGAAGATGGGTATTTATATAACTGCTAATCTAGTTAATTAAACATCAATAGAAACAGTTACACACTGTACCTTTAATATGCAAAAAAAAAAAAAAAAGAAAAGACACAAAAGTGTGAATTTGTCCATCTGGAAATCACAGATGAACGAAAGGCTTTTAGCAAAGCTCCTGTAGTGGAACCTTTAGTTGACTGTTCAGTTTTTCCTTTAAATTTTTAAAATCTATTTCTTGTCTACAGCTTTTTTGAGCTGATCGTGTTTATTTTGTGAAGCACCCTGCAGTTTTTATCTGTAAAAGGTGCTATATAAATAAAGTTTCTCTTGTTTTTTTCTCAATACATAATTTAAATTAAATACATGAATCAATTTATAAATATCTGCTATCAAAAGGGTTGCTGTCTCCGACCTGACCACTAGATGTCAGTAGCGACAACCTTTTGTTAGAGTGCTCAGTTTTTTTGTTGTTGTTGTTTTTAGTCTGAAAATAACATCTTTAAGTTGATCATTTTGTCTTAGATCAATAGACCTTGGTTTTTATATGTGGTTTTTTTGTTTTCCTGTAATAGTACTTATTAATATTAAAACAAACATATATTGATTACATTAGGTGTACATGTGTAATTGGATAGATGTGTGTATATAAGCATATATGTTGAGTTACATTAAACTATTTAAAGGAAGCCTTTTAGTATCATATTAACAGGGTTTTTGCAGGGTCTTAAAAAGTAAAAAAAAAAAAAAAAGTCTAAAATTCTGATCTTAAAGGGCCATTTCTTCATCCAAGGTCTTAAATTGATTTAGATGTCTAATTTTTCAATTTTATTGGACCACATAGAATACACTGAATAACCTTTCTGAAAGGTTCAAAAAGCTATGAGGGATTTTTTTTTTCAATTTAAAAAAAAAAAAGAAATATAATTAAATGCATTTATCTTGAGTAGCGCTTGAGTTAACAACATGAATGTCTGTCTGTTCAATTGAGTTGTTCACTAAAATCCATTTTTTAAAGGTACAGTATGTAAGAATTACTGACATCTAGTGTTAAAGATGGGTATTTGTAAGAAAAGATGTTTTCTTTCAAATGACTTTGTATTCCAAGCACTGTTGTGAATGTATGGTGGCCATTAGTGGCCAAAATTCTCCCAGACATAAAGATGTTTTCATCTGTCAGTGGATCTGAGGAACTACTTTTAATGTATTTTAAGACATTACTGATCCCAAACACACTAACTCCCATTAAACAAAGCTGGTACAGCAGTTTTAAAGTTCAGAGTTCTCACTTCAGTCACATTGTTTTGTCCATTCAGGGACACCGTTGTAAAAATGGTGGGAAAAAAAATATGGCAGCCTCCATATGTGCACTGCCCAACAAGTAGATATAAAGGACTCATTGTAAGAAAATAAACATATAACAGATATTCTAGTTCAGTAATTACACATCAATAAAAATACAGTTTTAAACTTTATATCACATTTTTCTGCCATTGACTTTTGATTTTTTACATACTGTACCTTTAAGTTACTTTTGGAGGCAATTATTAAGCAATTATTCAAGACAGATAAAAAACAAACCCTGTGATTTCTTTTTCTTATCAAGTCTCTATTTTGAAATTCTGGGATTATTTGAATGTTTCTAGTAATGCATCATGTTGATCTTAAATTTGATTTATAAAGGTTTAACTCACAGAAACCTACAAGAACCCTGAATTAATGAGTGATTGTGAAGGGGCGTGGCCTAGCAAGGTTTTACTTCTACCCACCCCTTTTTTAAAGTGTCTGCTTTGATATTTTGGTTTTTCTGTTTTGTCCTTTTACTTTTTCTTGTACAATTTGAAATACATTTTCATTCTTTCACTATAGCGTTAAGTTCTTGCCTGCAGGGTTTGATTCAGTCCATCTTTTAGTGGGTGGAAAAATACTGGAACCTGAAGGCAACATGAGGAACAAAAACCTGACATCCTCTGGACCTGAGTGCAAAAATTTATTTATATTCTGTTTTGTTTGTCATTCTACTCTACGCCATGTCAAGGCACCTTAATCTTCATGCCCCAATTCAATCAGATTCATTAATCCAATAATGATTCAATATGTGACGTTAGCCCCATTCAGGCAGCAGCTGATTTTATTACAAAACAATGTGAAAACATTTGCTCTGTTTTCATCGAGCCAGAATAAAAAACATGCAGAGGAAAAGTTCAACATGCCGACGGTTTGTTCCTGACAAGAAACTAAAGAACAAAAATCACTTTCAGTTTAAAACCGAACTAAACGAAACAAACCGTTGAAATGAGGTTTATGGTTCAACTGCAACATTTCTGAACTGTTACACATAAAACACGAGTTCTGATGAGAAACCACCTATTTACTTCAAACTACATCTCTATGGAGACGATCTGGACGTCATGATGAGAGGAATCACCTGCTGAGCTCGTCAGCTCACCTGCATGATGACGAGCCTTCAGGTGAGTCGACTCTTCTGTCACGTGAAACACACGGAGAAACGTTCCTCCGCCCCCAAAGGCTACATTTACACTGTCAGGTCTTGATGCCTAAATCCAATTTTTCAAATGTGTGGTTACACGTATTTTATAGCGTGAGCCATATCGGATTTCTCGTGATTACACCATCCTGTCATTTGAAACGCCCGCATGCGTACTGAGTGTTTACAAAACTGTAGGCACCCGCATCAACGCTTCACACAAACAACGAGGTTTTACCAACGGACACAATATGGGAAATAGTTAAACTATCACAAAAAAAAAAAAAAATGCCACGAGTTACATACTGTGGGCTCAATCACTCCTTTCTTAAATTAGCCGAGAGCCAGCGCGCAGGTGATTCTTTAATTGTGTTCTGATTAATTTCCAAAATAAAGTTTTAGCTCCTAAACAGATTTTAAACAGTTCTGTGGAGCTCGTAATCTGATGATGCGGCTTCATTCTAACCAATATTTCACTGAACCTACGACCCCGGCTTCTGAGAAAAAGTATTGACGTGCGAAGCGAAATGCGCTTCCTCACAACCTGAAGGAGGCTGGACATCATTCACATGTTTTCTCTGCAATATGTCGGTGACTTCAGGTGTCACCTGCAGCGCCGTCATTGATATCTGTAATTGCAGTTATTAATGTTGTATTATCAGGGCCGTTTCAAGGAATTATGGGGCCCCAAGCAAAATGGACTGTCATTGACCCTCCACTGCCGGCTGACTACTGTCAGTTGCAAGTGGATCGCAAAATCTCAGTGATAAAAGCTTAAAAGTGAGATTTTCAACTTCTGCATGTCTGATCTTAAAAATTCTAACAGAATAATGTAGCTAGTGTCTAAAATAAGAAAGAAAAGTGGTTTTGAAGCAGCTTGGGGTTTCTGCAACTGCTTGATTGCTGCCCGGTTAAAGGCCAGTGGGCACCTCCATGGCGCCTTGGGGCCCCCAGTCCAGCTCGGGCCCTAGGCAATTGCTTGGTTAGCTTGCCTTGTTGCAACGGCCCTGTGCATTATGATGTCAGCCGGCATGAAGAAGCTAGATTTGCGGGGTTGTGGAGTCCGTCTCCTGTAATTGCACGTAAAAATCTGTATGGGGGAGGGGGGGGAGGCTTTTAAAGAATCTTTGGAATGATGGGATGTTCTTTACTTTTTTAAATACAATCATTCCGAATGAATGAAAAAATTGTCGGAATGATGAGATGTTTGCCATTTCGACAATTAGGGACCCATGTTGGAGTGGAGGAACGTGGAAATGGTGATTGCCTCCCACACACTTTCCTCCTCATCTTTCGTTCTCTGTCAGGCCTCCATTCCCGCATTTAACTACTGCTCACATCTTAACAGTGCGCCAAAAATATTCTAAATCGTTGCAGATTTAATGACGTGTGGAACGCAGTGTGTAAGAAGATCCAATCTGCCTGCTTTCACTGCAGTGGCATTGTCACATGTCCGATTGATTTCCGATTTATTTCCACATATGAATGAGGCCTGTATCTGATCTCAACAGATCCGAATGCATGCGTCTTTTTCCTGTTTACATTGTCAAAAAGCAGATCGGATTTGAGTCACATAAGAGCAAAAAATCGAGAATAAGGTCACATTTCACAGACCCAGTGTAAACTGAGGCCAGTGAAATGTGACCCAATTCCGATTTTTTGCTCTCATGTGACTCCTCGTGTCTGTTTGTGTGCAAGCGCTTGATGCGGGTAGCCTACAGTTTTGTAAACACTCGGTACGCATGCGGGGTGTTTCAAATGACAGGATGGTGTAATCACGAGAAATCCGATGTGGCTCACTATAAAATACATGTAACCACACATTTAAACAATCGGATTTAGGCGTCAAATCCGATCTGTGCATCAAGACCTGACAGTGTAAATGAGGCCTAATAGCAGGTTCTGGGGTAAGTTTCAAAGACGAGGACGATGATGTCATCAGACGAGAGGTTTTATAGTTTCTAGTTAAGCTCGGCTGGTTTTTGCTTTTATCCGTCGTGTGATGCGTTCATCGTCTGCTCGGAAGAAAACATCCCGACGTCAGGCTGCTTTTATTCAAGCGCGCACCTTCATCACGGCTGCTACGTGTACTTTGTTTGTCTGAAGCATCTTTGTGCAGAAATAAAAGCCACGCATTAGAAAGCTGTAATACAAGTAACCAGTGGAGGCAGCTCAGGGACCAGTTTGACCAGTTGTTAGGTCAGAGGGTTGGTGGAGGTCAACAGGACGGAAAGTTTTTTTCTAGTGATTCAGATCAAAAAAAAGTCTAATTTTTCTTGCAGCTTTTAGCGACATAGCAGGGTTATTGTTGTTTATATGATTTAAAAATACTCACTGGTAGAATATATCATCATCATCATCATCATCATCAGACAGGTGATCTGGAAACTGCAGCCTACTGAACCAGAAGTACAGGAGATAAACACTGACAAAACACTGCTTAGAAATGTTTGTTAGATCCAAGTAATTAAAGAAAGTTGGCTGTTTTTTTACAAATTTTTTTTGTAAAAGTCTTGGGGAGGATCGTCTTCCAGACAGTTTAAATACTAGGGGTGGGAAAAAATACGGATACACTGAAATATCGCGATATTTTTATAAGCAGATACCATATCTAAATTTAAAAATGCAGCATCGATCTATTTTACTAATGAAGTCTTGCGATATTTCATTGTTTTATTACGAAATCTCTGGAGATTTCACGAAATACCGCGAGATTTTGGAACAGAACGATGAAATAGAAAACGATATCTTGCGAGATTTCATTAGTAAAATAGATCAATGCCACATTTTTAAATATAGATATGGTATCGGCAGGTCATATCTAAATCGTTGCAGATTATTACTTTTGGGTGCAAGTGTTTATGAAGATCCATTCTCCCTCCTTTCCCTTTTAAATATAGATTTGGTATCGGCATATGAAAATATCACGATATTTCAGTGCATCGATATTTTTTCCCACCCTTATTAAATAATCAGGTGACTCCTTTGTAGTCAGTCGCGGCGCAGCTGGGTCATTACGAAAAAATAAAGCAAAAAAATTAGCACAATACTGCAATATAACGATATCTGTAAATATCATCTCTCATCTAAGTATCGCGATATATCAGTATATCGCACAGCCCTATTGTGAATGCGCAAATGGACTCTGATTCAGACTAAACAAGCAGACTCCTGTGTTTATTACGATGAAAGAAAATATTTTTTAATCACATTTTGCAACGTTTATCCTGAAAATAAACACTGTGATACGGTTTAAGTTAGGGATGCACGATATAATCAGCCCCCTATCGGTGTCGGCCTATATCGGCCTTGAAACTGAGTATCGGACATCAGCCACCCCACCGTTATTTTTCTAAAGTAGAAAAACAAGCAAACTTCTTTTTGACAGACTTTGAAACTTCTAAATACTAGGGGTGGGAAAAAAATATCGGTACACTCATATATCACGATATTTTCTAATGCTGATATCATATCATATCATATTGACATTTAAAAACGCAGTATCGGCCCATTTTACTAATGAAATATCACAATATTTCATCGTTCCGTTACAAATTCTCACGAGAATTCAGGAAGATTTTGTGATATTTTCATATGCTGATATCATATTGGCGTTTAAACCGCGGCTGTGGCGACTTATCCGGATCATTTCCTGATGTCTGAACGTGGCTGTGATGCAGTAAGTCCGTGAGGAAGCGGCATGTTAGAGAAGAGTCCGGATCAGATGAGTCTGAAAGCATCCGGCGGATTCCTCCATTAACGAACATGTACGTGAACATTTCCACCCCGGCTCAGTGTTTCAGTTGGTCTCCAGACTCGCAGCGTTCACAGCAACTCGGCGGGGAAGCGCTTCTCGCCGGCGTGCACAGTCACGTGTCGCCGCAGGTGGCTGCCGGATATGAACGTCTTCCCGCAGAAGCCGCACCTGAACTGCTTGCAGTCCGTGTGGACGCTCATGTGGACCTTGAGCGAGCCCGACTGGGCGAAGCGCTTGCCGCAGTGGACGCAGCCGTAGCGCTTCTCGCCGGTGTGGACGCTCTGGTGGCGTTTGAGGTTGCTGGAGTCGGAGAAGCGTTTGCCGCACAGCGCGCAGACGAACGGCTTCTCGCCCGTGTGAACCCTCATGTGGGTCTTCAGGTTCTTCAGGCAGGCCAGAGTCTTCCCGCACCAGTTGCACACGAACGTTTTCCCCACGGACTCGTCTCTGCGGGCCCGGTTCTGGAGCCTCCAGCGGTCCCTCCTGACCACGGTGGGCTCGTGTGCAGGAGGCGGCGCCGCCCTCTGCTGCTGCTGGGGAAACCTGCAGGCTGCTCGGCGGGGGCGGACGCAGACGGGCCGCCGGGGTCGCCACCCGGAGGATTCTGGGTAGAACCGCTCTGCTGGACCTCAAACATCAGGCAGTCGTAGCTGCTGGTGTTTGGGAGGTTCTGGGTGGACGTGGAGCTGACTTCCCCACTCGTCCACGACTTGGACGAGGCGCCGCCATCATCTGCTGCTGCTTCTTGTTTAATCAGCGAGGACGAAGCCTCCGTCTCCGTTTCTGCAGCGGCATCGAGACAAAAACCTTCTGGAGACACAAAATCACACCTTTAATCCAGAATCATTAAAAAAAACTAATTTCAGATGTTTCAATACTGCAATATGATAAAAAAGGGCTGGGAAATGATACCGATGCACCAAAATATCGTAATATTTTCATATGCAGATTTCATATCAATATTTAAAAACGTGATATTGATCTATTTTGCCAATGAAATCTCGCGAGATTTCACATTCGCTACGAAATCGCAATTTCACAAAAACCCACAAGATTTCATAACAGAACGACGGAATCTCGCAAGATTTTGTTAGTAAAATAGATCGATACCGCGTTTTTAAATGTTAATAGTATGTCTTCTTATGAAAATACTGCGATATTTTAGTGTATAGATATTTTTTACAACTCCTTATAATAACGCATCAATGTTTTACCTTCACCCCCATAAGTCACTGAAAAAATTCAGAATTGCTCACAACTGTCAAACACTGAATCATTTTTAGGGGTTTAAACTACGGATGCACAATACAATCCGCCCCCTATCGGTATCGGCCTATATCGGCCTTAAAACTGAGTATAGGACATTGGCCACCCCACCGATATTTAACAGACCAAAAAAAAAAAAAAAACCTTTAAAATCTTCTTTTTGACAGACTTTAAAACATCTAGAGACTAGGGGTGGGAAAAAATATTGATACACTGAAATATTGCGATATTTTCATATGCTGATATCATATTGACATTTAAAGATGCAGCGTTGGTCTATTATTAATGAAATCTTGCAATATTTCATTGTTTTGTTACAAATTCTTGTGAGAATTCACAAGAATTTGCAATATTTTCTTATGCTGATATCATATTGCCATTTAAAAATGCAGTATCAATCTATTTTACTAACATAATCTTGTGATATTTCATTGTTCTGTTACAAAATTTCATGAAAATTGATCAAATATTGTGAGGCTTTGTAACAAAACAATGAAATCTTGGGAGATTTTGTAAGTAAAATAGATCAATACCGCATTTTTAAACATAGATTTGATATCGTCATATGAAAATATCTTGATAATTTAGTGTCAATATTTTTTCCCACCCTTATTTGTCAAAGTGCCGAAAACGGATAACAAAACTGCTATTTGAAATGAATTTTTCAGCTTATCGGTATCCATATAGGTTATCAGCCACATGAGTTTTAAAATATCAGCATATCGGATATCGGCCAAAATTCCAATATCGTGCACCCTTAATTTTAAACCTTTTAAAATCTAGATTATTGGAGTTATTGTCTCGTAGAATTAACAAACATGAATTATTTTCTATAAACATCGGGAAGGTGGGACTTTTTATGGTGGTTGAAGTCTGGGATGTGTCAAAGATCAGCAGTTTACTGGTCCAGAACTGGGTCTGAACTGTACCCACTCTCCGACTCAGACTGGGACCAGGACTCCCCGTCCTCCACCTTGATGACTGCCGTCGTCTCTTCTGCTGCAGGCTGAAATCAGACCAGAGAGGACAGAAGCTGCAGCAGTGATGAAGATGCAATTAGACACCATGATGATGATGATGGTGCGTCTCTTCCTCGTCTACTCACTGTCTCCTGCGATGTCTCCTGTTCTGAGTCTGGGGATGGACACGGGTCTCTGCAGATGGACGTCTCCTCATGGGGCAACCGGGACAGCGCTGTCTCAGACGGAGGTGAGTGAAGAAAAAATGGCTTTATTGTTGTAATTTCTTGCTTGTGGTGTTGCATTTTCGGTCCATTTTTTTAGAAAATAAAATCTGCTTTCATTGAAGTCCAAGTCCTAATTAATATACAATCAAGGCTGAATGTTAACTGTTTAATTTATTTTAAATCACTACATTTTTTGCCAGATTTTAGCTCTCAATAAAATAAACTAGATTTAGCTCCCCTTTTTTTTTTTTTACCTAAAGCGCAAAAAGGGCAGATTTCCTACATTCTGCGCAGTTCCTAAACGCAGCCTTTCGTTCCGCTTCACCGTTTTTCTTGTTTTCTACGTGAAAGTAACGGTTAAATTAACGTTTACCTGTAGAAGTGCCGCCGCTCCTCCTTGGCTCGAGCCCCGCGAGCAGGTGAACTCGCGGGCGGCCGCTCGCGTGAAGCAGCGCGGTGCCGCTGGCCGCGGCTCGCAGGGCGCTCGCGCGGGAGGCTCGGAGCTCCATGAGCCGCAGTTTCCTCCGCAGAACCTCGTTCTCTTTGCGGCTGCGGGAGATCTCGAGCTGCAGCACCGCGTAGCCGCTGTCCACGAGCTCGCAGATCTCCGCCACCGCCGTGTTGGCGAGCACCTCCATGATGGAGGCTAGCTGCGCGTGAAAGGCTACGGCCGGGGACATTTTTTTCTTTCCTCGAGCTGCCGCGTGGCAGGTTGTTGAAGCAGAAAACGGAAAAAGCGAATTATCCGCTGGGGAGAGAAAAACAATACCAGGAGCTCGCGCGCCTCGCGGTTCACCTGAATGCGGTCTCTCCTCTGTTGTGTACTGTCTCGAAATGAACCAGGAAGTGAAAACGACCTGGAATGACCTTGTGTGCGCATGCGCATGGCTTCCTCTTGTGTTTGTGAAGCTTGGAAAAAGAATGGGGCTGAAACTATGCATGTATGTCTTTCAGTTTATAATTAATGGATGTAAAACTGTTTTTTTTTTTAGTATTCACTTACACCGTAAAGTATGGAGGGAATTAAACATTTTTAAAGCTGCAAATATTCAGTATAAATATGAATCAATAATGAGTCATGTTTAGTATTGAGCCTCCTTGTCTTCCTGTGGACTTGTTTTATGGACACTTACTTCACCAGTCAATGTTTAAGTAATTAAATTGTAATAAGACAGCCCCTTTTCAAAGTGAAGATTTAAAGGTATTAAATCCAACCCAAATGCACCAACATTGAGGTTATAATAACTGCTTTATTTATCATTCACCAGGCTTTAAATGTTGGAAAACTGACTAGTTTAAGGTTTGTGGTCTTTGTTAACATCACATTTTGGGGGTCTGGTGCACTCAGTCTTTTAAATAATGTGATGATGGTTGAATCTCAACAATCGTGAAATTATCAGGGATCCATTGACAAAGATCAATGGGAAAGGCTGAAATATTGATGCAAAGTTTACATTTTTATTGTGAGGTCAAAGGGAAATTGGTTATTTATCTATATTGTCCTTTAAATAGATGCCGCCCGCGGCTGATATCAGCTCTGTTAAATCAGATGCTGCTCTCCTCTTCTCAGAGGAATACTGGTAAATAATACTGGTGAATTAGGGAGTGGTAGTGGTAGCATTGTGGGCTTTCAGTACGACATTCAGGTGAACCACTGTGGACCCCTGAAGGTCCTTAACCCCCACCAACTGTTCCCCGGGTGCTTTAAGTAGCAGCCCACTGCTCTCTGGTACTAATATACAGAGATGGGTAAAAATGCAGAGCCCTAATTTCCCCTCGGGGATGTCAACAGTATATATAAAATAAATAACTGATGCAATCTTATGATTTTGACTGGAAAAAAAAGGTTTTTCGTCTCACAGATTCATAATCTGATCAGTGGAAACAAAATAATTAAATCGTAACATCCAGTAAGAGCGGAGAATGAGCTGGACTTGTTCACAGCGTCACTATAATGTGGCCACATTTTTATTTTCTAACCTGGATTCAAACGCAGACGTTATTTAGTTTGTGATTTTTATGAAACTGGATCATGATTTAAAATGTTCTGTTCCAAAATGTAGTCTGTTTCACGTCAGTCTTCATGCATGAGAGTTTGAATTAAAAACTTGATCCTGTTTAGGAGATCCTCTTAATAAAGTTAAACAATCCAAACCTCAAACATTTTTTAGTTGTGGGAGTTGGCTTACTATTATGAAACTCTAAATATTCCCGTCTTGTGGTCACTGTTTAATCATCACATCTCCATCACTTATCTAATTTCCTCATATTAGAAATCTGTAAATCATGATTTACTGACATGTGCCCACAATAATTTCCTGGTCTGTGCTGCCAGAGAGACTCTGTTGTCTCTCTGAGGAAATTCATAAATCTTTGCTCTGATTTTACACTTTTTTTAACTGTTTAATCCAGAATCTTTGCTGTTTAGCACATCTCTGCAATGGATTTACATGATACCATCAGACCAACCCAGTACCTGGCAGCAGGGACATCGATGAACTAAAAAAAAGCCCAAACCAGGAACTTTAACTTTCTGTGTGCTTTTTATCTTTCTCATTTTCACTTGTAATATTTTCTGTCTGTGACAGTTTCTGTCACTATAACTCCAATGTTTAGCTGGGTTGAGGGGAAAACGGCTCTTTTGGACTGTAAAGGCTGCAGACTCCTGGTTTCGGGAGTCCTGCTGGGCTCCGGATCCGTCTGTTTCAGGCTGAAATCAGCTGGAAGAACCAACATAATCTGGTTAATGAGATTATTGTTGCAGTAAAACATTTTGATTTCAAATCAAAACTAAACTGTAATCAAAACTTCTGAACTGGTTTTATTGACCAAAACAACAACAAACTGTTACTGTACATTGTTTTTACACCTTTCACCAGTTTCATGGTGAAACTTTTTCACCAGCAGCTCATCAGTCGGTGTTCACACTCCGACTGTTTGGTCCGCTTCAGAGTCGAAAGTCTCTGTTCACTTTCTATGACTGCGTTAACATGCCATTAAACTCACGTTAGTCATTATTCCGGTTTCTGGAAGATCAGGAATGACCCGGTTACACATGTGAGCAGACAGTTACTCCTGTATACATGATAACTGCAATCAATCAGAATATCCCGACCCAAACCAGGTCAGAATTACAGCTAAAATAACTCCGGTTGGCTCGACCGCGGATCTGTGAGAGGCGGCTGGTTTGACCGCAGTCTGGAACCGACAGCAGGCCTGCTGGTGCCGCTGTGCTGGTTCTGACCCACAAGCAGAACTACTCATGCAGGTCAACAGAGAGTAGCACATAGCTGCAGCTGGAGCCCCTACAACCAGGAATGAGTGGAACCTAACCCTAACCCCTCCCCTAACTAGGGCTGTGCGATATACTGATATATATCACGATATATTTACATGAGAGAGATGATATTTAACCATATCGTTATATTGCAGTATTAGTTGTGCAAATTTTTTTGCTTTATTTTTTCGTTATGACCCGGCTGCACCTCGACTGACTACAAATGGGTCACCTGATTATTTCATGTGTAAAAAAAAATCGATACACTGAAATATCGTGATATTTTCAAATGCCGATGCCATATCTATTTTACGAATGAAATCTCCCGAGATATCATTTTGTTCCAAAATCTCATGAGATTTCACGAAATACCGTGAGATTTTGGAACAGAACGATGAAATCTTTCTTCATCGTTCTGTTCCAAAATCCCATGGTATTTCGTGAAATCTTACGATATTTCGTAACAAAACAATGAAAAATCGTGAGATTTCATTAGTACAATAGATAGATGCAACGTTTTTAAATACAGATATGGTATCGGCATATGAAAATAACACGATATTTCAGTGTATCAACATTTTTTCACACCTCTATTATTTAAACTGTCTGGAAGACGATCCTCCCCAAGACTTTTAAAAAGAAATCATAAAAACCAGCCAACTATCTTTAATTACTTGGATTTAACAAACATTTCTAACCAGTGTTTTGTCACTTCCATCTCTGCAGTGGAGCGATACCTTTATGATAAACATGTTTCAATACTAAAAAACAGCTGTTTGATATGAAACTTTCAGACAAATTAGGGTGAAAATACCGCGATATATCGCATATTGTCATCCAAAATAAATATATTGTGATATATTTGGTCCATATTGCCCAGCCCTAGCCGGGTTACTGTTAATATTCTGGTTATGAAAGAGTAATTGGCTGCATGTAAACGCAGTGCATGTTTTCTAGATTTTTAATTCCTGCCTAAAACATGTCTATGCTCCCATGTTGAGAAAATGGCGTCTTTGAACGTCTCATTTAGTCCATTAAAACGAACAGAAACTCAAACACCTATAAATTAAAGTTCAGAAAAGCAGCGAGTTTTATCTGGAAAACTGGGAACATAAAAACATCAGGGATCATTAAAACGGCTGAAATATCACAATATTCCGGTTACAGATCAGCGTCCTCCTGTTGGAAGGGGTCCTGGACGTCAGACCATGTACAGGCCGGGGCGCCGGGGCCGGGACCGGGGCCGGATCAGGACCGGGGCCGGATCAGGAGTTGGGGTGGTACTTCTTCATGTGCAGCTTGAGGCTGTACTTGACGATGAAGCTCTTGGAGCAGACGCTGCAGACGAACGGCCGCTCGCCCGAGTGGATGTTCAGGTGCGACCTCAGGTGAGCCGACTGCGTGAACTTCTTGCCGCACTGGTCGCAGCTGAAGGGCCGCTCGCCCGTGTGGATCCTGGTGTGGACCTCCAGGTTCTGGGCGTTGGCGTAGGTCTTGCTGCAGATGTGGCAGATGAAGCGCTTCCTCAGGGAGCCGGCGGGCAGCTGGGACCGGCCCGGCTGGTCCCGGTAGAGCCCGAAGTTCATCATGCTCCCGCCGTTCTCCGTGGAGTAGTCCGTGGGGGCGGAGCCAGAGACGCTGACCAGCTGCAGCCCGAACGCGTCGCCGTCCATGTTTTCACTCTGGTGAAACTGAGCGAAACTCAGAGCTTTGGACTGTTTGGTCCAGGACGGGTCGGCGTTCAGGTCCAGTTCTGCTCGGTTTGACGGAGACTGCTCCTCCATCATGGGGTTCCCGCTGAAGAACACCTTCCTGCTGGAGCTGGGGGAAACCAGCGAGCAGTCCTGGACCAGATGGACGTCCGGACCCAGCGGGGAGGAGTACGAGCAGACGGCGTCGCCGGCCTCGGAGAGCTGCCCGGAGCAGCCCGGCTCGCTGCGGGGGGAGTCCAGCGTGTAGACGGTCACCTGGGACTGCGTCCCTGAAAGGAGCCTGGACGTCTTCACCTCCAGCTGCTCGGAGGACGGAGACCTCCCCGCATCCTCGCTTCCGCGACTACGTCGCCGCCTCCGCTGGCCGATCGCAGCCGACGTGATGCCTTCACTGACCGCACACGAAGCTCCATCAGCAGGCAGGGAGTTACCTGAAACCATATAACCTGATATCAGACCACCATGAAGACAAAACCATGCTTCCCAGACTTTTATGCAGTCATCCTCCATTATTCACATCCTCCAATTAAAGAAAAGGCTAAATTGAGACGAGTAATTCAAATAAAAAAATAAAGAACATTAGAAACAGAAATTTACAAAATTAGAATTTAGTGAAATAGTTTTTGAATTGTGGTTGAAAATAATAAGAAAAAACAAACACCAAACGGTCACAGACACATTATATTATATATATATATATATATATATATATATATATATATATATAATATGATTCTCATAATATTTATTTATTACTAATTTTGTCAATTTCAACTTGTTTCACTGACCCCTGATTTGTTTCTGGCTTTAATTTGAGGGTATGAATAATTTTGAGGAGTCAAATGCCAATATGATATCAGCATATGAGAATATCGCAATATTTCAGTGTGTCGATTATTTCCCCACCCCTTGTCTTTAGAAGTTTTTATATTTTTTTTTAGTCTTTTTATTTTCAATGTGATCTATTTGGCCAGCTGCATCATTTTATCTCTTTTTTAATTATTTTTTAAATTATTTTATTAAGGACTGTGACAATACTTACAATGCACTGTATATGTGACAAAAGGGTGGTTAAATAATCCAGAATTACTTAAGACAAATAAAGGATAGTATAGAGGTAATGGGGTAAAATGCACTACAGAAGTGGAACGACTGGGAAAATGTCTGGAGACGTGAAGAGATGCCAGTGGAAATCTGTCATTAGAAAATGCTGCTCATCGATGCTTATCAGCGGCTTCGGGCACGTGTGACAGTCGTGTTGCATTTACTGCCGCTGGAACACGGAGAGCTTTCAGGATGTTAATGTGGCCTTGAACTCACCTTCCTCGGCGTCGTTGCTGTCAGAGTCTTCGTCTTTGATCAGGACCACGTCTGGAAGCTGCAGATGCCACAAAAAGATAAAACCATCACTGATAACACGCGAGATAAAAACGCAACTTTCTGCATTAAACATGAAAACATCCAGGAACGATATCGACTTCCATCTGAGATGAAATCAGCAACACGAACGTCCCGATGAGTTCAGACTTCAACAGGGCCATGAAGCTTCCACATTCTCCGGTTTATCATCACTTCATCGGCTTTTTCTTCCTCAGGATGAGATAATTAACCCAAGAAAACGACTTTCTGCCGCAGCTCTGGCATCGGTGCCTTATCTCCACATTCACTGCGGAGATGAAACTAAATTATCTCCTGATCTGGATTAAACGCAACCCCACCGACACTAAAAGCCTCCATGTTTGTAGTTACCACTACTGGGGTAGAAATTAACCATATGGAAACCTGCAAGGGACAAAAGGGGTTATCTTTTTCTAAATGATGCGAGTCTTTCACCATAATGCTTCTAAAATCTTTTATTCTTTTTTTTTTCCCCGATTTTGCTTATAATGTTTTATGTAAAGCACTTTCAGTTGTTCTGTACATGAAATGTGCCAAACAAATAAACTTGCCTTGCCTTACCAGACATGAACCTTCTTTTCCCTGGGAAAAAAAATCTGAAGACATGGTGATGATGGTGATGATGATGATGATGATGTAATAAAGTTAGATTTTTACCATTCTTGAAAGTCAAAAAACGATTTTAGGTAAAAGTTTATTAGTAAATAATCCCACAAAGTTCTTCTGTTTTAGATGTGGAAATAAAGTTAAAGTCCAGTAAAAAAAGTGAGGGTGTTGTTTTAAGTTTTTAGATTTTGTTTTGTTACCTTGAGAGAGAAAAAAACAAAAAACACTTATAAAGTAAATAAAATCAAAGTGAACAAAGTTTCTTTTTTTTTTTTTTTTTTTTTGCCAGGCTGTAAACATGTTTATTTCTTCTGTAAATGTTTTTCTGCTGTAAACATGTTGATTTCTGATGTAAAATTGTTTATTTCTAAATGAAATCGAAAGTGATCAAAGCTTCTTTTTTTTTTTTTTTACCAGGCTGTAAACATGTTTATTTCTTCTATAAATGTTTTTCTGCTGTAAACATGTTTATTTCTGCAGTAAAATTGTTTATTTCTAAGGTAAATATGTTTATTTCTGCTGTAAAATAGCTTATTTCTACCGTAAACATGTTTATTTCTTATAAATGTTTATTCTGCTGTAAAGTTGTCCTTGTTAACATGAGTCTATGGAGATTGACTCTTTTTTGCAGTCATCCCCCTAGTGGTTGAGGGGGGAACTGCAGTTGTTCAAGACTTCCAGGTCGACTTCACATTTGTCCACTAGAGGTTGCCGCTTGCTAACAATGTCAAATCCCTCTTTTTTTTTTTTTTTGGTGTTGCTGTTCAGGAAAGTCTATTTAAGTCTTGAAAGACTCTGATTTTTTTTTTCTCTGCTGAATCAGCCACAATGTTTCAAAACAGCCAGTGTGTTTATCAGCTTGCTAATATGACGTGGTTTGTAAAGTTAACTTTTAGTGTCGTAAAAGGAAATAATTATACAGGAAATGGTTTTTAGTTTTTTGTGTCTTTAAGTAAAGCACAAAGAAACCCTGCTGTTATATCGGTATGTAGGGATGCACGATGTTGGAATTTTGGCCGATATCCGATATGCCAATATTTTAAAACGCATGTGGCCGATAACCGATATTAATACCGATATTCAATCTGAAAAAAAAAAAAGCAGTCATTGCAAATAGCAGTTTTGTTATCTGTTTCTGAAGCTTTGAAAAATAGGGGTGGGAAAAAATATCTATACATTGAAATATCGAGATATTTTCATATGCCGATATCAAATTGATATTTAAAAATGTGGTACCGATCTATTTTACTTACAAAATCTCACGAGATTTCATCGTTCTGTTGCAAAATCTCATGATATCTCATGAATTCTTGCAAAATTTTGTAACAGAACGCTGAAATATCGTGAGATTTCATTAGAAGAAGTAGATCGATACCACGTTTTTGAATGTCAATATATCAGCATATAAAAATATTGCAAAATTTTCGTGAGTTCTTGCGAGATTTTGTAACAGAAGGATGAAATATCGTGAGATTTCATTAGTAAAATAGATCAATACCGTGTTTTAAATGTCAATATTATCAACATATAAAAAAATTTCATGATATTTCAGTGTATCAATAATTTTTCCCACCCCTAGTCGTTAGAAGTATTAAAGTCTGTAAAAAATAAGTTTTTTTAAGAAGAATTTTTTTTAGACTTTAAATATTGGTTATATATCAGTAGGGAGTAATCGTGTTAGAACTGACAACACAGGCATTACACGTAATTGGAAGTTTCTTCAGGTAATTTTGCAAACTGTGTTGCATTACAGGTCCAACTAGTAAAACAAACTGGTCACTAACTGATGATTTAGCACCCAGACAGAGAAATGCTGAGTCCTCATGCTGAGCTGTGAAATTTAATAGTACAGCAAACGCACCATGGCTTAATAATCCCAATCTTGTCATCACTTATTTCTCTCCAAACATCCAGGCTGTGTTTAAATCTTACAAAGCAGTCTGGTCAATAATTTCAGTATTTTCTGCTTTTTTTTAAACTCTTTTTCAGCCCAGTTCTTGGACCGAACCATTTTCACAGAAATGTTATGAATTTGAAAATCAGAACCTTTTCCTGAGGACTACTGAAAATGCCAGAAATCATCTCAGACATCAGAAAATCCAGTCGTCTAGGGCCGGTATCCTGCAGTTATTAGGAGCTTCCCCGCTGCAGCACACCCTGTGAAGCTCTGCACAAGTTTGCTAATTACGCATTGATTGGAGTCAGGTGTGCTGCAGCAGGAAAGCTCTTAAGACCCGCAGGATACCAGCACTTCAGGACTGATCTAAGAGGATTCAGACTGAAGAATAAAGCTGCTCAGACCAAATATTCACTTTGAAGCTCCTTCAGAACTGGACCAACTGGAGTGTTTGTATTTAGCTTTGCGCATTATTCAACAAATTTCTTCTCCCATTTCCAATTTTCTAGGTACTAATGAAGAAATGATCGTTGCAATACAGCAGATGAACTCATTTAGAGACAAGAGGTGCACCGAGCTGATACCCAGATCAGATATCAGCTCTATATTCTAACAAACCCTTTTTAAAACAAGGTTAAATCTTTGTCCAGTCTGATGCCTTCACTCACGTGGTAAGGTATGCGGGTCATTCATTTAACAGTAGTATCAGATCAGTATCGGCCAATGTTATCAGCCAATGTTTCAGATTGGAATGGATCGGTGCATCTCTGCTTCTGAGACCTATATCGGTGTAAATCGGGGTTTCTTCTGCCCTGCATGTATTCCAGGTTTCTGACTCCATCACACCTGATTCAGATCAACTGAACTGCTTATCAAGTTCTTTGCAAGTCTGAATCAGGTGTGTCAAACTAGCAACATCTGGAAAACCAGCATGGCAGGGGTCCTCGACGACCAGGACTGAGAAACACTGGTGTAAATGGTTTAATTTCAGATGAGCAGAGATAAACTGGTAAATGTTCTGGATCAGGGGTGGGAATCTCCGGACCTCGAGGGCCGGAACACCGGCATCCTGCAGGTATCAGGAGTTTCCTTGTGGGGACACACCTTGTGACTTCTGCAGATTCCCCAGTGATTAGAGTCAGGTGTGTTGTTGTCGGCCCTGAGGACCGGAGTTTCCCACCTCTATTCTAGATCCGTCTCTTAAAGGGCATCCAAGAACATTTTCAGTTTAAATATTTAACAAAAACCTGACAGATTTTGAGAATCCGTAGTTTAGACTGCGTTTTCATGATGACACTATGAATCACCGACAGTTTCTGTCTGTTCCCGGAGGCCGGCGGAGTGTTTACCTCCTGCCGCTCCACTCGGCCGGTCCCGGCAGCCTCTCCGTCCCCTCCGGCGACAGCCGCCGCTTCTCCCCGGTCTCCGTCCCGCTGTTGCTGCGGCGAATCCGCCTGCCGACCCACCTCAGCGGACAGGGCGACCTCCACTAGCTCGGTTCCCCCCGCGACCGCCTGCCCCCCGCCGCTGCCCCGGACCACGATGGACTCGATGAGGTGCAGCTTCTTCCTCAGGTCCTCGTTCTCCTTGTGGCTCCGGGAGATCTCCATCTGCAGCACCGCGTAGCCTTCGTCCACCACCTCGCAGATCTCCACCACCGCCGCTTTGGTCAGCGCCCCCATGATGACGGACAGCTGCTCGTGGAGGGCTTTGTTGCTTAAAATGGACATCCCCGCGGCTTGAGAGCGACCGGGACCGAACCCAAAAGCCTTGTAGTGGATCACACGGACCTGTGGCGGCCTCGGAAATACCCCGCGATGTCGAAGAAGCTAGTTTGGACTTCAAAGCGTTGATGGACTACAATACCCGTGTGGGTTTTCCCCTCCCTCTGACGTAACTTCCGGAATACATCTCTTCAAAATAAGTTTGATAAACTGCGAGACAAGTATACTAACAAAACGATATCTCGCAAGATTTAATTAGTAAAATAAATCGATACCATATCTATATTTAAAAACGCGGTATCTGCATGTGAACATACTGCGATATTTCAGTGTATCAATATTTTTTCCCACCCTTATGTAATCCTCCCCAAGACTTACAAAGAAATCATAAAAAAAAACAGCCAACTATTTTTAATAACTTTGATTTAACAAACATTTCTAACCAGTGTTTTGTCAGTTCCATCACTGCAGTTAAGCGATACCTTTACACTAAACATGTTTCAATACTAAAAAACAGGTATTTGATATGAAATTAAAACTTTTGGACAAATTAGGGTAACAATACTGGTGTGTATATATATATATTGTATATCATCATCTAAAATAATTATATAATATATTTGGTCCATCACTCAGCCCTAGTCATGATAAACTTTGCGGATTTTTTTTTCCATTAAAGATTAATAATTTACCCTTTCAGGCCATTGGAAGAAAAAAAGTCCTCTTCAAAAATGATGAAATATTCAAATTTTCCCCTCTAGTTGCTAAATCAACTTTGGTCCTGACCAAAAATACCAAATATGTAAATTATCTACATAATTGAAACCCTGTAAAAACAAATTTGATGAGACTGTATTCAGGTTTTTCAGAGGGAAAAAAACATGCAAAAATTATGTTCAAATTGGTCTTTAAAGCAACCCTTACCAATGTTGCATTGTTACACTATTTTTTTTAATGGTAAAATGCTATGAATGAGGTACTGGAAATCTGAAATACAAGACAGACCCACCATTAATCAAAATAAAATAATATTCCAATCTCTAAATATTCAATGAAAACTCCAACCAATCCTTGCAGTGGGGCGCACGCCTAGGATTTGCCGAAGGACCTGCCTGTCAGACCTTTGCTTCTGTTTTGGAAGGCAGAGGGAATAGGCTTTATGCACAGCTTCTGTACTTCCTGAACTTAGTACAGCACCTTTGTTTCCTGTCTTTCATGATTGGATGAACTGAGTAATCCAGGTGTGTCTGATCTCAGCAAATGGTCAGACACACCTGGATTAATTAGTTTCTTCAACCTTGTAAGACAGGAAACAAAGGGCAGTACTAAGTTCAGGAAGTACTGGAGATGTGCATAAAGCCCATTGGGGGGGTCCTTAGGAGTGAGGTGGGACTGTCTATATTTGAATAATCTTGCTGTGCTTTCTGAAATGCAAGATTGGTAAGGGTTGCTTAAAAGGGTTAAAATATTTTTTATGAAATAGTTGGTATTTTTAAGGACTAAACGTTTAGGACTAAAGTTGACTGAAATATTGGAAAAAAAAAAAAATATTATTTTGTTTTTTTTTCTTTTTGGGATTTCCCGTTGTGGATTTACCCATACCCCCCCACATCCACAAAGCTATTAAACCCTTTCCCCCAAATGTAATAAAAATATTTATATGTTTTTTTTCAAAAAAAAAATTTGCTCCTGAATTAAAATAATGAGAAACACTTTGAGGCAATCAGGTGTTTTCTGTAATGTCCAATCAGATGTCTGCACCTGTTGACAGGTAATTTGGTCACGAACAATGTGCTCTAATTGGTCTGAGACAATTTTGTTTATTTAAAAAAAAATATTCTTTCAAAATACGAAGATTAAAGTGCAACATTTTATTTCACTAAATTGTAATTTTGTAAATTTTTATTTTTCATTATTTTTTTAGTTTTTTGTTATTTGAACAACCATTGTGCATTTTCTTTAATGGGAGGGTATGAATAGTTTTAAGGACGACTGTTTGAGCCAATAATTCCATAAATAATCTAGAGTAACGTTTCAAAAGTCTCGTGTGAAGCAACAAATGTTCAACCAGCAGGAAATAAATGAGTGATTCAGGACTGCCTTTGTTTTTATTTGCAAATAAACAAGTTGATGTTCACATGCTGCTTCCAGCTGTTCTCGTCCTGATCCCAAACCCCAGATCATCCAAACGGGGGCCTCATGTCTGGGGGAAGAACTGGACGGGATCAGGTTTGAAGTGTTTGTGTATCAGTAAAGCAGGCTCGGAGGCGGCGCTGCTGGTGAGGTCCTGGTCCCGGAGTCCTGGCCGGTCGGGTTGGAGCGGAGCGGCGTCCTGCTCGGCCGTGTGGTGCTTCTGCTGGTGGATCTTCAGGTTCTGCTTCCCGGCGAACCTCTTCCCGCAGTGCTCGCAGGCGAAGGGCCGCTCCCCGGTGTGGACGCTCTGGTGCGTCTTCAGGTGACCCGACTGCGTGAAGCGCTTCCCGCACTGAGCGCAGCTGTACGGCCGCTCGCCGGTGTGCACGCGCACGTGCGTCTCCAGGCTCCGCGACGACGTGAAGCACTTGCCGCAGTAGCTGCAGACGAAGCGCCGGTCCCTGCAGTACCGGTTCAGGTCCAGCGGGTCCAGTCTGGACCCGTGGAGGGGCAGGAGCGCCGCCCGGCAGTCCGGTTTCATGTAGGGCCGATGGGAGACGGGCAGCATGCTGGGGAGACCCTGGCTGCTCCACGAGGAGCTCAGATCCAGCTCGGCGTCGTAGTGCAGGGACCTGATCAGGGCCGGACCTCGCTTCGGCTCCGAGGGTCTGGCCAGCGGGGCTGGACTCCCCCCCGACCCCAGCAGGAACTGCTTCCTGGTCTCAGACAGAGCGTCACAGTCCGACTCTGAAGCAAACGCAAAGTCTGAAGAGCTGCTTTCAGCGGCCCCCGGGGGGCCCGGGGAGCCCGGAGCGCTGTGGTACCCCCGTCGCTCTAACGGTCCGCTCCGGTTCTGGTCCCAGGTCACCGTCTCTCCGGCTAAGGGGGAGATCTTCATCCCGGAGGGGCCGTCGTCGCTGCAGGACCCCTCTGACGGCAGAGCCTCCGTCCCTGAACACAAACACACCAGTATGTCAATAAAACCTGACGGAACTGGGAAGACTGGGAGCTCTGGAAATGAAATAACTAAAATAAAGAGCTCAGCTGGGCAGAAGTCTTCATTTATTTACAGTCATCCTCAAAATTATTCATAACCTCCAATTAAAGAAAAGGTTAAATTCACAACAATAATTCAAGTAACAAGAAACTAATAATAAATAAAAATTTACAAAATTATAATCTAATGAAATAAAATATTGCTTTTGAGTTGTGGTAAAAAAAAAAAAAAAAATAAAAAAACACACAAAACTGTCCCAGACACATTAAAGCACATTTCCCATGAACAGCTGACCAACATACCTGTCAACAGGTGCAGACGTCTGATTGGACAGAAAACACCTGATTGCAGTGATTGCCTCAATGTGATGCTCAACAAAATTTTAGCTTCGGAGCCCCATCATGCTTGTTTACTTGTTTTATATTTTGTGTAATTGTTTTTAATATTTTGCTTGAACCATAATTCAAAATCAATGTCATGATGTTCACAGAATTTTTATTTATTACTTTTGTCAATTTCAACTTATTTAACTGGCAGCTGATTGTTTTTATCATTCTTTAATTGGAGGGTATGAATCATTTTCAGACGACTGTATATAAACAGAAAATAAAGATTTTGTCTGTCAACCTGTTTTATTTTCTGTTTCCTGTAAATCCGACTCTGGCTTTTACTCCGAACGTGAATCTGCTGCATTTTGAGGAAGATTTTAAGTGTGTTTTTGCTTCAGAGGAATGTGCTGAAGTGCCTGCAAGCAGCTTCCCGTGATAAACAACTCTCATCCAAACGGCAGCAGAACTCCCGTGGGACGGACCGCTCGCGGCCGGACATGGCGGACAGACAGGAAGTTGCATCATCACTGAAACATTCAGAAACATTTCAACCTGCAGGCTCCGCTGAAAGCAGCCAGTCGTCCTGGATGTTCAGAGTCTGGAGTCAGTCTGGAAACGACAACAACCTGGAAGTAACCTGGAAAGCTGCACTGCTGCACAGTCACTGTTTTCCTGCATCTATCGCCATGACGACAAGCTGTGCAGCATCAACACCTGTTTTCCACCTGATTCCCCACTTCCACTTTACATCAGTGGGCGGTATGGCCTAAAATCAGTATCACAATATTAGAGATGCACTAATCCAGTTTTTTCCGGTCCAATCCGATATCGATACCTGGCTGAGTGTATCGGCCGATACCGATCCGATACTCATTTTTCTGCTGTTGAATGAATAAACCGTTTAACTTTCCATGTGAGTGAAGGTATCAGGCTTGATATTAACATTTAGCTTTGTTAAAAAAAGGCAACAAAAGAACACAGATCTAAATGTACATGATATTATTTATTAACAAATAAAGTGTACATTTATTACGAGATTAATAAAAACAGAAATAAGTGGATCGGCCACATTCATCCGATATCCGATCCAGGAATCGGATGCATCCTGACACAATATACTGAGCAGTTCACCTCAGACGATAAATGGACGATAGCTGGTTACAGACTGGAGGGGATGGAGTCATGTGACCACAGATGGTACATGCAGCTCAGCGTCCTAAAGGGACATGAGCACAGCCGACCTCAAAACATCCAAAATGACGTTTATTTTTGTTAAAACACAGAACATACCGACTCGGGCAAAATGACGCTGGTTATTGGTGTAAATTTTGGTGTCAGTAAATTTTCTGTTTAATCGCCCTGTCCCAGTTAGTGCTGTATCATATTACTGGGCCGATGTTAGCTTTAAAACTGAATATCGACCCGATATCTGCCAATATCTTTTTTCAGTTTTGTTTGTTTATTTGATAGGGACATAAGATATAAAAAACACAAATAAAAACTTCTAAATACACCAGATTTAGCTAAATGGCTAGTTTTCATCTGTTGTCCCAAACCACATCATAAAAGGCTTCTGAAATAAGGAAATACAGGAATATCAAATTGTTTAGTGGTGATTTTTTTTTTTTTTTTATATCAGTGGGGCATGGGAACATTAGGCCACGCCCCCTGTGCAACATTAGGCGCATTCGGACAGAGGTTCTAGGAACGCAGTTCATATAACTACCCGTCTGGAGTTTAGTTATCAGAACTACCTTGATAGGAACCATGTTTGACGCAATCGTCTGCGACAGACAAATTTATGCCTCAGATGATCTGATACAAAACGGAGGTTTCTCATCTCTTTTATTCAAAGCTATTATAAAAGCTAGCTTACCAGCTTTCCCTCATCACGGTCATATGTAACGGAACAGCCCCCTATTAGAAAGCTGCCCTACTAACATCTTGGTTACCTTTCATTGAAGTACACCCAGACACTTCTGTGGACGGTCCGGGCGGCAGCCGCAGATTCAACTGCCACACTTTGCAGCTGCATTTGAGTCAATAAATGAGTATGAAAATAAATGCTTTTGGACATTTCAAAATAGTTCTGGATTCGGTACCATTGTGATTGATTTGATAATAAATTGGTACACTCTTATGCCCCTTTCAGACTTGCACTGGAAAGCGGTAATATTGCTAACTCTGTCCTTTATACCGTCTGCATTAGACATCCAGTCTTTTACCTCGGAGATGTAGCGGACACGTACCGGCTGGTCTACATGTCGCAAGAGCGGAAATGTTGCAGCACGTCATTTTGGCTGAACGCACAAGAAAATGTTCTGGACCGAGTTGAAGGGAGGGCGGGGCTGTGCTGACTTTTCCTGATGTCTGAAAGCACCCGTGACACGATAAGTCCACAAGGAAGCAGCATGTTTCAAAAGAGTCCGTTTAAAGAGCGGATGGATGTTACCGCTCATGTTCCGCGAAGAAAGTCTGAAAACGGCTCGATTGTTACAGTTTTTGTTGTTATTACGATCTCGGTAAACATCTGTGGGACTTTTTAAACATGGCGGGGCCAGAAGAAGCGGAGATCACGCAAGGGGCGGGGCTCGGCAGTTCTACCAATCACCAAACACATACCTATTACAGTTCCTATGGAACCCTGAAAACACCCTGCCTCGGAGTAGGAGCTAAAAAGGTTCTAGGAACTGCGGGACGAGGTTCCTAGTTCCTGTATGTCCGAATGCGCAAAAAACAGACCTGGTTCCCGGAAAGGTTCCAGGAACTCCAAAAGGTTCCTACAGTCTGAAAGCGTCTATTATGATGTCTCCAGCAACTATTGGATCTGCAGCAGAAGTATTTTTCTAATTTTGCGCAGAGAATGAATATAAGATCATTTTCAGTTAGGGGGACAGAACGGGCCGTTCTGGGACGTTTCCTGTCTTACCGTCCTCGTTCAGAAGCAGCTCGTACGCGTCGCCGTCACCCTTCAGGTTCTCTTTATCCTCTTTGATCACAACGTCCTCATGCATTCGGTCCAGCTCCTCTGCAGCTGCGGTCGGAGAATCCTGGAAAATGAAGAGAAATGACCAACGGCGGCTTAGTTTTAATCCCGACACGTCCACGGTTTCATCGGACTTCAGGACAGTGGCAGTGCTGAAATGTTTGACAGGTCAATGTTGGACATGTTGGATCAAATCACCTCCAAACATGCAGCTGCTCTCTTCCTGGTCAGGAACTAAAGAGAGGAAAAGCATGGATCAGACCACGCTCCATCCATCCCGCTTCATCTTTCCATGAAGAATCACTGCAAGAAAGTTCTGCATCCACACGACCAGTAAAACCTGCAGTACATCTGCCAGGCCTGCGAGTGGCGCTCTAACTGCCACGGAAACGACAGCACGAACTACAGAGAATGCGACACAAACGGCAAAAAAATAGATTTCATCGACTTTTCTGTTTATGAAGATTTATTTTTAAGAAAATGAAAATTTAACTCATTGACTGCCAGGCGTTTTCCGAGCAGAGCGCTCTATTTAGCCAGGATTTTTAAGCATTTTCGCTGGTTTTTGGAGAGCCACAGAATATTGTGTACTATGCCTATGCAAACACCGAATCTACCAAAGGAAAGCTTAAGCTCTGTTCTTTCATCAGAAAAAAATAATTTGTTTCTAGCTTTTTCCATTTTTTTATTAATCTGCAGTAAAACATGGGGTAGTTGCAGCAAAAATGCTGCTTTTCATCAAAAAGTTTTTATGCAGCAATGTGGTTCAAGTGACTTTGATGCCAATATTTTCTGAGTGACACCTATCATCGGAACAGCTGTTTACTTCTATGAAACAACAAAAACAACACTGAGAAAAGAGTTCTGGTGGCTAAATAATTATTCACCAGCTAAAAAAGTCACAACAAGTTTGTTTTACAGCATAATGTTTGATAGAAATATCTAGGAATGCACGATATAACTGGCCCCCTGTTGGTATCGGCCTATATCAGCCTTGAAATTGAGTATCGAACATCAGCTACCCCAATGATATTTCACCAATATTTAACCAATCAGTCCGCTGTTTCTAAGGTCTAAAAAAGAAAAAAAAAAAACTTCCTCTTTTTCAAAAACGTATTTTTTACAGACTTTAAAACTTTTAAAGCCTAGGGGTGGGAAAAAAATATCGATACACAAAAATATCGCAATATTTTCATATGCTGATATCATATTGACATTTAAAAATGCGGTATCGATCTATTTTACAAACAAAATCTCGTGATATTTCATCGTTCTGTTACAAAATCTCACGAGAATTCACCCAAAATTTTGTTATATTTTCATATGCTGACATCATATTGACATTTAAAAACTCAGTATCGATCTATTTTACTAACGAAATCTCACAATATTTCATAGGTTTATTACAAAATCTTGCGAGAATTCACAAAATATTGTGAGATTTTGTAAAAGAACGATGAAATCTTGCGAGATTTCATAAAATAGATTGATACTGCTTTTTTAAATATCGATTTGATCTCGGCCTATGAAAATATAGCGATTAATTTTTTCCCACCATTATTTTCCAGTGTCTGAAAACTGCTGTTTGCAATGACTGCTTATTTTTTCAGCCTTAATATCAATATCAATATTGGTTATTGGCCACATGAGTTTTAAAATATCGGCATATCGGATATCGGCCAAAATGTCAATATTGTGCAACCCTAGAAACATCTGCTTTTTCTATCCCTCCCTCCCTCGTTCCTTCTATCTATCCACTTCTGCTTTGCTTGCGCCAATCAAACAAGGGGAAACACAACAGCTAGCAGGTGGACTTAATTCTTTACCTGAGCATTAAGTCTATTTTTTTAATTAGTTTTTATATTAAGAAAAGAAAAAAATTGATTAAAATCAGATTTGGTTAGAAATAATCTGAGATTTTATTTTTTAATCATATCACCCAGTCCCATGTTGAACATCAAATTTCTTTACAATCTTGCATTTAAATAGAAACTTATTGATTATTCTCAGTTTGGATAAGCCACAAGCCAAGCCATCTTATCCTTGCTTGGTAAGACTAAGCATTTGATGGATGCTCCTTTTATAGCCCGTCGTGGCACCCTTACTTAAGTGCTGATTGTAAAGTCCAGTCACAATTATAATCCATGCTGAATGTCATTACACAGAAATGTATGCATCATGTCACATGTAACGATAACTTGCATAAGAGTTAAGGAAGTTCAGTCCTGTGGAGGCAGGATGTCGAGGCTTGCTGCCAGACACACATACATGATTTCTGAACTGCAGATCTGTGAGCTGCTTCATAACAGGCCAGTTGCCCCCACATGAAAAAGATCTACCACCAAAAAACACACAGAAGAACAGACTTTCCCATACCACCTTATCCACTTATATAAACTGCAATCATGCCGTCCTTTTTATTTTTTTGATCCACAGACAACCTGCCAAGTGACATTATGCAGTTATAATAGTTGGGTTACACTTATAACAATACAGTTTATGAAGCAGTAAGCTGTTTTGGGTTACATCATACTTAATATTAGATTTAAATACTGTTATTTCATAACGAAACATGACATTTTTAATCTCATGCCGTTTGGGATAAGATAAAGGACGCTAATAACTCGATGCTACAATACGTGTTTAAATTATCTTACAAAATCAACAAATACAGAATACAGTTTCAGACAATTAAACACTACATTTCCAATCAATTTGAGTAATGTGGGATTAATATATGATATAATACACAAAACTAAGTGCTAGTAGCTTTTTTTTAATCAGCTGTATGCCGACACAAAGTCTGAGCAGTATTTGAGGTTTTCTGTGCATCGCATCGATCAAGGGTATGCCGTCCAGATGGGTATGCTAAACCGTCAGTACACCGGTGCATGGCTGCTACAGAGCCGACGTAAAAGAGCAGAACGTTTGTCTGAATGTAAAAAGTGTAAAAGACAAAGTCCGAACTATTACCGCTTTCCAGAGCAAGTCTGAAAGAAGGCTCACTAAACACTTAACTATAAAAGTTTTCTACTTTTTGGACAAAAAATGACTAAAACCAGATCCTTTATTTGAGGATCAAGAAAGAAAACTTGGTGTTTTTTATGTGGAATCCTGTTTTGTGAAGATTTCACTTATTTCACTGTTTTACTTGGTAATAAAAAGAGCAGATAAACACCGGACCCAGATTTTAACAGTAATTGATCAGAAAGATCGTAGCTCAAGCTCAATCCTCCTCTGTCTAACACAAAGTGGTCTGCAGCATGCTTCATGATTTCAGGTGACATACTGCCACAGTCCACAGAGTTAATACTGTGATCATATCAATAATATAACCAAAAAGGGCTCAGTGAGATCTTGTCTTACTCTCTGAGGAGAATGATTTCCATTTGTCACTCATAACAAAGATAAACTTTGACAAGAGTGTTAACATCTTCCACCAGATAATCTTTTACAAACGTAATGCCTTAAACACTGCAGCCCTCATGGGATCGGAGTCCTGATTCAGGAGCGAAGTCCGTTATTTATGCGACAGAGAAGCTCTGATCTCACCTCTGTTGTGGCCGGAGTCCTCTCCGTGGTCGCCTCCAACACAGGAACCCGCTCACATCCTCTGAGGTTCAAGGCTTTGGGCTGCTTGGAGCACAGTCCGGCTGGTAAGCCCAGATCTGGACCAGAAACACAAAATAACGCAGGTTTATCCGGGACGGGGTCTTTGAAAGCACAACAGGTCTATCATTTATCACCTCCATTTTCTGGAAATAGTCTTATTAATAACCAGAATTTTATAATAAGCACACAGAGGCATACTGGGCTGAAGAACCAGAACCAGTCAGAAACCAGTATGGCCAGTTTTCTAATGAAGTTTGTCATCCTGCTGAAAAAAGTCAGATCAACCATCAGACTCATTCTACTGGTTTCTAATGGTTTTACATCCTAATGGGACCAGTAGTTTCCTAATGGCTTCCTCTAATGGTTCCTATTCCCATGAGAATCTTAATGGTTTTCCTAATGGTTTTCCTAATGGTATTCTACCGGATTTGTCAGCAGGGCGCCATCATCAAAATGTCGCACATTCATGCTGACCCACCACCACCTCCACCTCGTCTCTGAGCTAAAAGGCCCCCAAACTCACCGGGATTAAAATCCACCAGCGCCCCACCACCTTCCTCCTCCTCTTCCTCCACCGGCCCGCCGTACTTCATCATCGCAGCACCCCCCCGGTGGCCCCGGGCGATGATGGACTCGATGAGCTCCAGCTTCCTCCGCAGCGCCTCGTTCTCCTTGTGGCTGCGGGAGATCTCCAGCTGCAACACGGCGTAGCTGTCATCCACCAGCTCGCAGATCTCCGCCACCGCCGCTTTGGTCAGCGCCTCCATGATGGACGCCAGTTGGGAGTGAAATGTCTTGTAAGTCGTCATTTTGATCAACAACAACAACAACAACAACACGCCCCGCGGACCGAGGAGAGGAAGCGACGTCCGGGACTTTCTCCGCGGTCACGGCGTCCGGCTGGAAGCCGAGCGGCGGTTACCTGTCGGGGAAACGGACGGATGCGACGCTTGACCGTTGTTGTTCGGAACTGCTCGGTTACCAACACACTTCCGGTAACCGCTTTCACAATAAAGGTTCAGAGAAACTCATAAGATGATGCGTTCAAATGCGCCCTGTAAACTTATATTGATGTAACTTGAATCTGGTTATCAATGCAAAGGAAAAAATGTATATATACTTTTTTTTTCTAGAGCTCATAAATACTGGGACATCAAGGTGGACAAGAAGTTGAGTGCCTGACTTAAAAAAACAAATAAGAAAGAAAAAAAAGTAAGAGACTTGGGGACTGTTCACAAAAAAATGAATAAATAAAAATAAAAAAACGTCCCCAATCTCAGGACTCAACACAGGACAACTCCACAAACCTGGTCTATAAACAGGATAAACACTCTTACACATCTTTCACTTGCTGGAAAATGTCCTTGACGATTATTTCTACCAAATATCCCTAAAATTATTTGTGACTTGAGCCAATGTTTCTAAATTGCAGTAAGTTCTCTCTGTATACATTGTATGTATCTGCATACATTTTCTCACATTTGGGTGCTTTGAGGTATGTTGCATTGTTGTTTTATGTTTGTTTGTTTGTTTGTTTGTTTTTACATTTTTATGTCCATGTGGTGTTCAGAAACAGGATCTTGCATAATAGATTTTGTAATATCACAGTATGAAAATGTATTTTTATGGATCCCGGGAAGAACAGTCTTTACAAGTTAAAGACTAAACACGAATTGGGATCCATAATAAACAGCATAATAAACAATAAATATTGTTTGTTTTTCTACAATAAAACTGTGACGTAACATCATTAGCTATAGTCCATTTTTTCTTTTACATGGCAGTAATGTGCTTCTAGTTGGAAATACAAAGCTAATCCTGCCTGTTTTGAAGGATTTTTATTTGATGAAGTGAATTTACTCAAACAACATTTTAGAAGCCTTATTGTTGGAAATGATCGTCGTTCCCTTCTGAAGCTGAAGCAGGAAACAAACCCAGAGCAGTGAGAGGTGGAGCAACTCTGAAAAACAAGTCGGCAGTTTCCTGAACTGAAAGTGAAACTTTTCCTCAGAGCTGCAGCAAATCTCCGTGTTTGTGTCTGAAGTTCATCTGTTCTTCCTCAGCAACTGACTCCAATACTGGTGAGTACAGCTGATCATGTTTACTGTGTTCCAACCAGCAGCTTTAACTCCAAACTGAGCTTCAGTTAAATGTTGTTTTTCTGACTCCTCAGAGGTGCGACATGTCTGCTGGCAGCAACCAGAGATCTGAGGATCAGTTTCTGTGCTCCATCTGTCTGGATGTGTTCACTGATCCAGTCAGTACACCATGTGGACACAACTTCTGTAAAACCTGCATCACTCAGCACTGGGATGATCAGCTTCTCTACAAGTGTCCTTTGTGTAAAGAGAGTTTTCCTACTCAACCTCAGCTGAAGGTCAACACCTTCATCAGAGATCTGGTTGATCAGTTCAGACATGAAGCTCAGCAGGAATCCAGCAGCAGCAGCTCAGAGCAACAAGCTGCCAAACCAGGAGAAGTTCTCTGTGACGTCTGCACTGGAACCAAACTGAAGGCCCTGAAGTCCTGCCTGGTGTGTCTGACCTCCTACTGTCAGACTCACCTGGAGCCTCATCGGACACTTTCAGGTCTGAAAAGACATCAGCTGATTGAGCCTGTGGAGAACCTGGAGGACAGGATGTGCAGGAAGCACGATAAACCTCTGGAGCTGTTCTGTAAGAGCGACCAGACATGTGTCTGCATGCTCTGCTCTGTTTTAGACCACAAGACTCATGAGTTTGTTCCTCTGAGAGAAGAATATGAAGGAAAGAAGGCAGAGCTGGGGAAGACAGAGGCTGAAATCCAGCAGATGATCCAGAAGAGACGACGGAAGATTCAGGAGCTGAAAGAGTCGGTGAAGATCAGCAAAGATGCTGCAGACAGAGAGACAGCAGAAGCTGTTCAGGTCTTCACTGCTCTGATGGAGGCTGCTCAGAGACGCCTGGAGGAGCTCAGAGAGGAGATCCAAGACAAACAGAAAACTGCAGAGAAACAGGCTGAAGACTTCATCAAAGATCTGGAACAGGAAATCTCTGAGCTGAGGAAGAGGAGCTCTGAGCTGGAGCAGCTCTCACGCTCTGAAGACCACCTCCACCTCCTCCAGAGCTTCTGCTCCCTGAAAGATGCTCCACCCACCAAGGACTGGACGGAGGTCAGAGTCCGTCCTCCATCATATGAGGGGACTGTGGTGAGAGCTGTGTCTCAGCTGGAGGAGACACTCAGGACACAGATTAAGATTATGATTCTGGAGGCTGAGATGAAGAAGGTCCAGCAGGATGCAGTGGATGTTACTCTGGATCCTGATACAGCGAATCCAGACCTGGTCCTGTCTAAAGATGGAAAACAAGTTCATCATCGTGATGTGAGGAAGAAACTTCCAGATAATCCAGGGAGAGTTTCTAACAGCGCGTACACCCCAAACAAGATTCGGCCGTCAAGTATGTATGCAATGACGATTCACAGCGCGTGTAGCGCAGCTTTTGCAAACCTTCAGATATGTAAACAGGTGTTTAAACAGGAGCAAGCACGTCGTGCGCGTCAGCGGCAGCAGAGGCCGGTGACTGAAGATTAGATCTTTGGCATCACGGGACAGACACACTTAACTGTGTGTCTGACAAGTGTGGCAATAGGGGATTATCACGCTTCCGTGTTCCAGTTTCCGGAACTTGAAACACTTAGCCGGTCCATTTATGGGCCAGTTTCAATGTCCCTGCTCTGTTCCACTTCGTAAACTGAATAAACGCCAACCCTACTTAAATTTTCATGGATTCCAGACTGAAGTGATTACTGAGGAAGAAGTTTATCAAAGCAATTTGCCAGAATGAAGGGCTGAACTTTATAATAAAACAACGTCGGACGTTTGTTTGTAGCCAGTGTGGCACAACACCGGCACTTCAATGATGCAGACTACACGAGAAGGGTCTATCTGCGGCTCGCAAGACGGGCGTGTCGTAGTGTGACGTTACTCGACGACACGCCCACCAGGCCAATGAGAGCACGGTAAAATCCAGCCCAACCCCTGACCCTTCCCCTAAACCTAACCAGACCCACCCACAATGCGACACGCCCACTATAGGACACGCCCACTGGGTTGCAAGCCGCAGATAGATACACTTGGGTCGTTTCTCAATACCAAGTTCGCTAAGAATAAACTTGTGTACTTGCTAGTATGGACTTGTTGGAAGTAAAGACCTCTGAGGACGGAAGGACGCAAGTACACTCGTTGCACATTTGGAACAGAAGCATACTTGATTACGTCAAAGACGTTGCTGAAGTTGTGTCATGACAGATATCTAATACTGAAATAATAAGTAGCAATAACCCTGCTTGAATGTGGCAGTTAAAGACAGCTAATCTGCGCAACCGTCTTACTTACTGATAGCTACCGTCAGCTGTTCAGCCCGTTTGTGAAACCGCTAGTCACTTTTAATAACGGTTTAAAATTAACAAACCACCAAGAAGTTGAAGTAAAACAAATCTGTTGTAGAAAAGTTATATAAAACCAACGTTACGTAAAATAATGAGTATTTTCAGCACTTATAGCAATTACTTTTCTCCTCCACCATTGTTATGCCGCAATGCCTTATGGGATAGAAAGGTGTCTGAAGTCCACAAAAGTCATCTCCAATGCAGACTCGGAAAAGTGGGCGGAGCAAGTACACATCCGGGAATATGGAGCGTACTTGTCTTGATGCGTTCTTTGAATTGGAACAGTACTTGGACCTCTACTGATGACGTTTCAAAAGTACACAAGAATGCAAGTCCGCAAAAGTACGCATATTGAGAAACGGCCTTGGACTACACAGCTAGCGTTAGCAAACTAGCATTAGGAGGCTAGCGTTAGCTGACGTGCCTAACTTTGTGCGTCTTAAAACACACAAACATCTGAAAATCGGGTCTGTACCCCCCCGTTTCCAGTGGAACAACTGGGGACTGCCAAGAAAGGAGACGCTTTCAGATGCTTGTGTGTTTTCAGCAGCACAAAGTTAGGCACGTCATCAAGTTGGCTAATGCTAGCCGGCTAACGACGGCTGTGTGGTCTGCCCAAGTGTATCTATCTGCGGCTTGCAACCCAGTGGGCGTGTCATATAGTGGGGGTGTCGCATAGTGGGTGGGTCTGGTTAGGTTTAGGGGAAGGGTCAGGGGTTGGGCTACATTTTACCGTGCTCTTATTGGCCTGGTGGGCGGGTCGTTGAGTAACGTCACTCTACGACACGCCCACTCTACGACACGCCCCTGTCTTGCGAGCCGCAGATAGACCCTTCTCGGTCTGCCAGCTACAAACAAACGTGCTGCGTTGTTTTATTAAAAAGTTCAGCCCTTTACCGCGGCGAATCGATCGCTATGATCCACTTCTTCCTTGGCATTACTTCAGTCTGGAATGAAAGTTTAAGTATGTTTGGCGTTTATCCGATTTACAAAGTGTAACAGAGCAGGGACGGCTATTGTTGAAATGGCCCGGAAGAGGAAATTCCCAGATTCCGGGAAGTTCCGGTAAGCGTGATAGTCCCTTATGGCACTCCCAAGGGGTGGCCATGGCCACCCTGAGCAAAAAGCGGGGCCACCCTAGCAACAATGATATTTTTTCATTCACATCAACTTTTATTTACAGTTAACACAGTGCAGCATGCTTTGCTTAAATTTAAATGTCAAAATCTTCATAAGCTCATAAAAATCAAATAATATTACACGAGAACTGCCATTTTCTGCCATTGCTCTTTTGCCGTCGTCCCCTGCAGGTCTGTAATGCCCCATTAACTCAGTCTCTCCTATGTAAATTCATCCAGAGAGGCTCCACCCAGAACTGGCACAACCAGTTTCTAATGCCCCTTCACATCAGCACCTACTTGGCCCTCACTGGTCCGACACCACACTACCCCAGTTTAGTTCACTTACAATTGAGGGCAACTGAGGCGTCTTCAGCTCTGGTTTTCAGTGTGGGCGAGGCCGTCATCGTGAAGTTTGGTGAAGTCGTTTGTTTGCGACACACACTGAATAATAATGGAAGAAGCTGAGTTTGCGACTTACCTGCTGTTTGTTTTATGACGCCGTTTATCACGGTGTTGTGGGCGTGCACGGCCGGTAGATGTTCGGAAAACATCCCCAGTAACTACAGCAAGCCAGATCTGAACTCACAGGACAATAGTAGTCGTTTGTTCATTCATTCGTCTTAAAGTATTGGTGAGTTGAAAGAATAATGTCTTATATCGAGGCCCGTTCATTCTGCCCCCTTCACTCCCATTATATATATTTATGACTGATCTGAATACAGTAGCGTCCAAAGCAATCAGGGAGATGCAGAAATGTTACTGTGAGTAAATGCACGTACAAATTCCAGTAATAAGGTCCAGGTTGACAGAAACAAAAGTTATCCTTTAAGAACCCTTGGCCACCCTGATATTTTCTCTGGCCACCCCTAAAATAAAATCTCTGCAGGCAGCCCTGGACAGTGGAGGATTAACTGTGATCTGCATCCGGTCCCGGTTTCTGACCAGCAGTTTGATGAGCTGCTGTGTGGATGGGATTTACTGGGCTGATGATGCTGCCCCGCAACGAGACAGCGGGTCGTTAAACTGGGCCGGATCAGATGAAAGCTGAAAGCGCCCCTCGTCAGCATGCAGCTCCTGAAGTAGTGAGACTCATCACACTCAGAACGTCTCTGAATTATCGAGTGAACCCAGACACGGAGCAGAGACGGCCTACGATGACGTTCCCCGGCTTTGTTTAATCACATAAAGCTGAGCCGCTCTCTCTGTTGCATCTGCCGTCGTACAAAGAGACCGCTGAAAGGAAAAAAAGAAGCTTCATGTCACCATGACACTGATGTCCATGATGAGTGGACAGAAACTTGTGAGCAGAAGTGTGACTGTGATTCATGTTGATCATCGATTAAAAGACACATTAAAGACAAAGAGTGTTTCTCTGTTATTAACACTGTTAATAACATAAACAGTGTTTATTATCAGGAATAGAAGACTGAAAAGCAGCAGAGATAAAAGATTTGAAGTGTGATGTAGTTCCTCTGTGTGTCCAGCAGAGGGCAGCAGAACAACAACTAAAAGACCTGAATTGGTGCAAGAAACTATAAATTTTCTGACATTTATGTACAAGAAAAGACAAGAAAACAAAAACAAACTTTCGTTCTTTCATGTTTATCTCAAATAAATTGTGCCACTTTATTTTTAAATATTAATAAAGAATTTCAGCTTTTCATGTCCTGATAAACTTTATTCCAGAGTTTAACTCCTACAAAAGACACATTGTCGCTTTAGCACTTTTACAACTGTTGGCTCAGCAAACTTACAATTATCTCCCAAATTATATTTAATTTTCTGTAGTTTAAATTATTTTTTTAACACTTTCAGGAAGGTAATTCTCAGCATAAACATGATTTATATTGTTTTATGGTAAAATATACTCCTCTTGCCTTCATATTTTGCAACGTTGGTGACTTTTGTGGCCAAAAGTGTCCACACACAAAAACTGTGATAAAATGATCAAATATCAGGAGTTTTTCTACTTTTATTCATAAATCATTTCAACCTTCAGTCAGTTAGATCTATAAATGTGGAATTATGGGACGACCAGGGAGCGCTAGGAGTCATTTCTTTGCACATGTGTGTGAAATCATTTCTGATTTTCAAAATGTTGATTTTGATATTGACTAGAAAATAATTTCACACATGCTGCACATGCATTTAAATATCTTGGTGTCCCCTGATGGTCCCAGAACTCCATAATATTACTGTCAATAGGATTTCCTGCATCGGCCTACAATGGGCAACAAAGCTGAATCTGGTGGAATCCAGTAAAAATGTCAAATATTGCTACTTCTCTTCCAAATAAGATAAAGGTACACACTTACGAGTGATTACTGGAAACAAAAAGGAATTGATGTAATATTGGCCCCATTAATGAACAAATTAATAGTTAGTTAATTTATTTTGAACAAGTAATGAGCAAAGTAAATAATGATAATACATTAATGGTTGAGTTTAAAGCTGAAGGAATCTCCAGATCTGTAGTCTATATGCATCTTTATCATTAGAAACTACAAAATAAATATCTAAAAAGTTTAATATGGTCGTGTTTGATTTTATATAAAAACAGAAAAAACATCACGTAAGAAAAGAAGTTGTGTGTTTGGGGAAATATGTTGAATACAATAAAATAAATCACCAATCTCCACCAAAGCTGGTCTTTAAACAGGATGAACACTCCCACAGATCTTTCACAATAATAGCTGGAATATTTGTGCCTGACAAAGATTTCTACCAAATGAGTAATTATTGTTAGTTCGCAACAAATTCTCTCTGCATACGTTGTTTCAGGTTTTACAATAAAACTGACGGTTTTAATATGTTTGTGAGATAAAAAAAAACAAACAGATTTAATCCTGTTTGTTTTTTTTATTTTTGTGTAATAATTTATGATTATATTATAATAAGTAATTTATTTTAAGGATCTCCCGACATTTTACAACCTGTATTGTGAAATCATCTTTAATCACGTCTGAAGCAGGAAACAAACCCAGAGCAGTGAGAGGTGGAGCAACACTGAAAAACAAGTCGTCATTTTCCTGAAATGAAAGTGAAACTTTGTCACATCAGAGCTGCAGTCGAAGCAAATCTCCGTGTTTGTGTCTGAAAAATAAACTGAGTTCATCTTCCTCAACAACTGACTCCAATACTGGTGAGTACAGCTGATCTTAAAACCACAATTTCAGTGAAGTTGTGCACAACGTAAATAAAACAGACAACAATGATCTGCAGATGTTTTTAACAGCTGAATTCACGACTGAGACGATTTATCATTCAAATCTAGAAACTTTGTTTTTGGCAAATATTCACTCATTTTGAACTTGACGCCTGCAACATGTTCCTAAAAGCAGCTGGGACATGTTTATTTCTGTGTCACATAAAGTTTCAGGAGCTAAACATAAAATTGTTGCGGCGGTTGTAACTGGATTTTTCTCCCCTCATTCTTGCTGGATGAACAACTGCAGCTCAACATCCGGGTCTCCGTTGTTGAACTTTGCTCTTCATAACGCCACACATTTCCAGTGAGGTCAGGTCTGGACTGCAGGCAGGTCTCGTGCCCTACTCTGGTACTACGAAGCCACGCTGTTGGAAAACGCGCAGAATGCGTCGTTAATGTATTCATGGTTTTTACTCATTGGTAAATCATAAACGGGTCAGTTTTTCCTCATATTTACTACTGTGGACTTTTTCATGAAGCTGTTGAACCAGGTTTTTAGAGGTGAGGTTCCACAAACACAAACAAAGAATAAAATCAATCACCAGGTGAATATGCAGAAACTTTGGCTCAATACAAAGACAAGTGATCCAAACAGGTGTTTTTCCAGCATTCCTCAGCTGTTCCAGTCAGTTGTTGCTCTGTCCCAGCTTTTTAGGAACGTGTTGAAGCCATCGATTCAAACTGGTTTAATATTTACAAAACAACTAATAAAGAAGACAATAAAGTTTTTCAGTTTTATCAATCAGCACTTTGTCTTTGTCATTTATTCAATATAGCTTGAAAAATATTTGCAATTTTTTTTTTCAGTTTTTATTTATGTTTTTTACAACGTCCCAACTTCATTGTTATTAGTGTTGTATTACTGTGTTCCAACCAGCAGCTTTAACTCCAGACTGAGCTTCAGTTAAATGTTGTTTTTCTGACTCCTCAGAGGTGCGACATGTCTGCTGGCAGCAACCAGAGATCTGAGGATCAGTTTCTGTGCTCCATCTGTCTGGATGTGTTCACTGATCCAGTCAGTACACCATGTGGACACAACTTCTGTAAAACCTGCATCACTCAGCACTGGGATGTTAACGACAGCTGCAAATGTCCAATGTGCAAAAAAGTGTTCACCACTAGACCTGATCTAGACGTCAACACCTTCATCAGAGATCTGGTTGATCAGTTCAGACATGAAGCTCAGCAGGAATCCAGCAGCAGCAGCTCAGAGCAACAAGCTGCCAAACCAGGAGAAGTTCTCTGTGACGTCTGCACTGGAACCAGACTGAAGGCCCTGAAGTCCTGCCTGGTGTGTCTGACCTCCTACTGTCAGACTCACCTGGAGCCTCATCGGACACTTTCAGGTCTGAAAAGACATCAGCTGATGGAGCCTGTGGAGAACCTGGAGGACAGGATGTGCAGGAAGCACGATAAACCTCTGGAGCTGTTCTGTAAGAGCGACTAGACATGTGTCTGCATGCTCTGCTCTGTTTTAGACCACAAGACTCATGAGTTTGTTCCTCTGAGAGAAGAATATGAAGGAAAGAAGGCAGAGCTGGGGAAGACAGAGGCTGAAATCCAGCAGATGATCCAGAAGAGACGACGGAAGATTGAGGAGCTGAAAGAGTCGGTGAAGATCAGCAAAGATGCTGCAGACAGAGAGACAGCAGAAGCTGTTCAGGTCTTCACTGCTCTGATGGAGGCTGCTCAGAGACGCCTGGAGGAGCTCAGAGAGGAGATCCAAGACAAACAGAAAACTGCAGAGAAACAGGCTGAAGACTTCATCAAAGATCTGGAACAGGAAATCTCTGAGCTGAGGAAGAGGAGCTCTGAGCTGGAGCAGCTCTCACGCTCTGAAGACCACCTCCACCTCCTCCAGAGCTTCTGCTCCCTGAAAGATGCTCCACCCACCAAGGACTGGACGGAGGTCAGAGTCCGTCCTCCATCATATGAGGGGACTGTGGTGAGAGCTGTGTCTCAGCTGGAGGAGACACTCAGGAAACAGAAGAAGATGATGGTGGAGGCTGAGATGAAGAAGGTCCAGCAGGATGCAGTGGATGTTACTCTGGATCCTGATACAGCTCATCCTAAACTGGTCCTGTCTGATGATGGAAAACAAGTTTACTGTGGTGATGTGAGGAAGAAACTTCCAGATAATCCAGAGAGATTTTCTTACTGTGTTTGTGTTTTAGGAAATCAGAGTTTCTCTTCAGGCAGATTTTACTTTGAGGTTCAGGTTAAAGGAAAAACTGACTGGGATTTAGGAGTCGCCAGAGAGTCCATCACCAGGAAGGGAGCGATCACACTGAGTCCTCAGGATGGTTGCTGGACTGTGTGGTTGAGAAATGGAAACGAGTACGAAGCTCTGGCTGACCCTCCAGTCCGTCTCCATGTCCCGTCTGCTCCTGAGAAGGTGGGGGTGTTTGTGGATTATGAGGAGGGTCTGGTCTCCTTTTATGATGTAGATGCTGCAGCTCTGATCTTCTGCTTTACTGGCTGCTGCTTCTCTGAAAAACTCTACCCATTCTTCTGTCCTTCTCCAAACTATGGTGGTAAAAACTCGTCTCCTCTGATCATCTGTCCTGTCAATCAAACTGTCTGATGGTTTTTTTTTAGAGAAGCTCCATGAACAGAGAATCTGTTTCTCCAACAGTTTCAGTCTGAGTGTCTCTGTAGGTGAAGTTCTACTCGTGGAGTGATGAGGTTGGAAATGTCCTCAGCAACACGTCACCAGTTCACTTCACATCTGGATTATTCTGCACATTTTTACTCTTCAAACTAATGAAATCTTACAGACTAAACTGTTTTTTCTTCCATGAAACATTTATGTTCATTTATTCTGCTGCAGAAACCAAACATGTCAAAGAAATGACTGGAAGCTTCATGTCACCATGACACTGATGTCCATGATGAGTGGACAGAAACTTGTGAGCAGAAGTGTGACTGTGATTCATGTTGATCATCAATAAAAAGACAAATTAAAGACAAAAAGTGTTTTTCTGTCATAAACACCGTTAATGACATAAACTTTGTTTATAATCAGGAGGAGAAGACTGAAAAGCAGCAGAGATGAGATGAAAGAGTTGAAGTGTGATGTAGTTCCTCTAAGTGTCCAGCAGAGGGAAGCAGAACAACTGAAAGTTTATGTTGTTTCAGTCACACAAAGAAAAAATATTTGCACGTTTCAAGTATTAAACAGCAATTTGTGAGACCAAAACAGACAGAAGCAGAAAGCTTGTATGTCCATATACAGTACAATTACATCAATAAAGTTACCTTTGACCCTAATCAGAGCAAGAAAATATGTTTTGTGAACTTTATATGTACAGGAAAAAAACAAGAAAACACAAACATTTATTCTTTCATGTATTTCTCAAAACTAGATTGCGACACTTTCTTTTTAAATATTAATAAAGAATTTCAGGTTTTAATATTCCTGACAAACTTTATTCCAGACTCCTAGAAAAGACACAGATCTTTGCTTAAACACTTTTGTAGCTTTTGGCTCAACAAACTTACAATCATCTTCCAAATAATAGTTAATTGGCTGTAGTTTAAATTATTTTTTAACACCTTCAGGAAGGAAATTCTAAGCATAAGCATGATTTACATATGACAAAATATAATCTCCCTCCCTGAGCTGCCACTGTATTGTAGTGGTGGGGTTTGCGTGTTCTGAGGATCCTAGGGGGCTATGTTGTCTGGGGCTAGATTATGCCCCTGGAAGGGTCACTCATGGCAAACAGGTTACCAGAGAAGGAACCAGACAAAGCGCAGCCCAAACACCATCCCTCACCCTGACATGAGTCACCGGGGCCCCCCTCTGGAGCCATGCCTGGAGGTGGGGCACAGAGGCGAGTGCCTGGCGGCCGGGGTTCTGCCCATGGGGCCAGTCAGGCTCAGCCTGACAGGATGACACGTGCCCTCCCTCCCATGGACTCACCACCTGCAAGAGGGGCCATAAAGGTTGGGTGCAGTATGAATTGGGTGGTGGCTGAGGGCAGGGGAGACCCTGGTGGGCCGACCCCGGCTCTAGGGATGTGGAATGTCACCTCTCTGGTTGGACCTTGTTCCACTTTGGTTGCTCCCGGTGAGAGGCGCCGGGCAGGTGTGGGCATACTCATTGTTCCCCGGCTCAGCACCTGTATGTTGGTGTGGACGAAAGGGTAGTCTCCCTCCGCCTCCAGGTGGGGGGCAGGTCCTGACTGTTCTTTGTGCCTATGCACTGAACAGCAGCTCAGAGAGTACCCACCTTTTCTGGAGTCCTTGGATGGCATGTTGGAAAGTGCTCATTCCGGGGACTCCATCGTTCTGCTGGGGGACTTCAATTCTTACCTGGGCGACGACAGTGAGACCTGGAGGGGCGTGATTGGGAGGAATGGTCCCCCTGATCTGTGGTGTTTTGTTGTTGGACTTCTGTGCTCATCATGGAATGTCCTTAACAAACACGATGTTCAGGCATTAGAGTGTCCACATGTACACCTGGCATCAGGACACCTTAGGCCTCAGTTCCACGATCAACTTCGTTGTTGTGTCATCCGACTTGTGGCCCCTTATCCTGGACACTTGGGTGAAGAGGTGGGTGGAGCTATCCACTGATCACCACCTGGTGGTGAGTGGGCTCATATGGTGAGAGAGGGAGCTGGTCAGATCTGGCAGGCCCAAATGTGTCATGAGAATCTGCTGGGAACTTCTGGCAGAGTCCCCTGTCAGGGAGAGCCTTAACTCCCACCTCCGGGAGAGCTTCAACCATATTCAGAGGGAGGTGGGGGACATTGAGTTGGAATGGGCTGTTTTTTGCGCCTCTATTGGTGAAGCTGTGAGTCGGAGGTGTGGCCTTAAAGTATTCTGTGCCTGTCATGCATCATCAATGCATCTTCCGATGAGGAAGCAGAGTTTGGGGACTCTGGGCTGGACTCTTCCATCACTGGGACTGAGGTCGCTGAAGTAGTCAAAAAGCTCCTCAGTGGCAGGGCCCCGGGGTTAGATGAGATCCGCCTGGATGCTGTGGGGCTGTCTTGGCTGACACGCCTTTGCAGCATCGCGTGGACATCAGGGGCAGTACCTCTGGCCTGGCAGACTGGGGTGGTGGTCCCCCTCTTCAAAAATGGAGATGGGAGGGTGGACTCCAACTTCAGCGAGATCACACTCCTCAACCTCCCTGGTAAGGTCTATTCAGGAATCCTGGAGAGGAGGGTTTGTTGGATAGTCGAACCTCGGAGTGAGGAGGAGCAGTGTGGTTTTCGTCCCGGTCGTGGAACAGTGGACCAGCTCTACACCCTCTTCAGGATCCTGGAGGGGGCGTGGGAGTTCGCCCAACCAGTCTACATGTGCGCTGTGGACTTGGAGAAGGCGTTCGATCGTGTCCCCCGGGGACTCCTGTGGGGGGTGCTCCGGGAGTATGGAGTGCCGGACCCCCCTCGTTCAAGCATCTTGGGGTCTTGTTCACAAGTGAGGGAATAATGGAGTGGGAGATTGACCAATGGATCAGTGTAGCGTCCGCAGTGTTTGCGACTCTGCGTCGGTCTGTTGTGGTGTAGAAGGAGCTGAGCCAGAAGGCGAAGCTCTCGATTTACCGGTCCATCTACATTCCAACCCTCACCTATGGTCATGAGCTGTAGGTTATGACCAAAAAAATGAGGTTGCGGCTACAAGCGGCCAAAATGAGTTTGCTCCGCAGGGTGGTCAGGCTCTCCCTTAGAGAGAGGGCGAGGAGCTTGGTCATCTGGGAGGGGCTCAAAGTACAGCCACTGCTCCTCCTCATCGAGAGGAGCCAGATGTGGTATCTCGGGCATCTGGTCAGGATGCCTCCTCCGTGGTGAGGTGTTCCAGGTACGTCCCACTGGGATGAGACCCGGGGAAGACCCAGGACATGCTGGAGGGACTACATTTCCTGGCTGACCTGGGAATCCATTGGGATCCCCCCAGATGAGCTGGTGGCTGTGCATGGGGAGAGGGAAATCTGGGCTTTCCTGCTTAGGAAGCTGCCCCCGCGACCCGACCCCGGATAAGCGGAGTTAGACGATTGAACAAACAAACAAACAAACAAACAAACAAACAAACAACTCCTCCTGGCTTCCAGCTAAGCTCCTCTCTCCTGCTCCATAACCAGCAAGAGGCTCTCTCTGCTGCCTCCCCCATCCTGCGAGCTTCTGTCTTTCTCTCCCTCCCCGTCACCACGAATGCTGTGAGCATCCTCCACACTGACTTCTCCCTGCAGTTATGCACGAGATCCTGGTATTTGGCATTCTTTCTCTCAAACACCTGCTCTCTACTTTCTTCCCATGGGACTCTAAGTTCAATGAGGATGATCTTCTTTGCTTCTTTAGACCACGGTACCACATCTGGCCTCAGAATTGTCTGGACAACTTGTGGGAATTGCAGTCTTCCCCCCAGGCCTACATTCATTTCCCAGGATTGGGCTTTTTGCTGCAGATTGCTTCTTGTTGCTGTGGTTGGTGGCTTTTGTCCCTCCCTCACAAACTGATTTCTTGTATTGATCTCCGTACTTGGCATTTCTTGCATCTCTCCTGCTCCAGGGTGTCAGCAGGTGTCATGAGCACCTTATCATGGTGCTACCTATGCCTACCTTGGACAAGTGCTGTCTTACACCCTGACAGGATGTGTGCCCAGGTACCCCTCTCTCCACAGAGCTTGCACAAAGGGTCCTGTCTCATACCCCACTTGTGCAAGTTTGTTGGGGTTGGGAGTGACTATAGCATGAATGAGATTTGGATAGGCTCCAATTTCCAAAGATCTCCCCATGTGATCTTGCTCTTGGGTAATCCCATTTGGTACATGCCCCCTGGGATGCTAGCTCCACTGCCCCTGCCCTTTGTCCTTCCACCTCCAGGTTCCTTACTTCATCCTAGATCATGGCTCTTTTGTCCTTGGATCCTGTCTCCCCCCATTGGGCATGGGAGGTTCCAAGAACCTGTCTTCCTTTGCATGGCTTTCCAATGATTTCCCATAGATTCAACATACTTTCAGTTTTTCAACAGATGAATCCGCTGCCCACTTCATCCTGATCTTGTGAGGATCTTGTGCCTGCATGTCTGACTTGTTCATCCTGGGAGTCTCTGTATGTCATTATGACTCTGCACTTTGCTACCTTAAATTCCTCCACCACAGATGAAAGAGAAGTTGGAGCTGCTATGATTTTATGTAGAGGTCTACTGAAGTGAAGCTTGGGGGCATTCCCAGTCATCTTTGGAGGCACTTGTTGATCTTCCTCTCCATTCTTTCAAAGCTTGCCATAGGGACTTCATATACTGTCGACAACCACGTGAGTCTTGGCAGCAATCTTTGAACTTCCCAGGGACCCTGATTTATTGATCCTCCTTAGCAATTCCCCTCTCTCTTTTCTGAAGTGAAGACAAAAGATTTTTCATTTCATAGTTCCCTAATCTAACTTCATATCTTAAACTTTCCACAAACCTCTCATCACAGACATAGATCATATTATATGTGATCTGTGACCATACAGTTTATGATCATAGATCATATTATACATGATCTATGATGTCAGATATTATGATCGTGTATAATGATCTATGATCATGTTTTATTATGAATGACAAAAATCATATCTAATCGTATGTATCCCTTACAGATCACCTGACCTGGAGGTGAGCAAAGCCACATTCTCATACATGCCAGCAGCGCTACAGTTCTTCACCTCTGGTTTGAGGCCAGACTTCTTGCTGCTTTGGATCATAACTTTCATCTCCAGAGACCATCACCGATCAAAAGATGGAGAGAAAGACGTGAGTGGCGATTCTCACTACGGCATTTATAGTTCATTCTATAATTTTTTATTTTGTATACTGAAGAACAGAAACATTGCAGCCATGATGTTGTTTATAACTAACTGAACCTCAAATGTATTTTTGAAATAACAGTTTTTGTTTTTTTCCCCCAGATACACGAGGCTCTACAAAGCACATGCCAGGCAGTGATATATGCACTAAACTCCCAAAACTTCTGGATCTATCTGGAAACTGCAGACCAAGACTGTGCAGAAGAGACTGGCTCGGTTAGAAGACCCCCACCCCCAGCCCCCCCCGCCCCCCCCCCCCCAGGACACCCCCCCCCCCCCTAAACACCCCCCCCCCCTCCCCCCCCCCCACCCCCCCCATCCCCCCCAACATAATCCCACTATATTATATAGTTTATGGCCTTTACTGACCTCTAAATGGGAACCTTTGGTCTAACAGCTCATAAAAGGAAAAAGGTTTTTATAATTTCACTTGAATGAAAATGATCCACACAATCATGTTGATCTATTTATTTACAAAAAAGAACACTTGAATGTGAAACTTTTCATATTTAAAATGTCTCAGCTGTGCAAGACTGAGCCTGAATGTCCTCATGACCAGATGATGCCGGCGTGAGTTGCAGCATCAGGGCAGTAAAGGGACAAAGATGCTGGTTTGCTGGCTCCTGACCACAGCACTTCCTGCACGTCTGTGGGCATTTCCCTGCAGTTTCACGGTGCTCCTTGAACCCCTGCAGATAATGGAGCACGATGACGACCCTGATGCACCATCACAGCATCAAAAACCAGTCCAGGCTGTCCCTCAGAGTCCCTGACCCAAACTCTCCTCTCATCCAGGGACACCTGCTGAAGCTGCCTCTGCAAAATATGTATAAAAATATTCTATAAATCATGTTTTAGCCACAACATGTTGACATTTGTATAATTTAATTCAGACCATTAAAAAGAAGACGTCCTAGATAGAGACACAATTCATACCTCTGTTTCCTGGCAACAGGCAGGACATCCAGACTCTGCTGCTCCCGCTCCCCCTCCACCCTCAGTGCAGCAGAAACTTCTATCCAGGACTTTTCCTCTGAGTCAGGATTATAAACCTCAATAAATCTGTTCTGGTTCCTCTCAAAGGTTCAAGTCTGACAGAGATTAATGATTTACCAGGTAAAGATAAAGTTGCACACTTAGGAGTGATTAATAGGGAAAAAAAGAAACAATTTATCTCATATTGTTCCCAACAAAACTCCAATATACTTAAAGAATCTGCTGATATTTTAGAACCATATTGTTGGATGAATTAAAATCTCATCTGAAGCTGAAGCAGGAAACGAACTCTGATCAGTGAGAGGTGGAGCAACACTGAAAGATAAGTCACAGTTTCCTGGAATGACATTAAAAGTTCGTCACATCAGAGCTGCAGTCGAAGCAAATCTCCGTGTTTGTGTTGAAAGGAAAATGAACTGAGTTCATCTGTTCTTCCTCAACAACTGACACCAATACTGGTGAGTACAGCTGATCATGTTTACTGTGTTCCAACCAGCAGCTTTAACTCCAAACTGAGCTTCAGTTAATTGTTGTTTTTCTGACTCCTCAGAGGTGCGACATGTCTGCTGGCAGCAACCAGAGATCTGAGGATCAGTTTCTGTGCTCCATCTGTCTGGATGTGTTCACTGATCCAGTCAGTACACCATGTGGACACAACTTCTGTAAAACCTGCATCACTCAGCACTGGGATGTTAACAACAGCTGCAAATGTCCATTGTGTAAAAAAGTGTTCACCACTAGACCTGATCTAGACGTCAACACCTTCATCAGAGATCTGGTTGATCAGTTCAGACATGAAGCTCAGCAGGAATCCAGCAGCAGCAGCTCAGAGCAACAAGCTGCCAAACCAGGAGAAGTTCTCTGTGACGTCTGCACTGGAACCAAACTGAAGGCCCTGAAGTCCTGCCTGGTGTGTCTGACCTCCTACTGTCAGACTCACCTGGAGCCTCATCGGACACTTTCAGGTCTGAAAAGACATCAGCTGATGGAGCCTGTGGAGAACCTGGAGGACAGGATGTGCAGGAAGCACGATAAACCTCTGGAGCTGTTCTGTAAGAGCGACCAGACATGTGTCTGCATGCTCTGCTCTGTTTTAGACCACAAGACTCATGAGTTTGTTCTTCTGAGAGAAGAATATGAAGGAAAGAAGGCAGAGCTGGGGAAGACAGAGGCTGAAATCCAGCAGATGATCCAGAAGAGACGACGGAAGATTCAGGAGCTGAAAGAGTCGGTGAAGATCAGCAAAGATGCTGCAGACAGAGAGACAGCAGAAGCTGTTCAGGTCTTCACTGCTCTGATGGAGGCTGCTCAGAGACGCCTGGAGGAGCTCAGAGAGGAGATCCAAGACAAACAGAAAACTGCAGAGAAACAGGCTGAAGACTTCATCAAAGATCTGGAACAGGAAATCTCTGAGCTGAGGAAGAGGAGCTCTGAGCTGGAGCAGCTCTCACGCTCTGAAGACCACCTCCACCTCCTCCAGAGCTTCTGCTCCCTGAAAGATGCTCCACCCACCAAGGACTGGACAGAGGTCAGAGTCCGTCCTCCATCATATGAGGGGACTGTGGTGAGAGCTGTGTCTCAGCTGGAGGAGACACTCGGAAAACAGAGGAAGATGATGGTGGAGGCTGAGATGAAGAAGGTCCAGCAGGATGCAGTGGATGTTACTCTGGATCCTGATACAGCGAATCCAGAACTGGTTCTGTCTGATGATGGAAAACAAGTTCATCATGGTGATGTGAGGAAGACACTTCCAGATAATCCAGAGAGATTTTCTTACTGTGTTTTTGTTTTAGGAAATCAGAGTTTCTCTTCAGGCAGATTTTACTTTGAGGTTCAGGTTAAAGGAAAAACTGAATGGAATTTAGGAGTCGCCAGAGAGTCCATCACCAGGAAGGGAGACATCACACTGAGTCCTGAGGATGGTTACTGGACTGTGTGGTTGAGAAATGGAAATGAGTATGAAGCTAATGCTGATCCTTCAGTCCGTCTCCATGTCCCGTCTGCTCCTGAGAAGGTGGGGGTGTTTGTGGATTATGAGGAGGGTCTGGTCTCCTTTTATGATGTAGATGCTGCAGCTCTGATCTTCTGCTTTACTGGCTGCTGCTTCACTGACAAACTCTACCCATACTTCTGTCCTTGTCTGAATGATGGTGGTAAAAACTCGTCTCCTCTGATCATCTGTCCTGTCAATCAAACTGTCTGATGGTTTTTCTAGAGAAGCTCCATGAACAGAGAATCTGTTTCTCCAACAGTTTCAGTCTGAGTGTCTCTGTAGGTGAAGTTCTACTCGTGGAGCGATGAGGTTGGAAATGTCCTCAGCAACACGTCACCAATTCACTTCACATCTGGATTATTCTGCACATTTTTACTCTTCAAACTAATGAAATCTTTCAGACTAAACTGTTTTTTCTTCCATGAAACATTTATGTTGATTTATTCTGCTGCAGAAACCAAACATGTCAAAGAAATGACTGGAAGCTTCATGTCACCATGACACTGATGTCCATGATGAGTGGACAGAAACTTGTGAGCAGAAGTGTGACTGTGATTCATGTTGATCATCAATAAAAAGACAAATTAAAGACAAAGACTGTTTTTTTGTTATTAACACTGTTAAGAACATAAACTGTGTTTATTATCAGGAATAAAAGACTGAAAAGCAGCAGAGATGAAAGATTTGAAGTGTGATGTAGTTCCTCTGTGTGTCCAGCAGAGGGCAGCAGAACAACAACTAAAAGACCAGAATTAGTGCAAGAAACTAAATTTTCTGACATTTATGTACAAGAAAAACAAGAAAACAAAAACAAAGATTCGTTCTTTCATGTTTATCTCAAAATAGATTGTGACGCTTTCTTTTTAAATAATAAAGAATTTCAGCTTTTCATGTCCTGATAAACTTTATTCCAGAGTTTAACTCCTACAAAAGACACATTGTCGCTTTAGCACTTTTACAACTGTTGGCTCAACAAACTTACAATCATCTCCCAAATTATATTTAATTTTCTGTAGTTTAAATTATTTTTTTAACACTTTCAGGAAGGTAATTCTCAGCATAAACATGATTTATATTGCTTTATGGTAAAATATAATCCTCTTGCCTTCATATTTTGCAACGTTGGTGTTTTGTGGCCAAAAGTGTCCACACACAAAAACTGTGATAAAATGATCAAATATCAGGAGTTTTTCTACTTTTATTCATAAATCATTTGAACCTTCAGTCAGTTAGATCTATAAATGTGGAATTATGGGACGACCAGGGAGCGCTAGGAGTCATTTCTTTGCACATGTGTGTGAAATCATTTCTGATTTTCAAAATGTTGATTTTGATATTGACTAGAAAATAATTTCACACATGCTGCACATACATATAAATATCTTGGTGTCCCCTGCCCAGCCAACATTGAATGTGGGCCCTACGGTAATTGTGGCTGTATATATGGCCCAAGTGGGTGTCCCGTTCCATGTGGCCCCAACTGTGTTTTCCCTTGTTTCCACATATGGGCCCATGTACAAACTAATCTCAAATTCCCAGTTCAAGCCCTCCACAGCTATATGGAAAACACAGGTGGGACCCCATGAACCGTGGACAAACCCACTTGGTCCCGATATACCAATAACCCGGCCCCCTGAAATCTGCTGGTGGTGGTCCCAGAACTCCATAATATTACTGTCAATAGGATTTCCTGCATCGGCCTACAATGGGCAACAAAGCTGAATCTGGTGGAATCCAGTAAAAATGTCAAATATTGCTACTTCTCTTCCAAATAAGATACAGGTACACACTTACGAGTGATTACTGGAAACAAAAAGGAATTGATGTAATATTGGCCCCATTAATGAACAAATTAATGGTTAATTTATTTTGAACAAGTAATGAGCAAAGTAAATAATGATAATACATTAATGGTTGAGTTTAAAGCTGAAGGAATCTCCAGATCTGTAGTCTATATGCATCTTTATCATTAGAAACTACAAAAGAAATATCTAAAAAGTTTAATATGGTCGTGTTTGATTTTATATAAAAACAGAAAAAACATCACGTAAGAAAAGAAGTTGTGTGTTTGGGGAAATATGTTGAATACAATAAAATAAATCACCAATCTCCACCAAAGCTGGTCTATAAACAGGATGAACACTCCCACAGATCTTTCACAATAATAGCTGAAATATTTGTGCCTGACAAAGATTTCTACCAAATAAGTAATTATTGTTAGTTCGCAACAAATTCTCTCTGCATACGTTGTTTCATGTTTTACAATAAAACTGACGGTTTTAATATGTTTGTGAGATAAAAAACACAGATTTAATCCTGTTTGTTTTTATTTTTGTGTAATAATTTATTATTATATTATAATAAGTAATTTATTTTAAGGATCTCCCAACATTTTACAACCTGTATTGTGAAATCATCTTTAATCACGTCTGAAGCAGGAAACAAACCCAGAGCAGTGAGAGGTGGAGCAACACTGAAAAACATTCGTTATTTTCCTGAAATGAAAGTGAAACTTTGTCACATCAGAGCTGCAGTCGAAGCAAATCTCCGTGTTTGTGTCTGAAAAATAAACTAAGTTCATCTTCCTCAACAACTGACTCCAATACTGGTGAGTACAGCTGATCTTACAACCACAATTTCAGTGAAGTTGTGCACAACGTAAATAAAAACAGACAACAATGATCTGCAGATGTTTTTAACAGCTGAATTCACGACTGAGACGATTTATCATTCAAATCTAGAAACTTTGTTTTTGGCAAATATTCACTCATTTTGAACTTGACGCCTGCAACATGTTCCTAAAAGCAGCTGGGACGTGTTTATTTCTGTGTCATAAAGTTTCAGGAGCTAAACATAAAATTGTTGCGGCGGTTGTAACTGGATTTTTCTCCCCTCATTCTTGCTGGATGAACAACTGCAGCTCAACATCCGGGTCTCCGTTGTTGAACTTTGCTCTTCATAACGCCACACATTTCCAGTGAGGTCAGGTCTGGACTGCAGGCAGGTCTCGTGCCCTACTCTGGTACTACGAAGCCACGCTGTTGGAAAACGCGCAGAATGCGTCGTTAATGTATTCATGGTTTTTACTCATTGGTAAATCATAAACGGGTCAGTTTTTCCTCATATTTGCTATTGTGGACTTTTTCATGAAGCTGTTGAACCAGGTTTTTAGAGGTGAGGTTCCACAAACACAAACAAAGAATAAAATCAATCACCAGGTGAATATGCAGAAACTTTGGCTCAATACAAAGACAAGTGATCCAAACAGGTGTTTTTTCAGCATTCCTCAGCTGTTCCAGTCAGTTGTTGCTCTGTCCCAGCTTTTTAGGAACGTGTTGAAGCCATCGATTCAAACTGGTTTAATATTTACAAAACAACTAATAAAGAAGACAATAAAGTTTTTCAGTTTGATCAATCAGCACTTTGTCTTTGTCATTTATTCAATATAGGTTGAAAAATATTTGCAATTTTTTTTTTTCAGTTTTTATTTATGTTTTATACAACGTCCCAACTTCATTGTTATTAGTGTTGTATTACTGTGTTCCAACCAGCAGCTTTAACTCCAGACTGAGCTTCAGTTAAATGTTGTTTTTCTGACTCCTCAGAGGTGCGACATGTCTGCTGGCAGCAACCAGAGATCTGAGGATCAGTTTCTGTGCTCCATCTGTCTGGATGTGTTCACTGATCCAGTCAGTACACCATGTGGACACAACTTCTGTAAAACCTGCATCACTCAGCACTGGGATGTTAACGACAGCTGCAAATGTCCAATGTGCAAAAAAGTGTTCACCACTAGACCTGATCTAGACATCAACACCTTCATCAGAGATCTGGTTGATCAGTTCAGACATGAAGCTCAGCAGGAATCCAGCAGCAGCAGCTCAGAGCAACAAGCTGCCAAACCAGGAGAAGTTCTCTGTGACGTCTGCACTGGAACCAAACTGAAGGCCCTGAAGTCCTGCCTGGTGTGTCTGACCTCCTACTGTCAGACTCACCTGGAGCCTCATCGGACACTTTCAGGTCTGAAAAGACATCAGCTGATGGAGCCTGTGGAGAACCTGGAGGACAGGATGTGCAGGAAGCACGATAAACCTCTGGAGCTGTTCTGTAAGAGCGACCAGACATGTGTCTGCGTGCTCTGCTCTGTTTTAGACCACAAGACTCATGAGTTTGTTCCTCTGAGAGAAGAATATGAAGGAAAGAAGGCAGAGCTGGGGAAGACAGAGGCTGAAATCCAGCAGATGATCCAGAAGAGACGACGGAAGATTCAGGAGCTGAAAGAGTCGGTGAAGATCAGCAAAGATGCTGCAGACAGAGAGACAGCAGAAGCTGTTCAGGTCTTCACTGCTCTGATGGAGGCTGCTCAGAGACGCCTGGAGGAGCTCAGAGAGGAGATCCAAGACAAACAGAAAACTGCAGAGAAACAGGCTGAAGACTTCATCAAAGATCTGGAACAGGAAATCTCTGAGCTGAGGAAGAGGAGCTCTGAGCTGGAGCAGCTCTCACGCTCTGAAGACCACCTCCACCTCCTCCAGAGCTTCTGCTCCCTGAAAGATGCTCCACCCACCAAGGACTGGACGGAGGTCAGAGTCTGTCCTCCATCATATGAGGGGACTGTGGTGAGAGCTGTGTCTCAGCTGGAGGAGACACTCAGGAAACAGAGGAAGATGATGGTGGAGGCTGAGATGAAGAAGGTCCAGCAGGATACAGTGGATGTTACTCTGGATCCTGATACAGCTCATCCATACCTGGTTCTGTCTGATGATGGAAAACAAGTTCATCATGGTGATGTGAGGAAGAATCTTCCAGATAATCCAGAGAGATTTTCTGTCTGTGTTTGTGTTTTAGGAAATCAGAGTTTCTCTTCAGGCAGATTTTACTTTGAGGTTCAGGTTAAAGGAAAAACTGAATGGGATTTAGGAGTCGCCAGAGAGTCCATCACCAGGAAGGGAGACATCACACTGAGTCCTCAGAATGGTTACTGGACTGTGTGGTTGAGAAATGGAAATGATTACAAAGCTCTGGCCGACCAACGTGTCCATCTCCATGTCCCGTCTGCTCCTGAGAAGGTGGGGGTGTTTGTGGATTATGAGGAGGGTCTGGTCTCCTTTTATGATGTAGATGCTGCAGCTCTGATCTTCTGCTTTACTGGCTGCTGCTTCACTGACAAACTCTACCCATTCTTCAGTCCTTACCCAAGTGAAGGTGGTAAAAACTCGTCTCCTCTGATCATCTGTCCTGTCAATCAAACTGTCTGATGGTTTTTCTAGAGAAGCTCCATGAACAGAGAATCTGTTTCTCCAACAGTTTCAGTCTGAGTGTCTCTGTAGGTGAAGTTCTGCTCGTGGAGTGATGAGGTTGGAAATGTCCTCAGCAACACGTCACCAGTTCACTTCACATCTGGATTATTCTGCACATTTTTACTCTTCAAACTAATAAAATCTTTCAGACTAAACTGTTTTTTCTTCCATGAAACATTTATGTTCATTTATTCTGCTGCAGAAACCAAACATGTCAAAGAAATGACTGGAAGCTTCATGTCACCATGACACTGATGTTCATGATGAGTGGACAGAAACTTGTGAGCAGAAGTGTGACTGTGATTCATGTTGATCATCAATAAAAAGACAAATTAAAGACAAAGAGTGTTTTTCTGTTATTAACAACACAAACTGTGTTTATTATCAGGAATAGAAGACTGAAAAGCAGCAGAGATGAAAAGAAATATTTAAAGTGTGATGTAGTTTCTCTAAGTGTCCAGCAGAGGGCAGAACAACAAATAAAAATTAAACATTTTGTTACACACAAAGAAATTATTTGCCAAAACAGGCAGAAGCAGAAAGCTAATAAATACATTTACGTAAATATTTTCCTTTGATCTGAATTACTGCAAGAATATTTATATTTTGTGACCTTTATATGTACAGGAAAAAACAAGAAAACAAAAACAAACATTCATTCTTTCGGATATCTAAAAAAAAAAAAAGACATTTTAGAAATATGTATTAAAGAATTTCAGGTTGTCATGTCCTCACTGACTTTTACTCCAGAGCTGAACTCCTAGTAAAGACAAAACTTTTGCAGCTTTTGGCTCAACAAACCTACAGTTATCTCTCAAATTATATTTAATTAACTGAAATCGTTATTAATCATCTAAAAAACTCAAGTCTAGTTCAAACCTACCAAACATTCAACATTTTTCAGAATTTTAACCCTTTAAATGTTGTCTTTAATATATGAATGACTGCATCATTTATTTCAATAAAATAAAATCAATTAAAAAATCTTAATTATTTTTTATATAACAAATAGTCTTAGGATGGAGCTTTGGTGTTTGATAGAGCCTTGGATATGTGAAAAATTAACCTAAAAATGTATTTGAATCCATTTGTGTTTTCTAAGTAGCATCAGATACAAACGCTCCTCATCCCCTTTAAAAATTTTTTTTATAGTTTAAAACAATTAATTGATACCAGCATTTCATTTGAAAGAGAAATAGTCATATCTGACATCTTTACAGGATTCATTCAGATTTAACTGTTTCACAATTGTAGGCAGATGCAGATAATTCTGGTACTTTTGAAGTTATATTATGGAGCTGTGTAGCTACAAAGAGTCGCTAAGTGTGATTTATTTGCACGTGTGTGTTTCTGTTTAAGTGTGTGTGCATGTGTGTATTTGGTGTGCATGGGTTCGAGAGACATGTTTTGTAAGCGTGCACTGATCATTTCAGGGGTTAAAAGTGCATCTTTTGAAGGATGTGTGACTGACTTTGAAGAGGTGCTTGAGTGAAAACATGACATTCTGTCTTTGTGGAGTTTTGGGAGGGCCCTTCATTCTCTTCTTTTTTATTTTTTATTTTTTTTTAATTCCCCCACAAAAAAAAAAATTTTTTTGAGATTTTACTCCAAGAAGAAGAGAGGTGGGTGGAAGTTTTTTTTTTCACAAATTTTACTTTTTAAAAAGAAAATCCCTTCACCCTCAGGCCTATCATAGATGATTTCTGAAAGAAAAAAATAAAATCAACAAAGAACAGAAGACGATAACGTTAAACATACCGAGTCAATAATGCAGCTAAAGAAAATGAACAATTCAAACATAGTGGAAACACAAAGGAAAACTTTTACAATCCTCTGGATTAGGGTCAAGTCCCGTCATCCAGAGCCACAATCCTGCAACTTTGAAACCTGAATTACCTCATGTACACGTCATTCAGCTCAGCAGAGGCGTGGAAACGATCTGTAGTCTACAGTAGAGGTTAGAAAGTTCACACTCATCATTGCACATCACTTTGGTGGGTGATTCTTTTGTTAGTTCAGTAAGGAGGGGGGCTGCCACAGAAGAAAAATAGAAAAGAAACCTTTGATACCACCCAACCAAACCTGAAAAGGACCTCCCTCGTTTCTTGGTTGTCTGTCTGGGAATAGCTTGGTTAGCCTTCACCTCCTCAACCTGTGGCTTCATTAGTCCATGACCAACCAGGTATCCAAGATACTTCACCTCTTCTGCGGTCCACACACATTTGTTCAGATTGAGGTCAGACCAGCTTCCTGAATCTGTGAGAGGAAGATCTTTAGATGCTCTAGATCTTCTTCCCATGATTCACTGTCACAACATCATGTAGATAAGCAGCTGCAATTGTCGAGCAATCACCAAGAACATTGTCCATCAATCTTTGGAATGTTGCAGGTGCTCCATGAAGACCAAAAGGCAGAACAGTGTAGTGGAATAGACCCATTCCTGGAACCTGAAATGCAGTTTATTCTTTATAAGAGGAGTCAAGTGGAACAGTAAGCTTAAATCTGAGGTTGTGATGTACCAGGTCTTTCCAAGCTTCTCCAGCAGCTCATCAATATGTGGCATGAGGTAAGAATCAAAACAGGAAATGCTGTTTAATTTCCTCATATCAGAGCAGAATCCAGGCTGAGCAGAGTTTTCTCAAGGACAAGTATGGTTGGATTTGACCGCTCACTTCTTGATGGTTTGAGGACTTTCAGGTCCAGCATGGCATGAATGTCCTTCTTCAGAGGTTCCATCATTGGCTCTGGTATTTGGTAAGGCTTCAGACTCACAGGTTTTGTCTTTCAACACAATTTGCACATGAGTGTGGCCAGGTCCGCCTGAGAACAGTGATGGCAAAAAGTCTTTAGGCTCTTCCAGCTGATGCCACTGGTCCTGAGTCAGGTGATCTGAGGGGGTCTCAGGTTGACATGGTTCCCTGGATGGGCTTATTTCTGCTTTTTTAGCCTCCAGCGTACCAGGGTCTCCGGGCAGGATGTCTTGGACCATCATGACAAACTTCCCCTCAGTTTCTGTAACATTTCTTTCACAATATTCCTTCACCGGATAAACATGGAGCAGTTGCTTATGTTTATATTGTCCTGGACATAAAATCTCATAGGATACAGGATCATCTTTTGGTCTCAGGCAGGACTAGTCTTGGTCTTGACTTGTTCTGTCTTGGTCTTGGTTTTGTCTTGGTCTTGATACTCTGGTGTTTAGGTGGTCTTGACTACAAGTCTACCTGAACTACAATAAACTTTGCTCATTTTCCCCACAGTCAGAGGCTTTCTGAGATTTCTACATTTAAAATGTTAAAAAAAAAAAAAAAAACAGTTGTTCCACTACTTTTACCATCATTTGCCAATTAAATTCCTGAACTTTGGTTCATTGCATCCATGTGAAACGCTGCCAGATGTGATGTTTAATGAGGAAGACATGTATCCCTCCGTGTGTCACCACCTTTCTGTGATGGAGGAGTTTGAGTCCTGCATGAACCTGGAAGCTGTGATGTCTGTGTCAGTGGACTCTGGTTCAGTCGCCTCGAAGGCGAGGTGTTCTCAGGCAGGGATCAGACCTAAAAGTCCCATTCATGCTCCTTTTATGTACTTCGACATGTTTGTTTCAGACGTCTCTGTCCCCATACCACCATGTGTCCTTTACAGTGTAAAGTCAACACATCCACCACAGACGAATACAAACCTCATCCTGATTCTGTTTGAAATTCTTCTTGCTAAATAAACTCCAGTTTACTGAAAGTATCTCCCAACATTTTTTTTCCCTTTCATCATCTTGCGTGTTCAAACATGTCAGAATAAAACCAGTGAACAGTGAGAGGTGGAGCCGCCCTGAAAAACAAGTTTCTTTAGTTTCCTGGAATGAAATTAAAAGTTCGTCGCATCAGAGATTCAGTCGGAGCAAATCTCCGTGTTTGTGTCTGAAGGAAAATAAACTGAGTTCATCTGTTCTTCCTCAACAACTGACTCCAATACTGGTGAGTACAGCTGATCATGTTTACTGTGTTCCAACCAGCAGCTTCAACTCCAAACTGAGCTTCAGTTAAACAGCAAGTTTCACTCGTCACATAAACTCAGTCACGGTGAAACTTCAGGATCACATAGAAGGCAAACGTTAACCTCCTGAGACCCATCGTGTGCATACGAGGACATTACATTTTTATTTCCATCCACCATTTGCTTCATTCCACATAACTTAGACCTGTTGTCCTTAAAAGTGTACACTTTTAGCCTCCACCTACACACTACTCTGTCAAGGTACAAGAGGGTGCTCATGTCTGTAAAAAGCTTCAACTGCACTTTTCAGCAGAAAAGTAAAAAAGAAAAAGTGGTTTGTGCTAAAATGTGTTTATTTACAGAAAGTAATGTCTGTAATTTCATGTGGAATGTATATTTAAAGTAAAAAATATGTAAGCAATACAGACAAAGTTGAAAGTTATTTACTTCTATGAGGGTATTCAGACATAGTTTATAATATATTACCACCAAGCGGCAACGATGAGTCTACCAGGAAGAAGTAATTATTTGTAGTTCTCCTTTGATCCACTGGGGGCTGCAAAACAGAAAATCCCCACAGACTCCCACGTTAAAAATGCCAACTTCACAAGAGAAATAAACATGTTTACAACAGAAATAAACATGTTTACAGCTCGGTTCAAAAAGACATTTTAGGTTTAATAGGTCCGGTTTACCTTCATGTCAACTGTGAGAGGGGCGAATTTTTTCTAACTCCTTTTAGATGTCATCCAATCTTGAAATTACACATAATTAGGGACGTGTCCCTTTGATTGACATGCGGTAGACCGGAAGCCCGGCCTGCAAGGTGGCTCCTAGTTAGCTCCTTGTTTGCTCTCAGTGAGGACTCAGTTTGTAGCAGAGCAGCACAACGGCGGTTTTTAGTCAGATAATAGCAAGTCTAAGCGTGTCTTACCTTTACCCGCCACTTAGGGGGCTAATCTTCGTTAGCTCGGTTAGCGTTTAGCCCAGAGTACGTCAGCTGTCAATCATTTGCCCGCGGCTCAGAGCAGCCTTGCCTTTGCCCATTTTAGTAATTTCCGGGAGTGATGACACACGTGACACGGCAAGATGGCAACGGTGGGACACAGCCAACTGGCTTCACTTTAGCTCTTCAGAAACCAACAGGTGATGTAGCGGAAGGTTTGTCCCTCTGTATTAAAGTGTTGATGACACGACCTTAACTTCCAGTAACTTTGCCAAACAACAACACACCAAGACAAAATAAGTAGTTCTGTGTAGTTAGAAGTTAATCAGACGTGTATTTACATAAATAGCAGATGTTTAGGAGGCTCGGCTAAAGGCTAATAACTTTTCAGTGAAACGAGCCGCCATGATGTGTCGTCAGCGACATACAGAGTTGCGGTCCACCCATTGAGTTACAAGTATAATATAAGCCGTGGAAAACATGAAAGATGCTCCACAACAGCTGGATTGGAACTGGATTGTGTGCTGGATCATCAGCCAGTTCAGAAAAGTGTGATAATGCTGAGGAATTTGAAATGAAATCACATTTTACAAGCTAGAACCGGCGTAGACCTGTAGTCAGCTGCCTACAGTCCGTCTCCAGCCTCAGGTCCACTGGTTCAGATAAAAGCCTGCAAGACCACACTGAGGGAACCATAACTGTAAGGAGCGACCCGAAACAACACAAGCGGACCCACAACTGATAAGAAGCTGCACCAGTTTGATAGAGCCAGGCATGACAGAGGAGAAGCACTCATTCCCTGCGTTAGCTCGCGGCTAATGGCTAGCTGCGAGTTAGCTGCAGTAAAAAATTAGCCTTTAAAAAATGAGAAGGTAACAACTTACATGGTTCCAGTCGATTTTTAAATAGTTCCTGTTTATAAGGATGAGGATGGAGGGAAGGATGCATCTTTGGAAGCAGCTGGAGGAGATCTGATGACCGGAGACGTTCATATAACCGAGCCGCAGCTGTCTGTCGATCAGTAGCTGTATGACCGATATGATGAAGCAACGATGGTTGAAAAAGAATATTCCAGAGGACATGATCGCAGTTTCATTGTGTTAGAAGTCTCAACACATTGGTGCCTGAAGCTCCAGTAAGTGCTGTAGACAAGGGAGACGTGCAGACGGGCTCCTACTGCTGCTACTGTTTAACAGTGAGTCCGACTCCGACCTGCTTTCCTATCCTCTTCAAGATAAAATTCTGAATCTGTAGGAAACCTAAATAAATTAACGCTACACTTACGAGCTTTTAACCATTAACTGTAAAAACAGTTTGAAGGCTGAGTCTTTATTGTTTGTCTGTAAAACTGGAGAAAGAACTGAAAAACTGCAACGAAGCCACTTCAATGTTAAAGGAATATTTTGTAAGTTCTCCTGTTATCTATTCACAAAAAATTATTATTTCGTTCAAAAGTGTTTTTCCATTAATCAGCAATCACTCCCATCAACAAACTGAAGTGCTCCTCTAAGCTTTGAATTTGCAGTTGGCATCATCCATATATCCATCGAACCGGTCGGCTCGGTGGTGTCGGGTCATGTCCCCATGTTTTTACTTTCAGTAGAAGCGTGACAGCAGGAAACTCACCGGAGTTGATGTTTTCTAATAACTCGTCTATGCAGCTGTGCTCGTTTCTGTAATAGATCATTATGAAGAACGTTTTGGTCGATAAAACATGACAAAAAATGTCAAAAACGTGTCATCAGCACTTTAATGGTCTATGATTACCACACATGCAGAGTACTGGCCAATTAAATTGTTATTTGGTTCAACTCGGGTGCTTCCAAAAAAACAGTTCTTCTTCCCACAGATGGAGCCAAGTTTGTGCTGTGTCATTGCGTCACTGCATCGACAGGAGGATTTTTAGCATTTTTTTCACTAATGTAATATTACTATTATACTAAGATAATATTGTAATTTCATCTATTAACATTGACCCACTGTCCGCTTATAAAGACATTTTTCCTCAGAAACTTCTTATTGTATCAAGACAAAATTTATTTATGTTGTTATTATGCCCATGCTCTTGTTAAACATCAAGAAAAAATGAAAATGCACAAAAAATAAAGCAGGTCTCAGGATGTTTTCAACAATGATGAACAGATGTGTGTTTAAATGTTGTTTTTCTGACTCCTCAGAGGTGCGACATGTCTGCTGGCAGCAACCAGAGATCTGAGGATCAGTTTCTGTGCTCCATCTGTCTGGATGTGTTCACTGATCCAGTCAGTACACCATGTGGACACAACTTCTGTAAAACCTGCATCACTCAGCACTGGGATGGTCAGCTTGTCTACAAGTGTCCCTTGTGTAAAGAGAGTTTTCCTACTCGACCTCAGCTGAAGGTCAACACCTTCATCAGAGATCTGGTTGATCAGTTCAGACATGAAGCTCAGCAGGAATCCAGCAGCAGCAGCTCAGAGCAACAAGCTGCCAAACCAGGAGAAGTTCTCTGTGACATCTGCACTGGAACCAAACTGAAGGCCCTGAAGTCCTGCCTGGTGTGTCTGACCTCCTACTGTCAGACTCACCTGGAGCCTCATCGCACACTTTCAGGTCTGAAAAGACATCAGCTGATGGAGCCTGTGGAGAACCTGGAGGACAGGATGTGCAGGAAGCACGATAAACCTCTGGAGCTGTTCTGTAAGAGCGACCAGACATGTGTCTGCACGCTCTGCTCTGTTTTAGACCACAAGACTCATGAGTTTGTTCCTCTGAGAGAAGAATATGAAGGAAAGAAGGCAGAGCTGGAGAAGACAGAGGCTGAAATCCAGCAGATGATCCAGAAGAGACGACAGAAGATTGAGGAGCTGAAAGAGTCGGTGAAGATCAGCAAAGATGCTGCAGACAGAGAGACAGCAGAAGCTGTTCAGGTCTTCACTGCTCTGATGGAGGCTGTTCAGAGACGCCTGAAGGAGCTCAGAGAGGAGATCCAAGACAAACAGAAAACTGCAGAGAAACAGGCTGAAGACTTCATCAAAGATCTGGAACAGGAAATCTCTGAGCTGAGGAAGAGGAGCTCTGAGCTGGAGCAGCTCTCACGCTCTGAAGACCACCTCCACCTCCTCCAGAGCTTCTGCTCCCTGAAAGATGCTCCACCCACCAAGGACTGGACGGAGGTCAGAGTCCGTCCATCATATGAGGGGACTGTGATGAGAGCTGTGTCTCAGCTGGAGGAGACACTCAGGAAACAGAAGAAGATGATGGTGGAGGCTGAGATGAAGAAGGTCCAGCAGGATGCAGTGGATGTTACTCTGGATCCTGATACAGCTCATCCTAAACTGGTCCTGTCTAAAGATGGAAAACAAGTTCATCATGGTAATGTCAGGAAGAATCTTCCAGATAATCCAGAGAGATTTTGTGAGTGTGTTTGTGTTTTAGGAAATCAGAGTTTCTCTTCAGGCAGATTTTACTTTGAGGTTCAGGTTAAAGGAAAAACTGAATGGGATTTAGGAGTCGCCAGAGAGTCCATCACCAGGAAGGGAGACATCACACTGAGTCCTCAGAATGGTTACTGGACTGTGTGGTTGAGAAATGGAAATGATTACAAAGCTCTGGCAGACCAACGTGTCCGTCTCCATGTCCCGTCTGCTCCTGAGAAGGTGGGGGTGTTTGTGGATTATGAGGAGGGTCTGGTCTCCTTTTATGATGTAGATGCTGCAGCTCTGATCTTCTGCTTTACTGGCTGCTGCTTCACTGACAAACTCTACCCATACTTCAGTCCTGGTCTGAATGATGGTGGTAAAAACTTGTCTCCTCTGATCATCTGTCCTGTCAATCAAACTGTCTGATGGTTTTTCTAGAGAAGCTCCATGAACAGAGAATCTGTTTCTCCAACAGTTTCAGTCTGAGTGTCTCTGTAGGTGAAGTTCTACTCGTGGAGTGATGAGGTTGGAAATGTCCTCAGCAACACGTCACCAGTTCACTTCACATCTGGATTATTCTGCACATTTTTACTCTTCAAACTAATGAAATCTTTCAGACTAAACTGTTTTTTCTTCCATGAAACATTTATGTTCATTTATTCTGCTGCAGAAACCAAACATGTCAAAGAAATGACTGGAAGCTTCGTGTCACCATGACACTGATGTCCATGATGAGTGGACAGAAACTTGTGAGCAGAAGTGTGACTGTGATTCATGTTGATCATCAATAAAAAGACAAATTAAAGACAAAAAAAGTGTTTTTTTTTCTGTTATTAACACTGTTAATGACATAAACTGTGTTTCTTAATAAAATTCATTGCTGTACAAATAAAACAATAGCATTCAATTGTGGTTCTAGCTTGTCATATGTGGAAGTATATGGGGAGGGGGGCACACACACAACTCTTTTCTTCTTCAAGTGTCTCCACATTGACCCCACCCACCTCAAATATCCAACTAATTACACAATACTTCTCGGAGCCCCAAGGGCAGAAAGTTCTGCTCGGCTGAGGTGTCAAACAAGCTGCAAGACACCCTCAATCATGTAGAGAAGAAAGCTGTACACTGTCCGATTTTCATCCATTTTGAGATGATTTTCTACTCGCATGACTATTTTTCAAGTTGGCCTGATTTTTGACTCAGCGGTGAGTCATACCTCGTATAGTCTATGTGAGGTTACAAGAAGCAATCGGCACCTCACGACCAGCTCCCAGTCAGATATCGTGGATCGAATTCTTGCGATCGTCGAGAGGGAATTGGGGCAGGGTTGCATGCTGACAAGCTACAAACTCGGATTGCGCATGTGTGCGCAAAGTTGACCTTTTTTTTTTTTTTTTAACCCACAAACATACCTGCAGCTGGTTCTAGCTTCCACCTGAAAATGTATAATCAGTCAGGGATCTGAATAGGGAACATGGAAACAGGGATGCAGTAATGGGTGTGTTTTTTTGGGAGGACCAACTGCAAATAACAAACATACATTGAGGTTTTATGTTATTTTTCCCGTTAACAGCATCCGATGTGTCCTGTATGGACGTACAGCATAAGCAGTCAAGTTTTATCCAAGCACCAGGCAGAACAATTTTGTGGGATGAACTTTTGAACCCTGCAATTTATTCGTGCAGTTTGATGTGGACCCATGAGATAGGATTAAGAAAATCGTAGCCCAGACTTCCTCTCCCCTGCCACAGCCTCAGCTTATCTGGAGGAATCCCAAGACATTCCTAGACCAGATGGGTGATGTACAGTAGTTCCTCCAGCATGTCCTTGGTCTTCCCTGGAGTATCGTCCCCGTAGGACATGCACGAAACACCTCACAAGGGAGATGTCCAGGAGGCATGCTGACAAGATGCCCAAGCT